>VZTD01005554.1:806719-822116 GCA_013397725.1 Rhagologus leucostigma
TTGGCCAAACCGGCACAAATACTTATTGGCGTCACGGACAGGATTCGAACCTGTGCGGGGAAACCCCATTGGATATGTTTGTCATACTTAAACAATAAAAAAAGATGATGAAGGAGTTTGACAGAATTTAAGTTTTTCTTAGTCATACTGCTAATGAAAAACAATAAAGGAACAGAAAGATAGAGAGCTATACATTAAATATATTCTATAACAATGGATTAAGCTTTCTTTATGTAACCACTAAGACATGCAACTTTTTTGCATGTCTGAAAACTGTAGGCTGGAACTCATCAAAAATGTGCTGGCACTGCAACTGTTTTTTCTGACCATCCTAATTTTCAGCTTTCCTAGCTTTCTTTAGATATTTTTTATTATTATTTATATCTCCTGTTTTTTAAAAAATAAAGTATTAAAATGAAATATTTTTATGTCAGAATCCAACAAATAAAATATTTCAAGTCCTTTTTATTTAATTCTCAGCTCCTATAATTAATATGACATGGGTTCTTGTGGATAAAAAGCTGGACATGAGCCAACCCTGTGGTCGCACAGCCCAGAAGGCCAAGTACATCACAGATTACATCAAAAGAGGAGTGGCCAGCAGGTGGAGGGAGGTCACTCTCCTCACCTACTCTGCCCTCGTGAGACCCCATCTGGAACGCTGCATCCAGCTCCTCCCAGTCCCCAGCACAAGAACATGGACCTGATAGTGTCCAGAGGAGGCCACAAGGATGATCAGAAGGCTGGAGCACCTCTCCTGTGAACACAGGCTGAGAGAGCTGGGCTTGTTCAGCTCTGGAGAAGAGAAGGCTCTGGGGAGACCTCCAGTACCTCAAGGGAGCTTATAAAAAGGAGGGAGAGGGACTTTTTATAGAGGTATATAGTGAGAGGACAAGGGGCAGTGGTTTTAAAGTAAAAGAGAGCAGGTTCAGATCTGGTGTTAGGAAGAAATTCTTTAGTGTGAGCATGGCGAAACGCTGGAATAGGTTCGGCATGCCCCATCTAGAGAAGTTAGGGATGCCCCATCTCTGTCAGTGTTCAAGGCCAGGCTGGATGAGGCCCTGAGCAATCTCATCTAGTGAATAGCATACCTGCCCACAGCAAGAGGCTTGGAACTAGATAATCTTTAAGCTCCCTTCCAACCCTATGCATTCTGTGATTCTATAATATGCACTCAGAGTTCAGTATTTACTGTGTAATGCATCTGTCTTGTAGAGCAGACACTAAAACTGTACACAGGTCCTTGAGACATCCATTCTCAAAAACTTATTCTTTAAAAATAACCATAAGGTGACTTTATGTAGACAGAGACATAAATATTGTGTTGCTCTTAAAACAAAGTGGTTTTGATGAACAGTTTTCAGGTGTTTTTGCTTAGCAGCATGATCTCATAGGGAGCTTTTAAAAAAAAGGGGGAAGGACTATAACAAATAATTTAGCTTAACTACTACCCAAAGGAGAATTAACTCCACTTAAAAAAATTCCCAACACATATTTCTCTACATACCGCTCCAAACTTCAGTGAAAAAGACTCCCTAATCTTCGCAAGAAGTCTGTGTCCATCTGTAACCACCATAACTACACCTTTTCTCTTATAGGCTGTAAGCCTTACAAAGGGATAGTTCCTTGCAGAAGAGAAAAAGCAAAGGAAAATTGTCTTTTGAAAATATGTGTTTAGGAGAATGAAAAGCGATAGCCCAACTGTTATCTGCTGTGGATTTCATCAGGAGGAAAATTGTTTTCTTCTTCTGAAAGGCAGCTATTTACCATTCAGTGAGGGAAAAATTTTATATTCTGCATTCTAACAGAAATATTATCCTTTAAATAGACCATGTTTTCAGTAGTCATCTCCTTTTCTACATCTTAAATTTACTACCTTCTTAGCTATACATACATATGTGCATATCCGTGTCTGTATGTACATAAACATACAAACACACACACACTCATTCCAATCCCACATATATTTTAACTCTGTGAAAGAATATACCCTTCCTATCATGTCAGTGTGCCAGCTGAATTGGTATCCTTTTTACTTTGTTGCCAGGACTATTACAATGAAATTGTCTCCACTTTTGATCTCATATTATAAAGATTCCCGAATCTCTGACAACTCAAGGCATTATGATATACTCGTCTTACACTGTTAAAGCAGACATAGAGAGCAGAGTTCTCTGTAGAGCATAAGTAAAGATTTATAGACATGCTGAAAGAACACTTTTCCTGCTGCCTTCTTAAAATAATTATGACTTTCCATGAATCTCTTTATAAATCAAGTGTAGAATGACAAAAGCATAAGGAAGTAAGCCACAAAAATACCATTTACAATAAGCTCAAGTGGACTTATTTAAGCAGCATGTCACTTCTTTGGTGAAAACTGTATATAATTATTTCTAGAAGACATACATGCCATAACATGGAAAATAAGTTTTTATTGTGCTTGTCACTATGTTTCAAGAGCTTGCTTTCTGCCTTGATTTTTGTGTTACTATTATACTTTCATATGATGGTACTAAATATTAAAGGAATGAACAGATACATACTGAGAGACACATAAAAGGACACTATATGACACAAAATAAACAGAATAGATTGACCATTTCTAACAGTCATGAAGAAATATTATCATTTAGAATGAAAGTAAACACCCTTGAAATTTTACTGAATTCAGGCTGCAAGAGAAAACTCTGATTTGTTTGATCTGGCAGCAGCAGCTACCTGGCCTTATCGACAGGTGGGTTTAGGTATCTGCTGCCTGTTCAAGGGTATCAGTGACTTCCCACACCACCCTTTCTGCCTGAGCTTAATATATCTCACGGTAGCAGTACACGCTGCTGAATTAATACCCTTCATTCTTTGTGCTAATTACACAGAATAAACCCATTCAGTATAAGTTGTTAACTTGTCAAGAAACGGTGGGGACAAAACCACCCTTCTGTGGTTATGTGCCTGCATCTCAAGTGCAGAATTTTGTTCCCAGGTACTCTCTGACAGCCTCTCTCACCTGAGCAGTGCCTTGTCAGGCTGTAAAACCATCCTCACATCTGGCTGCTCAAGTGTCTCAGCTCACCCCCTTAGCCCTCATCCTGCTGGCAGGGTTTCCCCTCAGCCTCTCAAGCACTGGACAACTCATAACAACAGGGTTTTTCCATTCAGTGAAGAGCACCCTACTCATGAGGTGTCATCAGCAGCCCTTTCAAATGAGCTGTCTTCATTCACAGTCATCCATAACTGACTACTTCCCTCAGCACTCACATCTCCCTGACTGTGTGGCTCCACACGGGTAGATAGACAGGTTATCCCAATCTCCTTGGGCTTGTAACCTCCATTTTTCTGACCTTCAGACATTGGCTTGACCTCAAATGCTGTCTGTGGTTTCATGGCATGGATCTGATACCTGCCTTTTAGAGAGAGATGGCTAAAGCCATTCAGATATACTCCTGCTGTTATGTAGCAGTACACAATATACTCAGATCCAGTGAAAATCATTAAGTGTAGGCACTAAAAGATGATGTGGACACACAAAAGAAGTGAATAAGAACAAGTGATCTAAAGGATTGGTATTATTAAATTGCATTAAGCCAAAATATATCAATTTGTGTGATGACTTCAGATAAAATTATAACATAAATCCAAAAGATTTATGAACTAAAAAGGGTCAGCACTCAAAACAGAGTTCTTATAGCAGACATGCATGACAAAGCACTTTAAATATAGGACCCTGAACAATAAAATAGAAAAATGTTGCTTTCTGCAAAGAAAGTGAAGTAACTGCCAGAAGAAAACAGGGGGTTTAGACCCATTAAATTACTTTATTTTTCCTAAGCCAAACCTTCTACACTCTGATAAACTTCTGTGCCAGTGGATCCTGATGGACAGTAAAGCTTTCTAACAGCTTGATTCTTTGAGGAGAGGTAATTTTATTATATAAAATAAAGCATTTCAGGTGTTTGTATACTTGCAAGACAGGCATCCAGGTAGTGCTTTAAATCCTGTGTAAGCTTGTTCATGCAAGGAGTAAAAAAAAAGGTATTTAAATGACACTTGGTTTGCAAGTGTTGCCATGTTAGCTTCATTTAAGCTAACTAGTCTGTGAAGTAGTAGTGCCCTATAAACCTTACAATTATGAGAGTCTTTAAACAAGACAAAGTAGAGGAGAGGAACATGATGGAAAAGAAAATGCTCTCAGATACAAATCAGGCTGTTAGCAAGACCTGTGAACATATCTGTTTAGATTAAGGCAGCAATGAAAGTTGGGCTCTTATGTTTGCAATGTTGTCACTGCAATACAGCTGCTCTTCCCTTGTAAGTGAAGCAAAACATAATAGCTAGAAATAATCTGGGAGAATAAAACCTCCTGAATCTGGGGCAAAAATTCTCCATAAAAACGATAGATTAATAACGCTTCATGCATCCTACCAAAATTTCTCTACAAAACGATGGCCTAAGAGGATCGTAGACTCAGTGGCTCTTCAGTGAGCTCACTAAGCCACACGGAGGTGTGTTTCCTGAAGTCAGAGTGCCCTTTACAAAAACCTTTGCTTAGGTAAAGAAGAAAACTAACCAATCACATAAGCAACTAATTTTATTTTCTTATTCTTTGACATATAAAAAAAAAGCAAGGAAAAAAATTGAAACATATGGAAATGCTGTCATGCAGAGGCATATAAACTGCAGATGAGGAGGACATTTAATTTATTTGTTGGGTTTTCTCAATACTGCATTTATTTCAAAGTTCATAGAGATTTAGCTTTGTGGCATTATATATGGTAATTTTCACTTCCAGTTGGATATAAATAAAAATTACAATAAAAATACAATAAAAATTGTACTATGCTTAATGAAACCAAATAAGAAAATGTTATATTTAACACTACTAACTGTGCTTTAACTATTGAAATCTTCCCCATATTTTGACTTTATTTCTACTTGGCTTGATGATAAAAGACAGAGATCAAGTAAAGATACTTATAACTGCATATAGCATGGAAAAACTGTGCTTTCTTTTTCTATAATTTATTAATACGAACCTGTTTTTTTACTGAACAAGCAATGCTAATGGCTGTCACTTTTCTTTACAAGTACCATGGCAAATGATGCAGTTTCATAGTGAGCTTCTAGACAGGAGTTACAATAAGCAAGGCTAAATTCATGTCCATTTTACTTTCATCAAATTCAGTGAGGATTTCAATTGATGTATTTTACTATGTCTTTACTAGAATGTGGGAATATTTTATATGCATATTGAGAACAATGAACAGTCTACATATATTATCAACAAAGTATCATTATATTCTATTATATTACACAGAATATATTATGGTTAAATATTAGGTATGGATATTTCAGCATATCAATCTCTAATCTGTAATGATGGCAAAAAATTCAATCCTACAGGATATAACAAAAGCTCAAGACAAAGTCTTTATCTAATTTTTCCACCTTTTAGAAGAAAAAAAAATTATTTTTCTCAACGATTTCAAACACCACAGAGGCTTGCTTTTAAAGTGTAGGCCCCTTTAGCACTTTACTCAGCAGTACATTTTCCATTGCTCTTCCTATTACATTCTCAACACATGATGCACTGCTTTTGTGTAATTAACTGTGTTGCTCTTGATGCTCCTACAGAAAATTTTCACATTTTAATGGGAAGTGCTGTGCGGATGAAAAAGAAAAGACCTATTTGTCATCCTTCATTATGTCAATACGCCATAATAAATTAACAGGGAAGAAATATTCTCCATATTTCCACAGTGTGTTCTATAGCTCTTCCCCTTCAGAGTGTTAAGAGACCAATCTCCGTATGGAAATAGTGCAGGAATACTTAAAAGCACTTTGCAATCTGGTGTCTGAATTTCTTTCTTGCAAACTCTGTTTGGCACTGGATTAATATCTAATTTTGCTCTGACAAGAATAAGCAAAACTTATGCCTGCTAAAAGGCTTATTTAGGCTGAATATGAGAACATTTGTTTCTCTATGGGAAATATATATATACAAAGCTAAAAAAGAGAGCTTGGGCTGCGGAAAAAAGAAAATACTTCAAGATTTGGTAATGCTGGCAGCTCATGCAACTGTGTACAAAAGAAATTATACAAAGTATGTGAATGTTTTAATAATCCATTTCAAACTCTATGCAATATATATGAACAGTCACAAGTAAAATACAGATATATGAATTATGTTGACAGAAAACATAATGGAAATGGGTAGGAAACAACATACACCCTTTGTTATATGAAAAGTGTGTTCTGAGATGCATAATTAACTGGGAAAAAGATCTTATGGGAACATTGTATAATCGCTGTCTGCCGTAGTAATCCTGCTCACAGGACTTCAGAGAATACTTATGATGTTACTGCTTATTGTAGACCAATTCTTGGACCTAGTTCTATGACTTTTCTTTTATTCTTTGTGTCACCACTGCCTAAGAGCTTTTCAAAACAAAATGAGTCAGTTGGTCTTTTTATTAAATGCCCGCGGAAATTAATTCTTTCCTGGACTATTATCTCTCTCTTATGATGAGACACATTTTGATTTGGTCACTTTTCCAAAAAGTGTCTTACTTGTTACTGCTAATTGATTTTGATTCCAATGCAATCAGAGAGAAAATCACCCTCAGATTTCAGTGAAAGAACTTGGGGTCACCTAACTCATTGAAAAGTTCAGCTCCAAAGGTAAGTTTTTGAGAAAGCTACAGTCATTCACAGACAGAAGACTAGAAAGGATCACCTTGATTTCATAAAATTCCACATATCGTTTAGTATCTACCTATTCTAGCATCCAAATAGTAGAGTTTTGTATGAATATTTAGCAGCCACAAATAGGTTTGGTGGTTTATTTGTTTGGGTTTTTTCTAAGCAGCTGAAAAAGCATTCTCATGGCAATAAAAACAACGTGACAATCATTTCTTCTCTCCTAAAGAACTACTATGAGATTTTTTTTCTTTATCCATGTATTTATTTGACAAGGTAACTTTTTTCTCCAGACATTGCAGTGGATTTTTCTGTTGAGTCATTGGCTAGGTGGGTTTGATATTGTAGCACAGTATATACTATTAATATATCTGGAGAAAGGATTACAATTAAATTGGAAACTGTAAAATTGGCAAAGATGCGTTTTCAGGGATAGCAGCGTACAAAGGTTTCAGACAGTAGTATCAAGGTGGTTCCTAGTCAAGTTCTGCAGAATACACTCCAGGAACTCATCTGGTTTATTGCTTTCAATCAGGCACAGGTTTAGATCCATAATGACAAACCATGCATGTGGAAGGTAGGACAGAGGAGATCAGAAATGAATACCAAAAGATGTGGATGAACAGAAATAGGAGTAGATTGAAATGCAAGGTCATGCACATGGAGCTAATAATAAAAAGTTCTCTGGTATGCTGGAGGTTTATCAGATAGAAATGTTTTGTAGAAATGGGATGTGACAGTCAGTTTCTCAATGAATGAACGGACAGTGTGATGCAGCATAAAAATCTCAAGCAGAAACTAAAAACATGTTGCAAAAGGTGAATCTGTCAGAGACAGGCAAGCACTGGTATCACTGCACTAGGCCCTGGTTAAACCTCAACTGCAATACAGCACTGAGATTTCTAGTCAGGAAGGTAACCTTGAAAGAGAAAACTTAGAGAGAAGGTCATGGAAGAAAACAGGAGAAAAGGACCAATTTTAGGGATGACCCTGAAACTGTTTTTCGAGTACAAAAATACATGGAAAAGTGAAGCAGATAGGGAGCTGATTGAGCTCCATAAATATGTCAGCAGATAAAGAAGAAAGGGCTCATTAAACCATAATACTGAAACAGAGAACATTCTAGGTGGACATAAATGTGCTGAAGTGGAAATTGAAAAAGCTCCTAGCCATTACACCAAGCAAATTTTACAGTGTTTTTTTCAGTTATATTACATAGGAGGAAAGTTTTTGAAAGAGGTATTTGTAGCCCCTTACGAATGGTATTATTTGGCACATGCTTGAGCAAGAGGGGAAATGGAATACATGACATACGTCCCTTCCACTCTCACCAGCAAGATCTCAGGTGCATCAGTGCTTCTAAGTGACTCTAAAAGTGTAATATATGGTTCTGTAATACCTAAATGTATAGAGACGGAACCTATACATTTATTGATGTGTGTCTCTTATGAAAAATTTGAATAAAAGGAAAGATCAGATTACCAAAGCTGGACCTGAAAGATTAATATTAATTTGTACATCAGCCTCTAAATATGGAAGTCCCTAGAAGGACTTTGTCCAATTTATAGGATGTCACCTGAAATACAGTTGCCACTTATCTCTCTCTAGTTTTGCCAGCTATGTGTATCATGAAATGTAAATTTACTAAGCATGTGATTATAAGTGTTTGGATTTGTTCCCAAAAAATCTGTTAAATATGTCAGTAAATGTAAACAGCCACGCTCACAGGCAGCACTTGAAATACATATTCAACACATACTTGTATATATTTAATTTTTTTTTTCCAAAAACCTAGAGTCTGAGTTAAAGAAATGCAGCTGTTTCCATTGTCCAAACCTTGTTGAGGATCAACAGTTCGAGGAGGAAAACACAGCAGCAAGGAGAGAGTGCCGAGATGTGCACGATGGATTTTCTGAATTCTGTGAAGAAGAGAAGAGGCCTCATCTCTGCAGCACCTCTCCTCTGTGAATGAGATCTGTGGATTCAAGTAGGCACCTGGATCAGTCAAAGTTCAGAGCAGCAGCCTGTAGTACGGCTTCAAAAGAACTGGTAGCTTAGAAAACTGCTGATGCTTACAGACATTGTGAAAAAAACAGGGCTTTCAACTTCATTCACCACAAGCCCGACCTTAACTAACCTGGTTTTGGATTACAGATTAATCAAATGGTTGTTTATCTAGCAAAGCAATTCCTTTCCAAAAAGATCTTAACCAAAAAGATATCAATTCAGAGGAAATAGTCACTGGGTGATTTTTACAAAATCTCACACAAATAGAAGTCCCCACATGTGGGTTTTAGCAAAGAAATTTACCCCCCCCCCTTCCTATTGTATATCAATTAATCCTTGTTAAGGTAAAGGGATTTGGTTTCCAGGTTCCTTCAAAAATGGGTATGAAAATAACTCTAACATCTTAAGTCCCATTGAAATTCCCTGAAGACATAATTTAGCAAGAGAAGTTTCTTATTGTGGACAATAATGGAAGAAATGGTCATATTTTACTTTTTCTTCAATGCTTGGTTCCAAAGTAGAAAACAGGAAAGGTTATCCTGGCATTGCTGTTAGAAAATGTCGAGAGAGAAGGAAATGCTTCCAGCCCCCATCAATTCCAAGCAATTTCCCTCTCCTAGTTCTGCTTGGATCCTTTCTCCTCCTATAAGTGCAATGTCTTAAGTGTTCAAAAAAATGAGATGACAGCACCGAAAGTGAAGTTGGCTGTCAATTTCAAAGCTGGAAATTTTACAGGCACTTCTAGACAGTAGATAAACTTTTCCAGCTTGGCTCAAAAATAAATGTTCAGCAAACTTTTCAGTAGCAAATTATTCTGGGATTTAGAGTTTCACTATGCTTGAAGAACCTACATTCAGTTATGACCTCAGTCTAAAGCATAAGTGGGTTCCAGCATAGCTTGCATGCAGATTGTGAAAATATCTTTTGTTTCTGCAGGACCTCTCATCATCACCTCTGGGAATAAAGTGGCATGAGTTTTATAACAATGCTGTCACCTTTGTTCTCACTGCCTTTTATTACTATTTTTAGAGCATATACAGTGAAAGAAGTTTCAGTATGCATTTCAATTAATGTTTCATTCTTAAACCATTTGAATGGTGGTGGCATGAAATGTGGAATATTATCCCCTTTCAGTGCTAGAAAATTCAAGCCATAAGCTAGAAAATTCACCAAAAATTTGCTGGCCACGTACTTCTCTAAACTTATAAGTATTTTGGTTTTGAATGCCCTACTTAAAGCCTGGGTCTCATTTGTAGAAGTGCTCCTCTCTCAGCTGAAGTGAGCACACAATACCCTTTCAAAGAGTAAAATGAAAATTTCTAGATAATTTACATTTACTCTCAAAAGTGGTGGATACTTATGCTTGCTCATTGGTTACGTCTCAGTTTCATCTCTGCAATGGGAATGGTGGAAGCACGGTAAAGTAAATTAATAATTTGTGAAGTATGCAGATGCCATATTGGCTGGTTTCAGAAAAAATCCTCTGAATAGGCAATTAATATTTTTTCTCAGTAGAGTTTAAATAAATTGTTTAAAAGTGCCTGATCTGCCCAAAAGCCGATGAAAATAAAATTAAGCATTATACACCTTCTTAGTCATTAAACAGGACTCATCTTTTGCAGTGATATCCAGTGTTGATGAAAGAAAAAACAGTATATGTTTTTGCAATTTTAAACCATATTATAATGTATATATATAAATAGGGAAGAAGTTGAGTAGAGTTAGTAAAGGCAACCTTAGTTCTAATGTTGTCTAATACATGACAGCAGTGTTTTACTGTGATAAGAATTAAAGGGTTCCCTTCTTGCCTTTCATTTTCCTTCTTCTCTTTCTCTTCCTTTCCATTTTCTGTGTCTTTTCTATTCTTCAAGGAAGAATGAACACAAGTATCTCAAAAAGTGGCCTGACACCAACAAGATTCATCGTTGAGATTGGGAAGTTAGACCTGCAGGGTATGTTTCTGTCTGTAGAGCTACTGTCAGGCTTGACAATGGCAACAGATGGTCACCCCTTGTGCGGAGCAGCACCAGAGGAGAGTGAGGCGCACTTTGCCAACAGGTTTCACAGATGTTTATTGATAACAGTGAAATGCTGAGGTTTGGGATGGTTGGTTCATTTCCAAGATCTGCATGGCAGTATGCTCCAGTACTACAGGCTTTTCTGTCTCTTTTTCTGCTTTTATGGCTTATTCCAGTTCTCTCTCTCTCTCTCTCCCACTTCTGTGACTTCATTCACATCTTCACATCTTCACTGGCTTGTTTCCGCCTGACTTTTCACTTAGCCAGCTACGGTCTTCAGTATTTTGATTTCTTCTTTTTCCTTATCAGCATATCCAAAATTATAAGCTTCTCGCATAGTTTTCCCATCTGACTGCCACACAGGCAGATCCCTTGTCTCTTCCCATGCTCCTTTTCTGCACCTAGCAATTAGTCATCTGAATTCAGTCTCTTCCTTACCACTTCCTCACAGGTCTCAGAACTTTCTCCCATACTTTTCACCATTGAAATCCCTTTCATGTCATCCTTGCGAGCTTCCCATGCCCAGAAATCCAGGGAAGACTTCTTGCATTCCAGCACTCAACTGAAACAGCCTGCTTCTCAGTGGAGCTTGGGCTCTAAACAAAATGAAGAACAGAGCGAAAACAGACCCTCTTGCTTAAGAGCAGCAGCACTGGGAGAGAAAATTCCAGGCCACTTCTGGATGTACCTGGGTGGGGAACAACTAAACATGTGCATTTAATTGCACAACTCTAACAAACTGCTATTTAACATGTGCCAACTGAGCTTCCAAATGTTCATGAACTGGAAAAATGTAAATAAACTTTCATGGAGATATGAGGTCATCCTCAACTAAAACCTGCCAACTTGTACGTCACTTCTCCATTATCTGAAGGTGCTAGAGTTCTTAAAAAAATAAGTCTTACAATGAATATATTAGCAAGAAATAAAACAAAATATTGTTCCTCAATCTCATTCTCAGGTATAGCTGAGCTATTTTTGTTGGTTATGCTAAAGACATGCAGCCTGAGATGGAACTTCAGCACACAGAATTTCACGTTGAATCACTGAAGTTTAGCAAACTTATAGTAAGCTGAAAGCAGTGTGTCAGGAAGAAACATGGAATGAGCAGTAAAATAGTTTAGGATTATTCTTCTTATGTGCAAACCTCAGCTGCTTTGTCAATACTTATCTGAATGTAAAACAAGTCAGTAGGCCTTGTATGTCAGTTTTGGACTGAACAGAGTAGAAAAACTGTCATAAACCTTTGTGAAAATGATGACTAGTGTGGGTGCCCAATGATCAAATAGCTCTGCACATATCCGTAGACCTTCCATTAAAATTAATGTTATGCCTTTGCATATAATCTTTTTTTCTTCCTAAAGAGAATCATGCATGGACATCTGAAGGCAGAATTTGATTCTAAGCCTAGTATATTTGAATTTTTTTTCTCCAAAATGAAAGTCTCTCTTTAACATGCTAGTCACGTTCTCCTACAATTTTAAATAAGCTGCCCCTCAGCCTATTATTGTTTAGTATGTTTTCCTATATATTCAGAAAGAGTTGTCAAAACTCCCAGGTGCTGAAGATAAGCCTGCAAAGCAGAGCTTCAACAAAATAAAGAAGGAGATTGTATAAATTCTGAAATATATCAAGGTTAGATTACCTTTGTTGTTTTGTATATCTAAGATTTGAATTGATTTTTCTGGTATGAAAACAACGGGGGGAAGGGACATCTGATGTAATGCTTTGCAGAAACCAGAAAAGTCAATAATATGCAGACAGCTCAAACATATAGTATTTACTGATTCAGTGAAGCATGGTTTTAATGGGTTATGAAGGCAAACTCCAACCTAACAGACAGACATTAGTTACAATTTTTAAGAAATCTATTATTTTAATGCACAAGTTTACATAATCCTATAAGATTCTTAAACACCTTAAGTTTTTACAAAGTTCTTGAAAAGCACAATTTTTTTTTTCCAAAAAGTAAGTCAACCTGCCATAAGTCAAAAAAGGAGTTGGCATATGAGACACTTCACATGGAACTGAATCAAGTTTGAAAATCTGGGAGACAATTACATAAAACATACATTTATGACAGACTAGATGTTTAAAAAGTAAAGAAACACTCTAGTCCAATTTCCAGAACTATTATCGAAACTTGAAATTTAAACTAAAAATATTGGTTCCGTAATGTTATATACAGAATAGTAGACATCCTGTACCGATCTGCAGCGTTTTCTCTGTCATTTTTACTTTCTTAGAAAATCCTCTTGAATGTCAAAACCTCATTTAGTTTCAAGTTGTTAATTAGATTGCAAACCAATGCAGCCATACAGCAAGTGTAATAAAGGCTGGGCATTTCAATCTTGCCATTCTTATCTAATTTTGCAGAGAACAAGTTTTGCTTGTTATTTGTCATCAATGCCTATTTGTAATAAATGGTATGTACTTCTTCAAGTTACAGTTCTGAAAATGAATACAATAAAGCTGTTGGATAGTAGGCTTTGTAGTAGAAAAAGATACAAAAGAAGCAAACAGAACTTTATTAAAGAACAGAGGTCTCAATTTTCTATTTCCTTAAAATTATGACTACCAAATATCTGTTGCTTTTATACCATACGAAAGTTGGGAATTTTGGATAGACAGAAACTTCACAGTTTTACATCAGCTGATGTCAATGTGATTACCCTGCACAACATATGCAAAGATGGACCAGTGTGTTTGATAACTTATACCTCTTCCCTGTTACAGTAGACAGCTCTTAAGTAAGGAGAAAACACTTTGGATTTAGTGAAGAAAACAGAAAGAAAAAGCAACCAGCTAAAATATATCTGCTTTAAATCATTTAACATATTATCCACAGTAGCAATAATCACTCATTCATTAACAACTACTCTTGCTGCAACAGGTGGAAATACAGCCTAAATTTAACACTACAGTGTAGATTTACATCTCTTTCCCATCCCTAACATCTGCTCTTGAAACCGGGCAGTCTCACACACTCAAAACTTTCTGCTAATGTAGCAGTCACTTCTTAATTTTATTACTGATCGTAATGAAAATGGGATCAAGACTACATTTTCTTGGATTAAATAGCAAATAAAGAGCCTTGGGCCTTTCTCTCTTTAGGCTAGGATAAAATGGTGCCAGCTGACTATGTCTGAGGAGCTTATTAAGGTGACAAAAAATACACCACTAAAACTTTCCTCAAGAGTCCTATGAACTTAGATCTTTTATCGTTTCCCAGAGTCTCATGTTTGGTGTTTTTGAGAGGACTTTTCCTAAACCACAGAGGATTTAGAAACAGTGTGGAGGTCTTGAGAGGATGTAGGTGTTATCTGACACTCTTCATTCTCTGATGAGCAGTAGGACGTGTTTTACAACACACCCTGACCATGGCAAAAGGAATAAAGGTCTTCTTTCCGGCTACCTCCTCCACATGAGATTGCATTTGTTTACAGGCCCAGCTACCTCTGTAACATACAAACTTCTTGAATTCACTGTTGTCACCCAGCTAGCCCTACTGCCCATCCACATCACATTTCCCATTATTTTTCCCCAGATCCTCACGGGATCAGTCAGCCCTTTTGCACATACTATCTACCCTCCACTCCCTGAGAGATAGCTTGATTTATCAGTGACAGATTCAGCTTCTATGAATACAGACTTTCCAAAACAAATATTTTGGCTATTAGGACCACAACCTATGTCCTACACGAAAAAAGAGAAACACAGAAAACATTGTATACTTCCTTTTTTTTCACAGATGTATTTCTATTGCCTAAGTTGTTTGTGTAAAGAATAAGGTCTAAGGTATAACTTTCATATGCTTTTTCTATCAGTGATTCTATGACTTCTCCAAGTGGTAGCACTTTTTTATAGCACTCTGCAGGAGGCTGAGTTGTGTTTTTAGCTTTGCCTCTATTTTATTCTAATTTTCAAATTATTTTGAAATATGTTATTTATATAATAGTTATATATAGAGAGAGCATGTATACATGCACAAACATTTATGAATTTATAGCTTCACACAGAATGTTTTTTGATTAAAGGGCATATATGTGTATATATATTTATAACACATGAAAGGGGAAAAAAGGCCTTATATATCTTATTTTCATACTGTGATTTTTATTATGTATGGCTTTGCTTGGTTTCTCTCTGTAAAAAAAATTGAACTGGAATTAAAACTTTGAATGCCAGACAGTCTAAGTAGTATTTAATCCAGTGGTGAAGGTAAAATTATCCAAAATCCTTCTTATAAAATAAGAATTTTTAATATGCCTCTGTCCACCTTTATACATATTGTCTTAAGCATAGTACAATGTTTTTGCCCATAAAATGAACACAAAGTAGCTAAAAACTCACAGTATTATTTCTTTCTTATAATTTTTATTGTTGATACCCTATTTTTAATTGCAACGTAGGAGAGGGGAGTTTACTACGAAAAGAAAATGGCTCGTGTTTAAAATGTAAGAATTAATCGTGTGCTATTGTTGCCTGCCAACAATGAGCTAAAGAGGTTAATGGATCATAGGTCTGGCAAACAGCCACGCTGCCTCCGGCTCGATACATTTAACTGCATAATCTGGGTTAAGATTTGGTGCTAGTTTTTCAATCAGGGCACGAACCGTTGATAAATAAAAGTTAGGTTTTATCCAGTCTTTTTTTCCTTTTTTAATTATTTACCCACC
>VZTD01005554.1:824001-1132027 GCA_013397725.1 Rhagologus leucostigma
CTGCAGCACCGCGGTGAGTACGGGGCTCCGCGCCTCGCCGGGGTCCCATGGGGGCGGGTAAGGTGTGGAGGGTGCCCTGCTGCGCTTGGGGCTCCCTCCTTGGCGGCTCTGCTCCGCGCCGTGCTGGGACCGGGGCACGGAGGGCACGGTGCCCCCGGTACGCCCCAGGGACTGTCCGCTGCTACTCCTTGGTTTTGGCCACGTCTCCAGGGGCTGCCAGCCCGGTCCGGTGTTTCGGGCGCCGCGGTGCCACCAGTCGGACACGGAGACGGAGCTCCGCCGGGCGCCTCACCTGCCGAGAGGAGCACCCAGGGTGCTGCGCACCGGGGCGTGGGGAGCAGAGCGGAGCCCCGGCCGGTGCCCCGGCACCGCAGCGAGAGGGTGCTCCCGGGGTGCCCCCTGCCCGCTCCCCGTCCTGCATGCTCTGTCCTCCTGCTCCGCAGAGGGCTCTGGTGGGAAAATGCTTGTCCCTTAGGGAAGCGTAATGTTTGCAAAATGTTTGCTATCAATTGGCGGGTGGCTCCGCTCAGCTCCGGTTTGCGCACGGCTAACTCCGCTCAGGCAGGGGCTCAGCTCCGGCTACCGAATGCCAGGGACACCGAGCAAGGGGCTTTTTGTTCTCCTAGACTGCCTGGTGCGATTTGTGGGAAACACATATGAAAGCTCACAATTGCTGGAGGTTTTTAGGTGGGCTTTGGTAAATCATTGAAATATTTTTTTCTTACTTTTACTGTGTGTATTTTGACAAAGATCTCTTCTCACTGTTTCGCATCCTGGGTATGATAACTCTGCCATTGAAGTCAATGGCAAAACTCCCAATTGACTTCAGAAGAAGGCATTTATGGTCAATACGGAATGAAAGGGACTGGGCAGAAGATGGAGAGATGGCAAAGTGAAAGGGATTTATAAAAGAAACTTCATTTTAGAAGCCAGCTTTTTAACCAAAGAGTTTTAGCAGCACTGTGTCAGAAATGTCTTTTAGATTTTCATTGCCACTTTGCACTGGAGAAATACCAGAAGGATTTCTTGATGCGATGGATACCAAGTGGGCTGAATCCAATTGTACCCACAGACATTGTAACATATTACTTAGTAACTTATACTTTTCCAGTGCTGCGTATCTTTTTTTCTCCTCACTAAAAAGTTGGAAGCGGAGGGAGCCCACTGAGACAATTAGATGGGCTCTCACTGACTTCAGTGGCCTGTGGATCAGGCCCGGAAAGGCTCAATAGAGAAGTAACAAGAGAACTATAGTACAGTTTGTAAGGAAAGGTGTTGCATAAGCATTTAACTCATGAACACCCTCCCTCTAGAGAGGAGAAAAATCTAAATGTACATTAATTTTTTATCCCATTTTATCCAACTCTTTCACAGCACAGATACAAATAAGAAAGAATGCTTCTGATTAATAATTAAAATGCCCATATTCATATGGATTACAAAGAAGATTTTATGCAAAAAAAATTCCATTAGCAAATGGAAGTTCTAGTTCACAGAACGTCCTCTGTTCAGTGCAGTATTTAGATTGGGAGCAGTCAGATATATAATGAAGCACCAAATTCAAATATTGATATTCAAATGGCAAAAGCTAGACTT
This sequence comes from Rhagologus leucostigma, assembly GCA_013397725.1. NCBI lineage: Eukaryota > Metazoa > Chordata > Aves > Passeriformes > Rhagologus > Rhagologus leucostigma. The sequence goes on from VZTD01005554.1 coordinate 825,598, forward strand.
ATTCCTGTAACCCGACTAACACTCTCAACTGCTTGGCACACCTTAAAAAGGAAAGTGTGATTTTTTATTTTTTTTTTTCAAACCTGAGTGTTGAAAGAGCCCCGAAGCCCCCCACCTGCTGAATTTGGTCAAAAACTTGTCAAGTATTAGAAATATGTTCATATTTCCTGAACAATGTAACTATTACATTGATAGGTGTGTTGGGGTGGCTCTGGCTGGATGCCAGGAACTCACCAAAACCGTGTTATCATTCTCCTCCTCAGCTGAATAGGGAAGAGAAAATGTAACAAAAGACTCATGGGTTGAGATAAGGACAGGCAAATCACTCAGCAGTTACTGTCACGTGCAAAACAGACTCAACTTGGGAAAATTTGTTTAATTTATTACCAGAGTAGGAAAACAAGAAGTAAAAACTAAATCTTAAACATCCACCCTTCCCCTTCCCCTCTCAACCTCCTCCCTCCCCTGTCCATTCTTCTTCCCAGGCTTGACTTGACACCCTAATTATCTACCTCCTCCCCACCAGTGGTTCAGGGGGATGGGGAATGAGCATTTTGGTCAGTTGTCTCTGCTGCTTCTTCTTCCTCAGGAGGAGGACTCCTCACACTCTTTCCCTGCTTTGGTGTGGTGTTAATCTCATGGGAGACAGTCTGCCATGAACTTTTCCTACAAGTCCTTCCCATGGGCTGCGGTTCTTCATGAGCTGCTCCAGCATGGATCCCTTCCACAAGGTGCACTCCTTCAGGTGCAGACTGTTCCAGTGTGTGTTCCCCACAGAGGGACACTACTCCAGTGTGCGCTCCTCTCTCCACAGGCCCACAGGTCCTGTCAGAAGTCCGCTCCAGCATAAGCTTCCCAAGGGGTCACGGCCTCCTTTGAGCACCCACCTGCTCTGGCACAGGGTCCTCCATGGACTACAGGTGGATCTCTGCCCCACCATGGGCCTCCATGGGCTGCAGGGGGACATCCTTCCTCACTGTGGTCTGCACCATGGGCTGCAGGGGAATCTCTGCTCTGGCACCTGGAGCACCTCCTCCCACTCCTTCTTCACTGACCTTGGTGTCTGCAAAACTATTGCTCTCACATGTTCTCAGTCCTCTCTGTGACTGCAGTTTCTATTGCTCACTCCTGTCCCTGGCTGCAGTTTCTGTTGCTCAGGGTCTTTTTCTCCCTTCTTAAATCTGTTATCCCAGAGGTGCTGCCACCATTGCTGATGGTGCTCAGCCTTGGCCACTGGTGGGTCTGTCTTGGAGTTGGATGGCATCAGCTCTGTAGGACACAGGGGAAGCTTCTGGCAGCTTCTCACGGAAGCCACCCGTTTAGCCCCCACCACTAACAAAACCCAATACAAGAAGAAAAAAAACCTTTCTCAATTACGATCCAATAATGATGTTTCCCGTTTAAGTACAAGTTTGTGTTAACAGGCAAATACAAAAACGAAGTTTGAAGTGCTGCATCTCTTGTTCAGCTTTATTTGTAGGCGTCTGGTAGAATTGTCATTGAAGTGAACTGAATGTGTCACTGATACTTAACTGTGAACAGATTAAGATGTTCATGTTACAGTGGGAAAAAAAATCTGCAAAATGGACAAATGCTTCGCTGATTATCTCTTGTCTCCTTGCAAGTCCACAGGCAAGACAGACACCTCCTTCTTAAAATGTCATATTGCAGGTTTCTTTCTAATTTCCCTGTGAATTTAAATGTTTCTTTTATTATGTGACATGTATGGAATTGAAGGGTGCATATTTCATGGGACATTACATTGCGTAAAATTTTGTTTGAGCTACTTTGTTGCTTCCTGTAGTCTCCATTCTATCTGCTGTTTGCTAACACATTGTAATGCCACAAGCTATTTTTGTTGATAAACTTCCATTTCAAGTCAAATGTGAAAAATATGGTAATTACTTCAGTATTAAGAGGTTTGGGTTTTTTTTATTGGGGGTTATGGTGGAGTGTGATGATGGTGCTTTTTTTAAGATCCAAAGCAATGCTCTTTTCTTTCTTAAATGAAGAGAGTCGGCAGTTCTGAAAATGGAGATATATATTTGAATAAATCTTTGGGGTTGTCTGAGAGCTATTGTTTGAAATTCTGTGGTTTTTTTCATTTCGGTGTTGCAGTACTTCTTCTTCAAAGGTGTATATGGAGATTCAAACAGATCTTGTGGATAGCATCTCCAAAAGAGAAATTTAGGTTTTTTAGGCTTACCTGTAAGTGAAGCGTATATAAGATTTGAGTATTTAAGGCAGAGTTGAATGAAGCCAGATAATGAAGTACCAGGAAACTCCAGGACATGATTCTGAATAACCGTTACTCACTTTTAGCAGCTTTATAAACCTCATCCTATTTGAGGAGTAAATGCTGTTCATCCTTATTTGGATGAATATTTCAAGACTATTTTTGCTGTCCCTTGCCTGACTCTGAAACATGTTTATGCCCTTGTATTGCTGTGGTTGTTAAGTGAACAGTAGCAAGCATTTACAAGTCTCTTGATATTTGAATCTAGGAAGCAACATTACTGGGATTCTTGAAAGTCACCTAAATTTTGTCATTATTACACCTTTAAGACCATTTTGAAAATAATTTTTATTGTTTGTTAGTCCTAGAACATATTCACTGGATAATTTATTTAGGACTATATTCTTCTATCCAACAATTTAAGAACAAAAGCCTCCACTGTAGCTCAAATCAATCAAAATATTGGGTTTAGGTTATACATTGTACATATGGAACCTGGCATGTAAAGCAGATGGTATGTAAAATTATGCATAGCATGTCTGGAGAGCCATACAAATATCTAAATGCAGTGCAACAGAACAAGGAAAGAGTGTCACGTGCAACTTAAAATATCAATCACTGGACTGTGTCTAGTCTCAACTGTGCTTTGTTTTTGCGTGTGTGTATGTATTTGTGTGTGTGCACGTGTGTGTGTGTGTGTGTGTGTGTGTTCAATTTTCCTTACTGCAACCAGGACATTTCCTTGATTATATGATCTTCCTTAGAAAAGCATGCAGACTGAAATGATATTCTACTGGCTAAATGGAATAAAAAGATGGATATACAAGAAAAACTAGCTTAGTTCAGTTTGGGTGCATAACACAAATGCAAGGAAATTTAAAAAAAATAAATTAATTAAGAGCAGAAACGTCAATTTTTTAAGGCAAATGGCCAGATACCACTTGCTACCAAAACTGTGTTGTTTTTCTATGTTATTTATGCTCTTGGTTTGCCCAACACAGCAATAGCACTTAATAGTACTTCTATCCTGTTGCATAAATACCATGTTAGCTCCACCTTCTCACTCTCTCTTAAGTATTGCAAGTCTGTAAGCAAAAAATTTCTTCCTGAACAAACAAGCATTACTGTGCATTGTTAACACAATCACATGAAATGGTAATTGCAGAAAGATTCACATCAGCAAAACCCTTAAATAAATATTAGTCTTTAAGCATGTGCTGACCTCAAAGGGACCTAATCACATTTTGTTGAACAAAGATGCTTTTATGATCAATGACCATGAAAGGTAACAATTTTCCCAAGTTTATTCAAACTGAATCTGTAGTTATAAAATTTTGTCAGCACCAGACAACTTAAAATTTAACTTCCAGAGGAAAATCTTTAAATATTTCTACTTTTTTTTTTTAATGTTTTGTATACTTTAGAAGTACTGGAAGCAATTAACTGTTTTAAAATGGGTTGCACAGCCGTACTCTTTCATATTTCTAGTCCAAATGAACTTTTGTAGATAAGATGTGAAGGATGACGTTTATAATGAAGGACTACTGCAGAGTGAACTTTAGATATAATAATGGACTAACACTGCACAAGGTAGACTTTAATAGCCAATTCTGTAAGATTCAGGCATTTTTCAAGGAGACAAATTGAAGGAATGCCTCCATGGTTAAAGCGTTGAATATCCCCAAATATTTTTAAGGATTTTTAAGGTACCTGAGTTGATATACAGTGTTTCATGCTACAAAATAAGTAAATAAATAAATAGACGATTCCTGTACTTTTTCTGCACTAACACTCTTAGTCCCTATGCATTTTATTTTTTACAACAGTGTTGGTTTAGAAAATACAGCTCTGTGTCTGAGGGACCAAAGGAACACATTTGTCCTCATACATTACAGAACAATATCTAACAATTTATTTCTCTTTTGGAAATGAAAGAACTTTTATCCATTCAAATCACTGTAATACAATCTTATATTATAATGGCTTGAACAATCTTGACTGCACACAGTTGCTGGAGTCTCCAAAGGACTGTCATAAATAAAGCTATTAGACTGTATTATAGCAGACACATATTCAGAGTCTACCAAGGGATGACAGGATTTTACATTACAGCAGAAAATGTGAAAAAATGTCTGCAAATTACCAAAAAATTATTGGCGAAAGGACTTAATAAACTGATTTATAATATACATATATGTGCTGTTTTTCTTTTAAAGTATGCAAATGCAAAATTAATATTAATGAATTAATCCTATGTAGAATTAAGTGAAAGATGAGAGAACAATTAAGGGATTTGTCCTCTACAAGAAGTGCTTAAGCTTGCTCAGCAGCATGTAAACTTTCTGCCCTAGCTGACGGACATTCAACCTACATCAAAACCTCCCTTTGCAACCTGACATTGCTGCTATGATGACAGCCTTAGAAAACTGGCATCTCATGAGAGATAAGTCAGTTTACATCAGTGGAAATGGATTTACACTGCATCCTGGATTCTGTGCAGACAGGTTTGTTTTTATTTTTCCTCTTACTGTTATAGAAGGCATGAGTTTCGCCAGGTACAAAGACAAAAATGAGTTTGGCAAAACCCTAAATGAACTAGAAACAAATTTGGAAATGGTGGAGACAGAGCAAAATGAAGTAAAAATACGTATGAGGATGTGCTATGTTGTTGGTTTGTTTTTTTTCAAGAGAGGAAAAAGTGCACTTTTTAATGAAAAATCGCTAAGACAGAAGTAAGACATAAAAAAAGTGCAGCTGAGGTTAAAAATAAAATTATGAAAGTTGAGTTACCTAACATGTTCTGGCCATGGGAGAAGTAACTAAAGCTGACACACCGACAGGATGGGAGCCTCAAAAGAAGACTAAAGCCAGAAAATAACCATTTCCCATGTTGGAAATCCAGATGGCCCTAACAGATTTTGTGTGCATTTGTATACACATTTATCTGTGTGTATACATGTGCATACATATATACCTTTTTTCTTTTAAAATCAAAATCTTTATAATGCCCTACTTTGTTACTGTCTGATTTCCTCACCCCAGCAGGGATTTGCTGGTTCTTCTTTCTGTTTGACCATGAAGTTACAGAGGAATATTTGATAATAGAGTAAATAGCTGAGAGTGGTTAAATTGTTTCCTGAAGGTAAAACAGTAGGATCCAATGGTCCTCCTGCGGAATGTTTTAAACCCAAGGCTATAAATAAGAGGCAGTGCTGTCAAAGCAAAACAGAAAACCCAACCAACCAACCAAGCAACCAACCAAACAAAAAATCAAAAAAAAAAATCAAATCCTGAAAAGGAGAAAACAAAATGAAACTTCACTTCATTTTCTGAAGCCAATGTTACATTATGTCCTGAAAAACATGAATCTGAAAGATATTTTACCAACTGTAGGCTAGTGTCACCTACAGTCACAGTCAAGATCTTCCTGTTAAGACTTGAAAAGTCAGCTACAGTCTTACACTGTAGAAATAGAAAATATTTCCCGTGAGTGTAATGCAGAGGTTTTAGGAAAACTGAAGATGACAGTAGAACAGAGGAGTATTTAATACAGCTTTTTATTTAATACAATAAATAGATATACCATTTTTTCATGTAAAATTTTGATGCTGAAAAGGCAGTTGAATGGATTGAGTGGAGCTAACTTTGACATGATGTCAGAAGTAAGATTTGAGGGAAAATATTTTAGATAATTTGCTGCTGCATGTCCTCACCTTTCTAAGTGCTGTATGAGTATAAATAATGTCAGAAGTGGCAGCAAATCCTTCCTCTTTACAATTTCACATTCCTGCCTCTTGTAAAAGGATTAATCTCAAATCTAAAGTAAACCAGATTTGCAGCAGGAAAAAAGTCTGTCAATGTAGAATCTATCAGTATAGTCAAACAACATGTCTTTATTTGTCTTCTGGTGGAAAATTACATTCCTGAGTGGTGATGCACAATCCGTATAAAATAATCTATTATAATCTTTTTGGCAAATAATTCTGAAAAAGAAAATATGACTGATAAGCTTTTTACCAACCACAGAGTTTCATTTGGAGGTAGAAAAGGTTTGAGGAGAACTAGTGAAAAATTTGTCCTGGGTTCTCAGTTTGCATACAAAAAATTCTGGTTACCTCTGACATTGCTAGCTACTCTTTCAACATGCTGTATTCACTGATTTCTGAACTAAGAATGAAATTCACTTCCTTCAGGTATGGCAAAAAACATGGGCTTCAAAAAGTCAAACTGTTCAACTGCAGAAAATGGAAACTCAGGCCTTCATGCCGATGTGCCTAAAAACATAATTCATTTCTGTGGTTGCTTTCCCAGCAGTTTCTTCAGGACTGCTCCCTGGCTGCTAGTGAGGTAGATTTAGGTGAGCATGAAGCAACAGCTCTTTCCTCCGTTATATACTGGACCTACAGTGTTGTAACTGCCCTTGCTTCCCTCCTGGTGGCTAACAAAGGGACTATTTATGGTGCAGATGCCTCAGAGGTTTTTGTCTACCTCCATCTTACACAACTTAATAGCAAGAAACAACAAAGGATGAATTTCTTGTCAGAAGCTTTACTTTTGAGTAATATCCTTAAACAGAAATTATTTTCTTTAACAAAAATGGGTTGAAAAGATTTATCTGTCATTAAGATATGTCATCTTTCTTCTTCTGTAACAAAGCAAACTAGAAATTTTTGCTTTGTTTGTTTCAGAAATAGAGATCATGTAAGTTTTTTTAATGATATTGTGTCATTTTTCTTTTATTCTCCACCACTTTTTTTTGTGGAAGCAGGAAAGAATTTCAATGAGAAAAAGGAGAGAAAGACGAGAAAAGGATAAAAATATTTTCTAAACTTTCAAACAATTTCCCTTTTACACAAAGTAAATATATCTGAATAATGCCTCTTTGTCCTTCATCACCTTGAAATAATCTGTATTAAATTTAAAAAATCAATTTTTCTAATGTCAATTCAGAATGGACCAAAACTTTTTATCACAAGTCTTGTCTTTGAAGATATTTCAGTGGGATCTCAGGTAAAACCTGAAGCTGGTTGAAATTTCTTTGAAATGTAGATTTTCAGACATATAAGTTAATTTAAAACAAAGCTGTCTGTAGAAAAGACATATTTTCATACATTTTCTGTGCACTGTGATCATATATTAATTAAAAGAATATTTTTAATTTTTGTTAATCTATAAGGTGCTTTTCTTGTGAAAATAAGAAAAAATAAAAAACTGAAAGAAGTCCTCAAAATATTGACACAAGATTCTTGATCTGTCCCTAATGAAAATTCTTTTCTTCCTAGACTTTGAAGATTTTAAACTTCCTTTTTCAACTTCCAAAAAAAACATTTCAAAAGCTCCAAACATTTTTCCTGATGGGGAGAATAATCCTTGCCCCATTTCCAAGCAGACGCAATATTGTGTAGATCATGGTTTTAGTCTAATGGATAAAGTGGAAGTATTAGAAAGGTAACTGGGCGCTTTCTTCCAAAGGTACTTGCTTAGTGGAAGGTTGATTATTTTATTCCTGAATGCAGCTCATACACTGAGGAAGACTTTAGGTGAGAAGAGAAAGAAAGAGGAAAGGAAGTGTCTCTTTGCCATAACTACAGAAAGTAGTGAATGGGAAATCAAGTGTGTCTTTTTAAAAACTTTAGAGAGGAAAATGCCCTACAGCTGAACAATATATAGGCTCTGGATGTATGTTTAAAGTGTGGGTAAAAGCTTAACGTTCAGCTGGGAAGAAATCTACTTTACTTAGTGTAGTGTTGGAGTCCCTTAAGTTGCATACATGTTGTTTATGTGAGTTGACACGTATCAGTAAGTGGTGCTTATGGGTGAGACAGCTGCCTCCAGACTCGGCTGTGTATCAGCACCAGTGCACTGGGTCAATATGGAAAGCACAGCATGGAGAGGCAGCGCAAATCCCAGGCATGCTGGTAGACAGAAGCTGGCCACTCACGTCTGTTTATCCCCCAGGGACACAAGAGAACAGATTTGTCAGGGTTTGTCTCTTTTATTCCAGTAATTATGAGAGATTAATTGGGAATGTTTACTGTTGGGAGACTAATTGGGAATGTTTGCTGTTTACATGTTTGTTTGTTTTTTTTCTGTTACAGCTGCATTTCTGCTCCTTGCCTATAATTTTTATGAATAAATTGAATGATGCAAGGCCTCCCTCTAGCCTGGAGGCCAGTTAAGCACGGCCACTTCCATATGGTTAAGCTCCCTTAGCTTCCCAAGCCAGGCTGCATCTAGCCTGCCTCTTGGGAAAAGCCGCAAAGCTGGGCTAGTGCCCTAGCTGTGCCCAGGAAACCCTTGGGAGACAGCTGGTCAAGTAGCCAAGATCAAAAGAGTGTCAGGGTTTGCCCTGACATTTTATGTTCTAGGAAAAAAATAGTTCCAGGGCATGAATTTATGCCCTACCATTATTTAACTCATTTCCATAGATGTAGTCTTAGTCTTATTTAGGTCAGTGTGACTCCAAACACATAGACGCTGTTTATTCACTTTACTTGTTAGGAATGAACACAGTTGATTTAAGTGGTGGTACTACAGTATGGCATGATATTTTTACAAATAGTGTAAAAGGGGCTTAATATTTGTTTGTAAGCAGTCATTAACTGCGGTGTATGCAATAATATTCTGAAAGCAGGGGAAGGTTTGAATGTGGTAAATGTTTTAGGAAATGGTGGCTACTCTTCTGCATTACTTATAGTTACATTTCTTAGCAAGTGCTGGGGTCAGTTTATCCAGAAATTGCTGTTATAGGAAAGATATTATCTATTTACAGTGCATTAGTTTTCAGAAGTTTATATACTATTGAAAAATCTGTTTTTTCAGAAGTACAAAAAAGTGAGGGTACTAGCACTTCTTTTCAAAGATGCATTATTAATTTTTGCCAAGAAGACAAAAGGAGACAAAAATCCTTATTTGGTGACTATCAGTATTCTGTGTGCCATGAAAACAAGAATAATGACAAACCTTTTAGGGTGGGGTCTCAGAAATCACACTCCTTTAAGCTTTAAAATACACACCTTTTAGGTACCTGGAAATTATGCTTACACAGAATAGTTGGACAGAGTTTTAATATGTAATTGTTGACAGTGGGCTAATTGCATAAGAAAAATAGTATTTAATTTAGTTGTGGGGGGAAAATACATTTAATTTATAGTGACTCATAATAAATTTTTATTTCTTGGTATTTAACATCACTGTATGTCTTTTGCAACATCTACAAGTCATCTTTTCTAATCTTCCTTCACCTTTTGTTGGTGAGCTCATGCAAGGCTTTATTATTCTTTCACTGATGCAGAATAGCGCAGCTTCTAAAATAGTGAATATTAGTCTGGGTGTGGATACATGGAAATGCTGCCTAGAAGAGATTCTGCTTCTCAGCATAGTCCTACAATATCATTTTTGTGGTTCATGAGTCGCATATGTAAGTTACAGTGCTTTTGAGAGAAAGTTACCTAGCAGAGAGCTAATAATTTCCCACCAGTGGTAAAATAATTGCCTCCAGATGCTGTGACCCCAGGTGTGTGGTAAGACTGATTCTCAGGGGGCAGGTCATGAGGTCCCAGTGCCTTCTCTGGACATTACAGTTAGGGCTTCAGCAAGCTGCATTTAATACCTCTGGAGGTTTCAAATTGGCAGAAAGAACAAATCTAAATATTTCAGCCATTTCTTTCTCTAAATGATGCTTTTAACAGAGTTTCAAGGAGTCTGATTTAATTATTACACAAGCACATATATAATGAACTTGATGTACCCAACCTAAAAAAAACCAGATCTGAATCTGATAAATAGGCAGTAGTCAAATATCAGTTTCATTATTCAGTAGGAGCTATAAGCCTTGACCAACAAAGAAGTGAAGACTTTTTTAGAACATTGAAATTTAATGAAGCATACCAGGATTTTTAGCTTAGCTTAGTTTGGAAGTTGAGATGATATATAAGTCACTTACTTTGCTTTAGTGAAATCACTGAGTTCCCTAAAATTCTTCATGCTTGGAAAATTATGTATAGCCTGCAACTCCGTAAATATATTTAGAAACAATAGGGTAGGAGCAGATATTGAAAGATCCCTCATAAAAATTTGAGAGAGGTACTGTATGATTATTCATGATATATATCTGCATATTGATTTCTAATTAATACTTTAATATATATTGTACATCCTCTCACCTAAATATAAATGAATTTTTTCACTTGGTATGGCATATAATGATTAAGGAAATCTGAGAGTGTTCTAAAAAGTTTAAGTTATTTATCACTGATACTTAAAAAGGAATAGTTAAGTAAGTAGATCTAAAGGCGGCCTGGAGCGTCTTTGGTGTGTGTGTCTGAAGCATGTCTACAAAACTACAACTGCAATTCATGATCTCAAGAGCCTCCTGCTCCTTGCATCCTGCTGTAGTGCCTCTGGAGCCTCTGCCTTTATCTCTTCCTTCCCTTCAGTTTGGTCTGCAGGGATGGTAGCTCTCAGTTGATGAATACAACTCATGCAGCCCAGAAAAAGAGGGATTCATACCAAGCAGTTGCTAGTGGATAGTGAACTAGTAGCCAGCCTCAAGTCACGTTCAAAGAATTTGCCACAAGTTTGAGATTTCTTGAGGTGTCTTTCTTTCAAAGATGAGGCTTTTTCCTCCAGCCTGTTTCTTGGAAAAAGGTCCAAATTATGATCCAGCTTTGCAAATCACTTTGCAGACTGCCTAAATATCAAAACATTGCAATTTTTGGCAATAAATTGTCTATTAAATATTTCAATCCATTTTACAAAGGTACTTTGAACAGATGTTAGGCTGAGACATTCAGGGAGAAAGATCGTGACACACTTGGTGACAATGTGGTACCGGTGCCAATAGCTTCCTATAAACTGTGAAAAAACAGATGTTACTCTGGCCAAAATTGTGCCTTCCTCTTGACTGCTTTCAGCAGGGTGCAGGCCTGACTCTGACCCCCACTCCCTGAACTAACCTTGAAGCTGCTGTTACAGTGATGGAGACCTCTCAATTAGCCTGATCCTGCAACTGTTTAACACATGCTACAGCAAAATTGTCCTTGCCTGACTGTGGCAGCTGCTGCTTCCAAAGTGATATTGTCTGCTTATAACTCAAAGTATAACTCTGTCATACATACACTTAGTGCAGAATGGCCCTTAAAAGGCATTTTAATCTGCTGGCATTTTAGTTCATAGGCCTCTGGGGTCAGGTTGAAAAATTACACTAATGCTGAACTTACTCTGATATTCTGGGCAGCCTTCTGAATTTTAAATAACTATCCTCAGAAGGCTACCCTTTTCAAAAATTATCTTAAAGACTGCACACAGAATTTTAAGCTCAGTTCAGTTAGCACACTGATATGCAGACTGAATTTTATAAGAATGTAGGGTAAGAATCTCTGAATTTATGGATACCAGCAGTTATTTTAGTTTTCATTATCAGAGTATCTGTTCCTACAGTGCTAACTATATGAGTTCTGTGTTACTGTAATTGTTAATATTTGCATCTGAATTAACTGTTCTGCATTGCTGGTTTTGTCGCTGACTGCCTATTCAAATATGTGGGATAATTTTGAAACCTGCATAGGAACTGCTTCTTTTATAGTCTGGAAATAGGCAAGGTGAAAGATACAGGTTTCTTTTTCCAACCAATGGCATTTCTTAATCCATTCCCTTACATGTATATACAGAAAAAATAAAATTACTACCTCTTTGACTTTGGAAATATTTATGTAAGTATTTCATATTTTGCTTATTCAGCATTTGTTGCTTCTCCCAGTGGTCTACTTGGATTGTTCCTGACTCTCGTCATACTCCCCAGCCTGTTTTACAGCTTCTTCTTCTGCTGTGGCCTCTTCTATTGAAAAACTGATGAGCTGATCTTGTCCAGCTCAACCCATCAGGCTCCTCCTCTGGTCCTCTACCACCTATCTCCTCTGATCTGACCCTGCCCTCAGACTCTTTCCAGAGTGCAGATTGCAGTGGGCATCCAGCCATGGAATGGGACCAGATTTTGGGCACAATATAAACCCCACTGCTTCCAGGCAGGGACTGAAACCCGTTAGCCATCTGTTCTGCCTGATCATTAGGGATAAGGGCTGCCCAGAGGTAGTTTTTAGCAAGGCCTTGAGCAAGTGTACCTTTCTGATTTATCTGAACCGTCTCTTGCTTGCAACCTTAGAGACATGCTAAGTATTCTATATTCTCCGTATTGAAATCAGATTTTGAAAAGCTGTAAACAGTTCTCATTTCACAGCACATCTTACTCAGCTTGACTGGAGCTGTTCTCCTTTGGGAGGAGGTCTTTCTGAGCCAGAGGGAAAGGAAGGATGAACTCAATATATTCCTTGTTCTACCAGCTGCCACCAAATATATTCATCTTCCCTCCAAGGAACCATGAGTCCAGATCCATTTACCCTGTGCACCCTGATGAGACAGTGTGACATCTTCCTTGATAGGTGATGAGGCTATGGTTCCAACCTCAAGGGGTTTTTTAGGGTGCTTTTTTTTTTGTCACGTCTCATGAAGAACTCCAAAGCAGATGTGTTTCACTCTTGTACTTTCAGGAGCAGAATGAAATAAAAAGCCTAGGAAGGCAGCTAGAGTGAAGTCTTGCAGCATTGCTGTATACCAGGACTGTGAGGAAAAGTAATTCTGTGGCTGCTCAGATAAGTCACAGTCTTTTCTGAGTGCTCCAGCACGCTCTAGGAAGAAGGTTTAAAAATTTCTCATCTACCCTGTGATGGAAAAGGCTTTTTCACTCTGCCACGTGTCCAGCCCTTTGCTAGCTAGCAAAGAGTTTCTAGAATGCTTCTTCAGCTTCTTTTAAGATCGTGTATCTTATTTTTAGATTGACACCAAACTGTGCCTGGCAGTGACATCTGCAAGCTATTCTTTCTGGGACTGAATGGTTGCTTTTGTGTTAGATGTGTGATGCATAAACACACCAGTTCTGCTCTTTGAGTAGAAGGAGGGCACAGTTTGATTCAGAGGGTTTATTTTATCCTTGTCCTAGTCTAACATCATTGCCTCCATACGAACTGGGTGACTCCGATTGTTAGTTGAGGGAGACAGTGATTCTGATTCTGCACTGGAACCTTTTGGTACAAATATGTTCCAAATAAGAAAGTAATGATAATGCTTTATATTATTTACAAAACAAATCAGGAGGAAATAAACCATTACTTTAGTAAAGAAATTGTTCTGTTAATATTTATAAGCATACAGTTGTATAGAAGATGTAAAGGTATATCACAAAATCCCTGTCTTTTGATGCTTTGCAAGACTCTTCTTTCAAAAGTTTTACTTGGGGTCCTTAGGAGGACAGAGTCCTGCTGTCAAAATATTCTGCCTGATTAGTAGCTCATTTTCTCATTTTGGAAAAATCTTTGCTGAAAAATAAAAAAAAAGGATCAAAATATAATTTCATCGCTTTTCACTTCCTCTTGGGAAATACACAATTACCCCCTTTTTTGTGAACCACAATTGTGATTTTTATCTCAGAGATTCAGGTCTTGAATAACGAAATACTGTATTACTTGCTTTCATAATGCTAGTGATCCATGTTAATTTTTCATTTATATGAGGAATGACCTATGCTTTCTTATCCTTTCCTCTCTACCAGAATTTGACACAGAATTTCAGTGTCACAGGAAGAAAATAACGTTACATCTATGCAAAAATCACTTACTTCATCATATATCATTCTCTGCAGCATCACACTTTCACCTTTTTCAAAATTAGAAGACGAATTAATAAATTGGTGTTTGTTCCAATCATAATGAAAAACTGTGGCTACTTAAACAGGCTCATGCCCTCCCTGTGATTAAAATTTGCAAATATTAATGAGATTATACCAGTGTTCTGTCAATAAATATTATCAACTGAGTTCATTTGTGTGGAGGTCTTGGGATTTCTGCAGAATGATTTTGCATTGTCACTCTAAAGGTTTCCTATTAAACCTAACAGATCATGACTACCTTTTTTAATTAACTCAAGTCCTCTCAAACTTTATATGACATGTCAAGAGGTATAAAGTGTACAGCTCTTGCACATGTAAGCAGACAGAAGGAATGCACACTGATGTGACTGTTGCTTATGAAGAGTTACAACTATTTGGAGAGGTGTGGTTGCATCCTTAGCTGAAAGTAACCAAGTGACAGATAATCTAGAATCAGGTGTAACTTGTTCCTGAATGAATATATATCTCTCCTGGCCAAAAAACATCCAGCACTGTCTCTGGGAGACACAGCTCCAAGCTCCTACCTCATTCTTAGGTGGCAGCTTTGCAATAAAAGGTGACCCTGTAGGTAACAAACTCCTTAGTTACTTGTAGGGAAAAGCTGCTGGAAGGAGCTGAACTCTTTTGTACAGGGCCTGGCACAGCCAAAGCTGAGCACCCATACGTACACAGAGAGCGGGAACACTGCCTGTGATAGCAACACTTGGTGTCACCTGCCATACAGATATCACCACTGGGGAAGTTCTAACTGTCTGAGGTATGTTTAATAACCCTGAGGAGTCAAAACATGGTTTTGTAGGGGTTATAAGTTTCTGAAAATATCCCTGAACTGAAATTTCCAGGATCAGCCTACCTGGAAAGGTCAAGGAAAACAGTTTCTCTTTTTATCTCTGAGGAAAACTCCACAATCATGTAAATCATTAAAAAGCAAAAAAATTGAATATTTTTAATGCCTGTGAAAACAGAAGCTTCCAGAGCTGAAAAACTGAAAAAGTTAAATCCAAAACTGTCACACAAATATATTTTTCTTAAAATGTATTTGTTCATTCCAGTGACATTTGACTGAGCTCCAGCTTTTTAAAAAATATATAATGAAAAGATTTTTTTCTAGATTTATTTATAAATTTAGCTCTCTCTATGTTTTTTGTAATTGTTTGGAATATCCTGAGCATTCAAAGGAATGAAAGGATTCACTTGTCCTCTGTATTTGGCATGAAGGGCATCCTAATGCACATTTCAGCTTTTCATTGTAGAAGAATGCTATCCTGTGGATTGCTTACAGAAAATGGGAGTCTATATCTGATACAGGCAGTCAAATGACATTGTGTATTACACAGTAAGCATATTTCAAACTAAGAAATCCTTTTTTCTCTTGTTACCTTCAAGTTTTCCTTGAAAATGTTTCCAGATAACTGTGGAAAAATCCTACTAAAAGTACAACTAGTGAGAGAAAACTTAAGCTGTCATTGTGCAAAACTGTAAACTTAATAAAAATAACTTATTGGCAGTATTACCTCCCAGTTTTCTGTGTTCTGTGTTTTGAAAAAGGTCAGACTGAATTACTGTATTTTTTCTCCTGACCCTAAAATTTGTGTCAGCACGTTTTATTTTTTATTGGAACCTGGCACAGCATTTCTCTGGTGATTTTCTGAAGGTTCCATCTTTTATTTTTAAATAAAAGCAGAAAATCAAGGTGGGAGTGAGGGCAAGGTGGAGGGGAGAAGCATAAATCTCTAGCTGTGGCCATGACAAAGAAAACTTAAAAAAACCCCAAGAGTTAAGATTTTGCCTTTTTTTTTCTTTTTTCTTTTTTCTTTTTTTTTTGACAAAGTGATTGGCACTTGAATTTTACTGTTTGATATAGCCCAATTTTAGGTGTGAATAGTCATATTGCAAAGCTCTTTGTATCTACACTGGGCCTGAATTCGCCTTTGTGCTGTGCAAGAATTCTCAGTCCATTTCTTACTGCCTGAACCCCACTATAAAACTAAGCCACCCCATTTTTTTTTTCAGTTAATTAAGAAAAAAACTTCTATGCTACAAGAGACTTCCTGAAGAAATATGACTTGAAGATAATTTCAATAAGGAGAGATTCCAAAAATAATCAGTATCCCATCATTCAAATACTTTCCCTAGTGATAGAAATTCATAAAATCATGGCATGACTTTCAGTATCGTCTCTAAATTTCTTTCACACTTAGGGTATTTCCCTAGTATAATCATGTAATTTTCCAGAACTATATCTATAACTCAATAGTATATGAGCTAAGAAACTAATCCTAGAAAAATAATATTTGCCACGTTCTTTTCAGAGAAATAAGTATGTTATTAATCATTAAAATATATCAAAAAATTATTGCAGAAAACATTACAGTTGATTTATCTGCCATATTCCAGAACCTCTTATTTTTAAAATAAATTTGATATTTTAATTTAATTATTTTACAGATTACCAAATCCTATTGCAATGTTCAGTGTAGGATATGAACAGGGCGAAGGGTGAAGCTTTCCAAACTGTATGTGCACAAGGTCTTGTCACTGTGAACTTCTAAAAATACCTACTCTTTTTGTTTAATTGGTCATATATTCATAAAATTATCATATCTGTGATTTTCATAGGAGCATGTCCATTGGCTCTGCCAGTGTGAACATTCATACTTGAGATTAAATGCTAGTCTTATATTTCAGTCTTTGCCTTTCTTTACATATATAAACCAGTTCATGCACAGGCATATAGTCTATTTCAACAGACACAGAATTTTGAAAATATATTGAACTATTGCTACTTCAATATTTAGTATTAGTTTACACACACACACACATATATGTATCTTTAAGCATTTCCAGTATATAAATTGGAATAAAAATTTTTAGACTTCTGTCGTTAAAACTCCTTACTTTTTACATTCCTGTAGGATGCACATTTGAGCAAATTAGTCTTTCATCTTGCTGAGTTACGGAATTTATTTACCCCCTTTTATATATCTGGGCGTTTTCATTTTTCAAAATATGATGTTTACAGCTATTTATAAGGAGACGAAAGATACCTAATGGGACTGAAAGTGTTCGAATACTCAGCAATAAAGGACACTACTCTACTAGTAGGGCAGAGATGTCTGTACTAGAAATGGCCAACAACTCCTGTCATTTTTTAATATGATTGAAACCACAGGCTTCTCTCTGATAAGACAGACGCTCTTTCATAAAACTTTCTCATCTATTAGTTCACACACCTGCCAGTTGAATACGTGACCAATAACTGAAACAAATGAATTTTATTGGAAATTATCCATCATTAAACCAAATTATAATGATTTCCAAAATAAGGAACTTGCTTTTCAGGATATTCTTTCATAACATGAGCTTTAAAGTATTTTAAAGGAAAACAGGGGGAAACCTACCCAAGTTTTAGCGTATCCACCCTAAGGACTCTCCAGGTGTTCCTGCATCTCAAATAAGAGAACAAGCTGTTAACCTTTTCCATTAAAGTGGGTATTCCACAGTATTTGCTTGTTACAGTGGGGTTAAAAAAGAGAATGCTGCAGATCCCATTGCCAGTGTGGTAAGAGGAGCATGCTCCCATCATCAGACTATTGCTCTCACTAAGCGTAGAACTTCTGCCTTGCTTTTAGAAGACCTTGAGATCTAAAGATTTAATGTATCATATTAATATGAAGCTGCAGTTAATTGCAGCTTCTGCAACACCCATGACAGTAATTCCGTATAGAAGTAAAGGTGAAGTCTAGGGCAAGATGTATAAGCTACTTTATAAGTTTTTGGGACAATCTGAACATTTGTGGTCAGGTGGTCTGCGGTGGTGGCATAAATGTGACCATGTGCAGTCAAGGAAAAGTGTGGAAGGGCTCTAAGGATGCCAGAAAAAGGGCAGGGTGTCAACTCAAAGGAAAAACAGTGATTCCTTCAGTTCAAAATAACTTGTATGGCTGGCTGGACCTGTAGGTGCCCACTGACTAAGTGTAATTTACCAATCAGAGTTTGGGTCTGGATTGAAAGAGAGGCAGAGGAAAAGAAACCAGATCTGCAATCTGCTAGTGATAGTTGCATCATTTTTGTTACTTTCTTGAGAGAACCTGTGGCTTAACAGGGAGGGAGTTTTAATGTGTAACCAACCAGTAAACCCCATTTGAGACTGTAATATCCCCTATACCAGTAACTAAGCTAACTCTGATGATGGGCCTCTCTCTGACCATTGCCTGGTGTCTGTGATCTGAGATAGGTCCCACCTGGGGTGAAAACATGAGAAGACATCAGGCTCTCTGCGGTGATGACTCTCCTGTACGTGATCGGGTGTGTGACATGAGCTGGGCTCCCAGCATGACTGCAGTGTTGGAATCCCTTTGAGATTCTCAGGTAGGACAAATTTTCAACAGCTGCCTTGGTAGCTAATTAGCTCTATCCAGGCTTTGATATTTGGTTCAGTCAGTACATGATGAAAAGACTTATTTACATATTTTCCACCTGTTGCCTGTTTTTCTATCATCCTAGGGTTTCTGAAAGTGTAATATAATGCCAAGCTTTCCCGGAGTGATAGTGTGTTTGAACCAGTACTATTTAAAGGACTACAATTTTATACTATTAAGACCCAAACCAGATGACTCTTAATTTTTAATTTTTTAACTGTATTAAATTTTCATCTTACTTTTTCTTGAGTTTTCTTTCCTGGGAAGAATTCAGAGAAGTCCAGTGCAATAGCAGAAGAAATAAAAGCACATTGTCCTAATGGAAGTGATTTTTTCTTTCTATTGATATTGAATGTCTTCGTTAAAAAAAAAAAAAAAAAGGAAAAAAGGGAAATAAAAGGACTAGGAAATTTAATATGTTTCTTATTCTTTTGGTGTCATTTATACTAGATTGTTAATCTCAGGTCTTAAACTCAGAAAGAGGTCATGACAGCCAAGAGCCCTTCCTTGATTTGCAAAT
This sequence comes from Rhagologus leucostigma, assembly GCA_013397725.1. Classification (NCBI taxonomy): domain Eukaryota; kingdom Metazoa; phylum Chordata; class Aves; order Passeriformes; genus Rhagologus; species Rhagologus leucostigma. Next base: position 844,497 of record VZTD01005554.1, read on the forward strand.
CTTTGTACTTAAATTTCCTTTGCATATTTATAACCTTTCTGCAATTGTACACAAGTAACTGATATTTCTGCTAAATCTTGGAAGTAGATAAATTTGCTTAGTGAGTTGGTACTTGAATTTGCGAAGGAAAAAATAAAAAGCAGGGAAGGACAGGAAATTACTTTTGTGATGTGGTAAAGTACTCTAAAATGATCCAAAACCAAACCATCCCCACAATGTGGAGCTTTCTTACAGTCAGCTACACACTGTGTCACTTGACATGTCAGTGGGCTGTTATTTACCACAGAAGTGTAACCTGCCATGCATTCAGAAATAAAAATGTACAAAATATCTCTCCTTTTCTGATTTTCTTCACCCACTATAATAATTGCTGGACTTCATTGTTTCATGTACTGAATCTGCATACAGGGCTGATGTCCCTGGAAAGGAACTAAATCCCTTTTTGTCCCTCCAGATGAATGCTGGATCTCTTCAGTATTTTGCACGTTTCTGCACAGTTCGTAGTGTCGTATGTCACTGCCCCTATGACTGACTGCAGCCTGCAAAGTGACTGTCACCATTATGTTGTTGACATGCTCACCCTTTCTGGCACGGGAAGTGTGTACTAGCTGCATTTAAGGTAGGGAAGCTGATATTTTTTGCAAGTCAGACGCCAGTGGTGAAGGATCTCCTCCTGGCCAAGTATTGAGGGCAGACATAACTGCAGGGCAGCACGGGTCACCCAGCCCTACAACATGGAATAACTGATCTCCCCAACTACCAGCAGCACATCTTCAGATGATGTCAGCAGAAACTCATCTGTTGAGGGTCTGTAGCAGGCCAGAAGAGCCTATTACCATGGAGTTATTAGCATCTTCTTCTGGGTTGGAATGGCTGTGTTTGCCTGTCTGCCCTAGGAAATCCCAAACACATCTTTTTTCTTCAGCTGTCAAGTCCTTCCCACCTGTAAGATGATGGTGTGATGAGACGTGTGGCTGTGCAGTACAGAACCTGGAAGTGGGTTTGTCCTTCACACTTCTGTCTGAACTGCAGAGTGGGTGCACCTGGGCGACAGGGGACATTCCTATCTCAGTGACAGTGGATGTGCACCAGAAGAGAAAGGCAAGTGAGCTAATTAGCCAGAGAACCCCCTAGGATGTTCCAAGTTTATGTTTGAATTTGTTAGCCAGGAGTGCCTAATTTCTTATTAACTAGTTTTTTGCCGTTATGATGTCTATAGTAGAGTATAGTTGCCCAATAAACCCATTAGTTGACCTTAAATGCCTAAATGTATATTTTAATAATTTCATTTGTCTACAGATGCTCTTAGAAACAGGCAGAAGGGCTTTTTAGACATTAAGTATTAATTTTGTAATTCATATATAACTTTCCATGTTATGTAAATGTAACTTACACATAAATTTAAGTTCTAATTAACGGTGTAGAAATCAAATTATTCTGTTAATCCGTGATATACTATTAAATTTGATATTTTAACCATGGTGAACTATAATTAAATGAAATATAATTAGATCAAAAATAATGTCCTGAACATTTGGCATAAAAAGAAAAATATACGGCTGTGTACATATGCACCACTATGATGAATTTATTACAAAAAGACATAAGCCAGTTTATTCTAAGTTGGTTTAGTGGTCTTGTTCAGAACATGGCAGGAGTAATTTAAAAGAGTTCTCAGTTTTATCCACATTATACATAATGAAACTGTCAAATTGAATCATTAGTATACTAATTTTGGCTCTCTTAATAATCCTTTTTGTATTGTATATTCTTACACAATCTTACAATGATAGGGAATATATATAATTGTTGGGTGCACTAACAGCTTGTCTATATAAAAAGAGAACAATTTTAAAAATAGCCACTGCTTTCAGATGTGCAGTTTGAGAAATGTTATTTAGTCATCCAAAATGAGAAGAAATTAAAATAAAGGATCATGATGTAAAACCAGTAACTTGCCTTTTTACCAAGCCGTAGCAAGTAAGCAGCCACATAACAAATGGCAAACACTTAAAATTACTAAGAAGGTTTTGAAACCAAGAGCTCAAATGTTAGGAAACGTCACAAGCAGACCACTTTGTTTTCAGCCCTCTTATAAGGGTGCATTATGATTCAGACTTCAATAACATGAGTGTGCAGTAGTTTTTCTGAAGGAATCTTGACTCATCTGGTATGATGATTAGAATGGACTCTCTAGTGAGCAGTGCTTCAATTATATTTTTTTTGTTGTTATTTACCAAGTGAGCCCATGCCTTGTTCACTTCATGCTGTTATAGTCTTATTTTGAAGACAGAAATCTTGACTTTCTCATTGGTTTTTTTCAATGTTCATTGTTGTGATTTGCAAAATTCAATAATGTAATTATTAATTTTCATATATCCTGAAGAGGAAACATCATTAGTCTATTTTTGCAGTTCAGAACTGAAGTTTAACTGAATGTTAGGACATGAACTCATTTTTGCTGTTCAGCTTGAAATTCTACTATACAGGTATGAAGACTTCAAAGGGAAAATGAAAGAACAAGGTAGAAGATGCCTGGTTTCTTTCATATATTAAAAAAAAAGTCTCCCAGAAGAACATACTAGCTGTTCAAATGTTCATTTCCAGAATATGACTAATTCAAGAAAATTTCTCACTTTTAAAACCAGAACCAAAGAACTAATTTTCTTAAAAAAAATAAAAATGCCCCAAATAAAAAAAAATATTGAGATCTCCACTTTATGAGATACGTGATTCTGGGACGGGGGCAGTTTGTGTATGTGTGCATGTTAGGAGAGTGCAATGGTACCTTTCCAATCCATGAGGGAGCAACGAACCCCGAAAATATAGGAGAGCAGATGGGACCATGGTTGGGTGATATGCTAACACTACAAGAGTGGTAGTCTAACTTTTTTAATATAGATTGGCTCATTTATTTGGGTTTTGTTTTTAATTTTTTAATGCATTTCTATATGTCCATAGAGGTACTAACCAATAACAGATCTAGAAATCTATCTAAGATCTATATTGAAGATCTGTTATCACTTCAAAATGCTTGGAATTTAAATGTCAGGTTTTTTTCTCTATGTTTGAATGGTGTATTTCGTCCATAAGCTGGATGTATGTAATGCATGTTTGCAATAATTATTTGTGATTCCCTTGCTTCCACATACCTTATGTTAGAAATAGCTACTGTATAGGGCTTTCCTCCTACCAGAAGTTCTTTGCTCAAAAAGAGCCTTTTGTTTTATTAATCACAATATCAAATTCCAATTATTACTCACTTTGGATGCAATTAAAGAATTAAAAAAATCCAAGATCTTTGAAACAATTGTTTCTAGTAGTGCATTTTTGTGGTTTGGTTTGGTTTGGTTTCCCCACCACCACCCCCAAGAGGAACTAATGAAAATATGCCCCAGTATGGCTCTTTGTTTTGTATTCATATGGACATTCTTCTACAAGGTCCTCGACGTCTAGTGTCATAGGAAAAATATGCTTTGCTACTTTTTACAAGAGCAAGGGTGTTAAACTCTGGTGTCTTGGCTATGTTCCAGTTTGACTAATTAATATTCTGCATAGTTTCTCTAAAATTTCAGATTGAAAGCCTGTTTTTTAACTTAGACTAGTTACAAATAGAGTATCATATCTACATTGCCCAGCAGAAAAGGCTGCATTTCTTACTGCATTTTAGTATCATGAGGCATCATCAGCTCTGAGGAAAAATAATTGTAGAAATGTTACTACGTTCCAAGAAACTAAGTTTGTCTATTCAGAGCAGTGCTTACCTGTTGCAGGATATCAGATCTTTGTAAATTCTAATTCATGTAAAAAACAAGTTTTAAATGAGTCATATGTGGTACATATGGTACGGTAACATGACAATGTTATCACATAAAGATGAACCAAAATGGATTTGAACATTCCTGTGACCTTACCGACCCCTAGGAGGACAGAAGTAATCAAAGTCCTTGGGAACAGATGTGCCCAGGGTTGTTAAGTGGTGCTCTTGACTTGGGGGGAGACGGGGTGATGCACACACTTGCCTCTCTATTGAGTGTCACAGCTGGCCTGGGCAGAGCAGAGCATCTGGTGCTCCCAATGAAATGCTGCTCTACAGTCCCCTTACCACAAGCTCTGTGTTCTGCTTGATTCCCACACCTGTCACTTGCATAATGGAACTGAGAATGACCCCAGTGCAAGGCAGAAACTAAATTATGCAATCCGTAACAGCAAATTTACAGTTTTAAAATCCAACCATATAATTGTATAAATAGAGATGGAACTAAAAATACAGTAATGCAGCTGTGTTTCATCTTGTGTTTTAGGAGACAACAAAGGATGAGTATGCCCTTAATGAACCAGCTCTCTCTTTTCCCACTCTCTTTTATCTTTCAACTATAAGTACTCAGTAATCCCACTGTAAAAGATGCTGAAGATCAATGTTATTTTTGATTATATTCAAAGTTGTTGAGTCTTTTCCACTGGTATGAGTAGGATGAAAGAAATTGTGGAAGGACTCAAGGATCTTTATCCAAAGTTTTGTGATGTGATTTTGAGAGAAGGTGTTTCTGATACATCTCGGGACTGTAAAATGCTAACCAGGCCAACCTGTTGACATACCATGTATTTCTGAATTACATAGTAACCCACATCAAGATAACTAGGATCAAATTGAAGACAGATACTGAGGAGTACTGGCTTCTGAATTCAAGATGGGCTTTGGCTGGGAGATTTCAGATGATCTCTTTAGGAGATCTGGTTCCTCCACCTTATTGTGTTCCATGCTGTAGAGAGGTTACTGTAGCTTTGGTTTTCATACTTGAGCCAGAAAGATCAATCATCCCTGAAATATGTAAAAAATATTCCTGGCAACTTGGGCTGCCAGCCCATTGGCACCTGAATTTTCAGAGTTTTTGATACACTCATTTTATGCGAGCCAGTCTTCAAATGGCAAGGGCTAATCTTAAATCAGCATCACATAATCCTGGGGAAACTGAGTGCCTCACCTGCTTTAGCACAACTACATGGCTTGGTCCTTGTCTGTCACCCCCCCTTCAAAAAGCACTCTGAGAAGACACTGATTTGAGGACTGAATGTCACTGGGAAAGAGTTTGAAGACAGCATTGTAAGAAAAAAGGATAAGATGAGAAAGGCGGGAGGCCATTATATGTTTGAGCAGCACAGCTTCCCATAAGCCAATTGCTTCTCTCTTTGGAGAATGAAATAAAGCAGAAAATAAAAACACTCAGGTAAAATAGCACTTGTCTGGGCTGGTAGTTGTCCTTTGGCCAAAAGGTGAGCAGGTGTAAAAACCTGGTGGTAGAGGAAAAGTAGGGGTCCTGATGCCACATCACACTGCAACTGTCTCCTGTCCTAGCCTGCAGCAAAGCAGGATTATCAGCAGGATTAGTGAAGCAAGGAGAGACCACTGCTCCTACACATGGTCTCCCCACACTACAATTATTCTTGTCAGAAAGTTTTAATAGCATCATGATTCCTGATGATACTGTGCTTTTTTTAATATCAGGGTTTTGAGACACCCAGTTGCATTACACTGTAGTTATTACCCGTTGGTCATAGCTGCTGTCTGGAAGTCATCAAAACAGTGCTCAGGCTTGGAAAAGCAAAAAAAAAAGCATTTACTACAGCATGTTGTCCTTTGGAAGGGTCATTCATTCAGTGCAAGTGTCACAGAACTCTATCTTTCTACACTCACTCTGTCAGGAGAGACAATATATTCTTCCAGTGTAGACATAAGTACCTTGTGCCATCAAGTCTCCATATTGTTACTGAGTCTCTTGAAAACTCCAGCTTCTTGGCATGGGTTATTACTGGGAAAGGTCTGGTCTGAATGGGTGCTGGAGGCCTGCTGCAGAACGTGCACAGGGAAGCTGGGATAGAACCGGTGTGGTGGCTGCATGGGGGCCCATCTTTTGGGTCACAGAGCCTGTGTAACTGACACCAGAAATAATCTACCAGAGCAGGGCTCTGACACGGGAATCAGACTGTGCCAGAGTCTCTGGTGGGTCTGGAGACAGATGCACAATTTAAGGATGCCTGTCACAAGGTATAAGGTTCAAAAGGACTGGTTCCAGTGCTCTGACACAACACACTCCTCTCCCTTTTGTTTGGGAGACTATAATTATCTGGGTCGTATGTTACTATCATGTGTAGGAAATGTGCCGTGATGGTTAGATTTTTTCTGTTGTATACCCAGTATCTGACCCTATATAGGATTTTGACCATTTTTCCTTTCATTTTTAATCCTTTTCTCTTGATCTAGAGATTATGGTAGGTGAATGGTAGTGCAATGGGTTAGGCTATCTTTTCCAGGCCAGAACAGAAAAGGACAGACAGTCAATATTTTTTATGTGACATAACTATAAGTTTATAGCTGTAACACCAATTCATTTCAAATAGCCTTTTTTAAGTTTACAGTAACAGAAACAGTTTGTAAATAAACACCGACAAAGAGTATCACTCTCTAGAACTTTTATGGGCTAACTTCACTCCTGTGACATCCCTTACCATTGCCTCAGTTTCTAAAATATGTGTAGGTATGTTCATTAAGAAAAAACAGATGCCTTCATTGTGAATGAGGCAAATGATCTTAAAGTGGAGAAAAAAACACAAATTTTCAAACCATAAGTCCCTACATAAAAGTACATTTTCATCATAGTGAAAGTATTATGGGCTAATATCTTATGAAAATGTAGTAAAAAATCAATAAAATGTGTCTAGAGTTTTGAAAGTTTCATAAAGTAATTCACATTCCTTTTTATATGATGCTAACTCTAAGAATTTTGCAAGTTACTTTAATGATAGCAGTGATCATTGTATTCCATTATGTATTCAGAAACTGTAGTGGAATTTTGTGTATTAGTCTGAAAAACTGAAAGCTGGAAGAGACATTTATGCAGTCCACAAATGCATTATGAAAGTACTTAATCTGAGGCAAACACAATTGTATGTGCTTTTATTATGTACTCTTTTAGATTTAGGTATAACAGAGTATCTTACAGAGCATTTTAAGATACTAGACAAAAATGAATATATTGCCTTAGTTCATCCTAATTTTAAGTAGTGGTGGGGTTTTTTTTAAGAAAAAGCATTGAGGGGGTTTTTTAAAAATTGCTAGTTTTTTTTTAATAAGAAAACTTTTGCCAGTGAATGCAGGAACCGTCATGAGATGGTAAATCAAGCTACAGCTTCTTTTAGCAAAAAACTATTTTCTGAATGGCAATTTATTTTTCCCCCTAAGTTTGCTTAATGATGTTATTTGTTGAGTGATAATTTTTCGCAGTGTGGGGCTGCCTGCTCCGGGGGAGCTCAGCAGGGGCTGGGAGCTGCTGGCTTTCTCAGGTCACTCCACTGTGAGGCAGCAGCTTGTATGCCCGTGGAAACTCACTAACGTACAACCCCCTCCCCAAGGAATATCACCCCTGAATTACTGGTTTGTTGTTTGGTTATTTGTTTTTTATTTCAATACCAGGTAGCATCTCAAAAAACCTCAAAAGAAATAGGAAAAAAAACTTCTACACGTGGATGTCTCCAGTCAAATATGGATTTTATGAGTGGAGAGAGTGCCTTCTGGATTTTATGAATGCATTAAGTAGTTTTTTGACACTTCAATGTAAATCGGTCAACAGATAATGAAAATATTAAGGAAGAAGACATTTCTGTGACCAAGGTGTGCAGAGGCCCAGAGGGCTGGTTCATCACAAGGTGCCAGTCCAAAAGTCAAAAGGGATTATATTCATTATTGAACTAAGAAAGTCTGAATTTTTTCCACAAAATAAAACAAAGAAACAAATTAATAAATACAAAGCTTTTAATATCTTTTGACGTGTCTCTTTGATGTCTGCCTTGTGTACCTGGAGGCAGTGACCACATGTATGTGATGACTACTTGATGCTGACACAAATATTACTTGAAGTGTTATGTCCAAACACGTCTTCACATCTATGTTTTCACTTCATTTCTCTGATTGTTAACCCTTGGAGCTTTATTTTTAGTGGCTATTATTAAAAAAAAAGATGTGAACTATGTTTTCGCTATGTTTTATCAGTCCTAGTTACAAGAAGATTAATAAGGGATAAGTATTTTCCTCTGTCATTATAGAATAAATTGTACATGGTTCATCCTGTAAAGTGGACATTGTGATATGATCATTGATTTTTTTTCCTAATGACTTTGAAGAGCCCACAAACATAATACTTCATTAGGAGGATGTCCTGGTTTTGGCTGGGATAGAGTTAATTTTCTTCTTAGTAGCTGGGAGAGTGTTGTGTTTTGGATTCAGTATGAGAGTAATGTTGATAAAACACTGATGCTTTGGTTGTTGATCACTAGTGCTTATCCTCTGTCAAGGACTTTTCCCATGCTCTCTCAGTGAACAGGTGCACAAGAAGCCAGAAGGGAGCATGGACAGGAGTGATGAGTTGAACAGGCCAAGGGGATATTCCATACCATAGAACATCCTGATCAGTGGATAAACTGGAGGGAGCTGGCCAGGAGCCACTGATCACTGCTCGGGGATGGGTTGAGCCTTAGTCCGTGGGTGGTGAGAAATTATTGATATTAATATTATTAATATATTTTACTTTGTTTTAGTTATTAAACTGTTCTTACCTCAACCCACAAGTTTTACCTTTTTTTTTTCTGACTCTCCTCCACCTCCCACCTTGTGGCAGGGCATGAGTCACTGTGGTACTTAGCTGAGGGTTGGGGTTAAACCATGACAGAGGAGCCGCGATAAGGTGTGACATGTAAAACTGAACAGCCTGGTTGGGAGAAGCAAAATTGTCTCTCAATCTCTTCTGCCTTGCATGGCCCTTTTGAACTTACCGTCTCTGTGTTTAATCCTCCTTCTTTTACTCTGTCATCTTTAACTAATACCTCTGCTTACCTACTGAAATCTTCAACAACAAAATATTAGTACACAGAAGTGCACAACTGTCTTAGCAATAGGCTTTAATTTTTTTCTTTTTTTCAAATTGCGCTTCAGCATCATTGTTCCTTTGGATTTCCTAGAGGACAGAAAGCTGCTAATTTAGGTGGAAATGGCCTAGACATCCATAGAGAGAGGGGCAGGGGAACTGGATCATGGACAGTTTTTTGAAAGCATGGACATAGGAGACATCCTGGACCTATGGATTTACTTGCAGTTGCGCCACTAGGATGAATGGGAGATGTATAAGTTCAGTGACTTTGAAAATGAGGTTATATAACCTCTGCAGGGGTTCTTGCTTTTGTTCATGCTCTCATCTCCAGTGCCAAGCAGAAGCCACATGTGTCAAAGAGATAATAGTTTCCTGTCTCCTAACGCTTTGTGTCTTCCGTCTTTTCCTATCTTGAAATCTGGAGTTCACCCATTGTCTTGGACTGGATTCTTCACACACAGTGTTGATTATACAGTTACATTTTGACAGAAACAGATACATCTTTTGGGGGAGAAGAGTGACAGGAGTGTGAACTATAGCTTGTTCTGTTCAGCACTGAGGTTGTCTATAGTTTTATCCAATGTAGTGCAACTTTCTGCAGAATTCCAGAAAGCTGTAGTTTTTCCTCATGTTCCTATGTAAAAAACAAAATGCCAAATTGACATTATTTCTGGCACTGAATTGTTGAGAAGGGCATTTTTTTTTTTCATTTATTGGTTTCTTTGAGGGCATTTCTGCAATAATTAATAATTTAGATTCATTTTAACTTGGTGCTTAAAACTAATTGTTAATTTCTCTATATCACAATAATTACTCAAAAGACTGAAAATTTCACAATGAATCTTCAAGCTCATTATAGATCAAGGTCATATGGACGAATGGATGCATTTGTTACTTCTGGAAAATGAAATTCTTATAGAAATTATTTCAGTGCAGTTGTATAAAATGAAATTTAACAGATGTGGTCCAATAAAGAAGCTTTAATAATTAAGGAAAACATGTGAAGAGTTAATATCGAGAATTGTCTTTTTTTCTGGTACTACTGTAGACCAATTTAGAGAATATGGAGTCAGTTGATATCCTTTTTCTTCCCTGCCAGAATTATTTACTTAAGTTCCAGTCAATTACATCTATGTAATGTCATTACAGGCTTAAAAGACAGTGGGGTGGCCTAGAATTATCTTGGGGTTTAATTTTGCCTTTGGAATCTTTATTACTGGTGATGGTGTATGAAAAGGAAAGAGCACAGCTTGGCTTTCAGAAGCCAGAGTAAGTTTGACTGATGCTTAGGAGCAGTAACACGCAAAACCTTTGTAAACTGGTCACACATGATGTGCAAATCCCCAGAGAACAATAAAATATACTTAATATATTTTAGAATCTAACCCAAGTTTAACTTGTAGGTACTGCAGAGTTTGTGTTGTGAAGTGATTCTAAAATATTTATTTACATGCCTTAAGCTAAAGAATTTTATGGTTACAAAGAGCTAGATCATATGAAACAAAGCAACAAGTTCCAAGTATTCCATTGTTCCTCACTGAACTCAGCAGGAAGATCTTGTCCAAAAATTGGATCCACAATGAATAACTGGTGACAGGCTTTTTTCTAACAAAGATGAATTAATTTTCCTGAGAAAATTAGCAGTCCTTAAAATAAAGCTGAAGATTTACTCTACTAAGATTGGACCTGTGTATTTTATGTGAGCTTAAACAAACTCCTTAACTACTGAGAGGACACTGCAGTTGATAGGGATGATAGGTGTGATATTATCAGACCCTCATAAATCCTCTTAAAAAGTACCAAAAAAAGTTGGTCTACTGTCCTGAAAACAAAATGCTGGACAGCTTGCATTTGCCACCAGTCTTTGAAGAAATATGCTAACTGCACAGTGTCATTAACGTTTGTAAGACAAATATGCTAAACTTAAATTAACCTCCTGATATTGCTTTAAAGATTTAACAGTAGATGTGTCCTATGGAAACCCTGAGCCACAGCAGAAGAATCAGTGCCCTCTTCAAACTGTATTGGTTTGTAAAGCCAAATAGGGTATGATTCATTTGACCCTTTTCAGATGTCTACTTTAGGAATGGATGAAGCATACCAAAGTCACTCTTGTGACTTCTTCACATTTTGTCCCCAACCAGTCAGTTCTGTGAACTGACCGACATCTCCTTTCTGTTTTATGAGCTTTGTAGTCCACTCATCAGTTTTCGTTTGCTTATCCCTATAGACATTGATCCCACTTTGCTTTTCATTGCTTCCCATCCCAGGTCTCCACTTTTCATAATTTGACGTGATTCTCCGTATATTCCATTCCCCCTTTTCTTCTCCAAGCCTTCTTTCCCTGTACTAATATTCCCAGTGTCTCTGTTCTGCCATCCTCACATCAGGATTTGTCATACCTGTTCTCATGTACCTACCACTTTGGGTCCCCATGGCCAGCCATGCTGAGTCTGCTGTTTTCCTGATTTCCGTGGAAGTTGCAATTTCTAATTGTGCCTGAAAGTTATCCTCTCCCTTGTGGCTCTGGAACCTTCTAGTCTCTCCTTCCTTTTCTTTTAAAACTTATTTTTGCCTCTGAGAGATGTATCATTTAGAGCATCACCCTACAAAAATCTACTGGGAAGATGGTTAGAGCCAAGGTGGGAGTAGTTTTGCTGCAAGGTATTAATTTGTTATCAGTTCTATTCTTTGAGCTGCAGATAATTAGAAAGGTGCTTCTAGCTGCTTAGGTAAATAGATGGCAAAGACTTAAAGTTTTTTATTATTTTATTTTTTTTTCCTCTGAGAAATCAATACATTTTTGCCCATTGATTCTGGAATTTGAAACAAGGATCACATGGGATATGCAAAAGTGCATGGACAAAGAAATGCATCAAATTCAAACAGAGGTCTTATAAACATAGTTGGTCAGTAAACGAAAGTAAATATTCCTGTCTGCCTTCCTCCATTCATAAGTAAGCAATTGAGTAAAGAAATAGGAAGTAATTTTGCTTAGTTCTTATAGGTAATTATGGTTATCCACTGAGACTTCGTTCTCACAGATGGATTTATGAAGCTTGCTCAGATTATCTTCTCACTTTCCAAGTCTCTTCTCACTTCTCACACGACCAGGTCTCTCTTTCCATATTTTGTTGTCTTTTATCTTGTCATGGTTATATATAGTAAGATTGAAATTAATCTAGCATAACTCTCAACAGGTATTTCAGTTAGATGGTCTTTATAGTTGAAGAAATAGGCATTTTTAGGGTATGATTCATTTGACCCTTTTCAGATGTCTACTTTAGGAATGGATGAAGCATACCAAGGAAGTACCTCCACTACAAAGAAAACCTAGAGGGACTAGATCAAATATGAAACTCTCATTGTCTTTGCACTTACTTAAATTAGGAATTTCAGCTTAGTGATTAAAATTGAATAATGAAATTCTCTTCTGTATGGAGCTGATATACAAGTAATCTCTATCCTCTAAGCCTTAATTTAGGAATATTTGTTTTTACTTTAGTTTGATTGGAACAGACCTTTAAACATATCTAGTCCAACAACCTTGCCATGGGCAGGGACATCTTTCATTAGACTAGGTTGCTCAAATCCTCATCCAATCTGACTTGAACACTTTCAGGGACGGGGCATCCATAGTTTCTCTGAACGACTTGTTTCAGTGTCTCATCACCCTTATTATAAAGAAATATCTTCCTTACAGCCAATCTAAACCTACACTCTTTCAACCTAAAATCATTGTGTCCTCTCACAACAGGCCTGGGTTAAAAGCTTTTATCTTTCTTTCTTATAAGCCACCTTTAAATGTTGAAAGGCCACCATAAGGTCTCCCTAGAGCTTTCTCTTCTCCAGGCTGAACTCCAGCTCTCTCACTTTTGTCTTCCTAGGAGAGGTGCTCCAGCCCTCCAGCCGTCTTCATGGCCCTCCTCCGAACTCACTCCAGCAGGTTCATGTCCTTCCTATGTTGGGGGCTCCAGAACTGAACACAGTACTCCAGATGGGGTCTCATGAGAGCAAATTAGAGGGGGAGAACCCTTTCCCTCAACCTGCTGGTCATGCTTCTTCTTATACAGCCCAGGAAACACTTAGCTTTCTTGTACAATGTTGAACATTATTCTTTGTGTCTTTTCCCACAAATGAACTCTACTTGCAGTGGTAGCGCATTATTGTCTAGAGGAAAAATGGAAGAAAAAGAATGACAGGATGAAGCAGAAGGAGAGTAGTAGGAATCCTTTAAAATCCAAAATATGATTTATAATGATATCTTGTAAATAAAATCTAATACAATAAATCCAAAATAATTCCCAATATGTCTTACTAAAACAAGAAGAACTTTTTACAAAATGGTCTATGACAGTTTCTTTACTTAGATCATGTTTGCCCTTAAAACAATTTGCTGACATAGCTGGGCTAGGAAGGAGATGTTTTCACCATCCTGACTGACATAAGTATGCTAGCAAATCTCTGGATGTAGAAATGTTTCTAAAACAGCAAAAAAAAGCCAGTTTGTAAGTACAGCTTATTCTATTCCTGGAATGAAACTCCTTTTGCTGTTGCTCTATCTCCATGGTCAGGATTTACCAATATAAACGTATGTTAGGATCTGATTATTAAGAGATGCCTCTGCCTGAATTAAGCTGCAAAGGAGAACATATGCCAAAATCAATAGTACAGATTTATTTAACAGTAAATATGAGGGTCTCTTGGGGTGACAGAGGTAGAGAAAGAGATCAAAATAGGAAAGAGGTGCCAAGGGGAGAGAGAAAGAGACTGAGAGAGAGAGAGAGGTTGAGCAAAGATGTCACCACCACGTGGATTCCGATGGAGTCCCATTGGTCCTCTTCTTCTGGTCTTCTTGGTGGTGGGGGTCCCAAGTTGTTCTTCTGGAGGTACCACTGTATACAGCCCAAGTCCCAGGTATCCAAGGGGTGGTAACAGAAGTTCCCACAGCTTGGGCTGGCATGGGTGTAAGCAGTGATCTCCTTCCTCCCGCTTTCCCTCAGTGGGAATTTTTGTCCAGATTCTAACCAAACCTTTACCTCCATTAGGCCTGAAATCAGGTCCTTCCTGCTGTGCTGTCTGCATTTATCTAAAGTTCTGTTGTGGTGGCTTATCTTGTGGGGAGAGTGTTTTAAGACATGTAACTTTGTTCTTTAGGTCCTCGCAGCATGGTATAATGCTTTTCCAGCAAACTCTTTTAAATCTAGTGAATGCCTTCTGCCTTTCAGAAGAATCAAACCTTATATTCTTGCTTTTGATAACCTTATGAATCAGCCCCAATGGAAAACGTTTTTCTTAATTGACCACATAAAAATATCTCCATGTCATATTTGGAACTAGTTCATTTGACCTTTTGTTGAGGACCTTTTTTGCTATACAGCCAATTTATACTGGTCTGTTGAGTGGTCACTTATCAGATATGTATATTCATTCAATAAAGATATGCTGTCTAGCTGAATGTGAGCCAAAATGTTATGACTTCCTCTCTTCATTTCTGCCAAACTGTATGAAGTTACTCAGTAACCTTTGGCATATTGTGTTTTGTCACTATGTACGACCTGAATGTATCCAGACATATGTTATACAGAGCCTTTATCTCTTCCTTTTCAGTGGGTGGGAGAAAGTCAATTACTTATCAAGAAACTGCTGTGTTTAATTCTTGAGGGTATTTAGTTCAAGAATACAGAAGGATTTGCACATTTAAGACATTCTTTTTGTGATATCCAGGGAATACCTGGTTCTGTAATCTTCTGAAAAGTTCACAGAATTTATTCCTAGCATTGAGAGAGGAAGGTGCATGCTTCTTTGTGCTCTGGAAAAGAGGTAGGTCAACATCCCTCACAGCAGCACCTTTCCCACATCATTTTGAGTACATCAGCTTTTGCTGGAGTCAGAGCACAACTGGGTTGTTGAGCAATATGGTCTTGTCAACTTATGGAAAGTAAACTAGTATAAACAAAGACAGGGTTTTAAATGGTCTAAGTCTACAGATCTGAATCCAATTTGTAAATTATCTCATTTTAATAACTTTAAATTGGGATGAGTCTTCTTTTTTTTTTTTGTTCAAATTAAACAAACAATATGAAATTACAAGAAAAAAAACCAGAACTGTTCTTAATGAGAGCATTCATATGAGGCACTATACCTATACGACTTACATGTTATACATAAAAACATCTGTGTTCAGACAAGCCCCTTCAGACAAGGAATATTTTATAGCTTACCAAGCCATCCCTCCTCTTCTGAGTGCACCAAAGCTGCATTGCTGTGCTTGGGGGGATCCTGATTTATACACTGTGTTAGCATAATGCCCACTGGAGATGTGGTTATACCAGCTTCCTGCGCCTGAAGTCGTCTCAATGACTACCTTTACTCTATCAGTCCAACAAATATCTCTGCCAGTAAAACAATCTCCCTGCATCTAACTCATTTATGGGCTGCCTGTGAAAAACAGAAAGCCTGCTTCCAGCTGCTTGGACACTCTCTTCTACCAGATTACACTGTCTCCCCAGTTACTCCAGCACAACCATTATATTATTCTTTACATCTATAAAACTGATCCAGGCTAAAGTCAGAGCAAGGGACATAGTTTTGTGTGACAGAAACACGATACTATTCCAGCTGAACTGAGATTTCCCTAGGATTCAGCACAGCAAACTCAGTGTGATGAGAGTGCCGCCTAGTAAAAAAAAAATATCTCATTCAGTTGTGTCTAATAGATATTTTTATGAGAGGTGTGAGAAAATCTCATCTTCTGCCAAGCCCTTAATGGTGTTTGCTCTAACTACTAGATACTGCAAAATTCCTTTGGGAGATTTCTAATACATAACCAACACAACATCACATACATTATCCTGGAGATTCCTCATAACTTGCCACCCCTGTTCTTTTACCTTATGTGATATCTCGGAGTTAACTCTTTCAATAGACAAGAGACTGTGAGGAGAAACAAATTTATTACACTCTTATTATGTTAGGTTACTGATGGCTGTCAAGTGCTGTGTCATTTAGGTCAAAGAGTGTAATCCACACTATTAACTGTTACAAACCATGGTCTGAAGAGAGAAGTTCCTGCATCTATTAAAGGTTTCTTTAGGCAATGAAAATCACAGGATCTAGAGATATGCCATGCCACTTATGCTGATTCAAATGGAAGTTTTAATTACCTCTAATTTTGTTATACCGTAGTACAGCAGTGGAAAGAAGTATCTGCTGCTTTGCTCTTGGCTAGCAGAGCTGAAGGACTGACCAAAATAAGATAAGTTATTGCAAACAAGGTTCTGTCTGGCACCTGGGGCTATTTAATTAGCTAGAGACTGAACTCTAATGAGAACAAATCACTAGATGAGAGAGTTTTCTTATTTTTCTCATTTCTTTCTGAGCAAGGATAAAGTGAAAAGTTAAATGAGGTAAAAGTTCAGATAACAGCTTATGATTTTTCCATAATAATAGGAATAATTTTTTTGCTTTCTTTCTTTTTCTGCTGCCTCTATGGTGCTGAAACCTTTGGACCAGAAGGAAATGAGTTGACAGCTGGGTTCTTCCTCATGCAGGGGTGAACACTTTGCAGGACTCGCTGCTCCACACTTGTCACTGCCCTGCTGAGTCGTGTGGGTGTGAGAAGTTCCTCACCAGCTTCCAGCACAGAGTGAAACAGGCAATTTAAACAGTTTAAACTGCTAGTCTAAACTAAGCTGATTTTATTGCCATTGGATTAGGAATCAATTGTATGAACTCTGCTGTTGGCTCTGCAGGAGGAGCACACTTCAGCTTTTGGCCAAAGTTGAAAAATGAGAAAGAAGAAACAGGATGTTTGGGTGGCTCTACAGAGCCCACCAGGTAACTTTTTCCCCGAGTATGTTTCAAGACTGAGTCATGGACTAGTTCTATATCCTTTGGCTAGTGCTTAGTAAACATGACAGATCCAAAATATATGTTAGCAGAAGAGTCAGTACGACAGGCAGCCAGTTGCTTTGGGAAGTATTAAACAAGGGCTAATTTAAGCCATGAGTCAGCTGATCCACAGTCAGAGGAAGAGGGAGAGCAATCTCACTGCTCCTCTGATTTAGATTTCTAATCTGAGTCACCAACATAGGCAATCACTTACCTAGGAATCTCAGTGAGTCAGACATTCGTACTGGTCCTTTTTGTGGGAGAAGATTCTAAAAGGACTGGGGCTAAAATGTCTTAGCAGCACAGTTCAGACACTGGTTAAACTGGATTTACAACTACGCTGGTTCTGAGTTTGTTCTGGCTGCTGTAATTGCTCTTCTTCTGTTTGATGGCAATCAAATGTTCATGCTGAGGTTAACATGTCCACTATTAGATTATTTACAGTTGGCATACTTCCTTTCTGAAAAGATCCAAATGTATCACTGAATGATTGCTCTTTACAACTGTTGTACACATAGAAATGAAATAGTTGGTGAGACTGGTGTTTCTGTATTCCATTCTTTTCATAAAACACCAAAGCATTTGGAAAAAAAATGCTCCCCTTTCTGAATTCACTTCTTATTTGGACAGCAGTTCAAATTACCAAAAATAAGAACAAAATAGCTTGTAAAATACTGATGTAATAATAATGATATATTTTTCAGCCACTGTCCCATTATAAATAATTCTATGAAATACAGAGTAAGCACATAGAATAAGCCCAACAGTGAGTAGAAAAACCTACAGGTACTTTATCTGCACATCCATTGTGTGCATCCTAGACACATAAGTTAGGTAAAAAAGTGCATAAAGTGCATTTTGGATAATTTCTCCTCCAATACATACCTACAACTCAACTCTACTGCAGATCTGTGTGCCTGAAGCAGCATGACTTCAAAATCTGTCTTTGTATAACTTTCATCTTTAAAATAGGATTTCAGTGCCAATGGCCAAGAAGTTTCCTTCGTGGAGGATCAGAAATCATTCAGCTCCTCTGCAAGTTCAAGAACTTAGCTCACTCCTTTGGAGAGAAAAAAATGTTATCATTCCCTCAACATGCTTAGCTAAAAAATACATTCGCCCTGAAAAAATCTCAAAGAATGATCTGGAGTTGTGCTTCTGAGCCTGGTGTACCTGAGTAAGTTTTCCTCATGCCTTGAGAATGATTTGACCCCACGTGATTAGATACAGTTTGGTTTACTTTCCCATTTCAGAACTTTAGACAGATGAGAAAAGTAGCCTTATTGTTAGACAAGGACTAAACCAGTTACACTGGTGAATTATTTAATTAGCTCTTTATAGCGAGTAATTCATCTGTAATATGATCGGTTTGATAGATAAAAATCCCAGAAAAGGCTATTTTTTTTCTTAAATATTTACATTATAAATACATTAGTAACTGTGCTCAGACATGGAAGCTTGCTCCAGCATTCTGTGCCTGAATTTCAGGTGCAAACAATATTTAGTTATTCTAGTATTTGCCTAACACTTAATTAATTGGAATTTTACATAAGGAACAAATACAAGAAAGGTATTTGTGTGAAACAGGCCACCCTTCTTTTCCTTCTGTCTGTAATTATCAGCTGAGAATCTTTTCAGTCTGGACTGCATGCAGTGCGCTAGTTATTCCCTGCTTGAGATTCGAGCTTAGCTCTGACTGAAACCATGAATAAGATTAGCTTAATTTATTTTGATTGTAGTAAGTATTTATCTGTATGACAAGCCTATCAAAGACCTAGGCATAATTTGCAACATTTCCCAAGGTAGCACTTGTAAAACAACAAAGGTGTTGATAGACCCATTTTATGCCTTTTGGCAGGCTTTTGTGAGGAAACTTGCCATGTTGTGTCTACATAATGTTCTCACATCCAGCTAATGGGTTTCCCACCACTGCAACAGGAGATCTAAGAACTCCTTAAAAATCTCCAAAATCACTCAGAAGTCCAAATTTAAATAGAATATTTAACTGGAAATATGGAAAGTCAAGGAAATAAACTTGTTTTGTCTTTTAAATAAACTATAGAGTAACAATTTTAAATAAACTAGAGTAACTAATGTACAGACTCCAGTACGCTTCTTTTTTCCAAGTTTGTATTTCTTTTTTTTTACTGTTAATATTATTGTGGTTTCTTATATACTCTTTATTCTTATTGTGATTATTGACCACTATATTTTTCTACTACAGTGAAATGTCCAGCAGAGCTGTTAAGAAACTAAGCTTCTTTGGGCAGACTCTCTAGTCTCAGTTTTCCAATTTGAATTTCAGTCATAACAAAATTTTTAACAAAATCTCAGGTTAAAGGAATTCTGCAAACTTGAGACACATGAAAATCGTTCAGCTTGAAAACAGAGCAGTTTGCCTTTTGATAGTGTGAACCAGCACTGCATGTATTGATTCCAAACAACACAGGCGTTGGAGACATATGATGACCCAGTTTTAAAATGTGTATTGTTGATTAGAATAGTCATTTCATTTTGGTGGTAGAATGAACAACACTGGACCACATCCAGGCCCTTAAAACAGTTAATGGCTGCCCTCCTCCAACAGCTGGCCACTGTGTTTGTTTTATGGGATGGTTTGGATCCATGCAGCTTTCTGCATCACCATCTCATTGCAACTAGTTGTGCTCCAGTTGGAAGAGCCACTTCCACAAGCAGATGACATGATGGTGCAATTTATACAAATAATTATCAGCATGCAGTCAAACCACTGTAATGAAAGGATTAATTTCTAGTGATTTGAAGAAAGTGTTGGAGTCAAAGAGGGTAGGTTATTAACAGTTGCTTGTTCACTGATGGACTAATTTGCTTTGTATAATAATAAATTCGGTAATTGTTGATAGAAAAAAGTAATACATACATGCCTACTTCCATTTATCTTAATGGTACTGCGACATTGGATTGCAGCATGAATGAAAAGCTGATGTGTTTCAATGCCTTGGCAGCTTGCAATGACCTTCAGGAGAAATGAAATGCTCTGTTGGCTGGGGAAACAATTGAGCTGAAACCAGTCAGGCGCAGTAAACTCGGAGATAGTCTTTCCAAATTAAAAGCTGTTACTAGCAGCTCAAAACAAGGCAAAAGTCAGAATATAACATCTTGCTGCAAGGTGATTTTATGCTCAGATTAAAGGGGAAGAAAAAAAAAGGGCAAAGTTCGGATCTAAAGGAATTCCCATTAACTTGAAGAATTTGAAGATTAGAATGAACATTAGCATCCAAAGGTAGATAATGTATGAACACACTGTAGAAGCCATAATCTGTTGAAAATCACTGAGATAAATTTAGGCTACTGACCTTTTAGTACATTAGGGCATGAAATAAATCACTGGCTGCAAGTAGTAAATTTGCTACAATCTAAATGCTTTCCATGTACATCTAGCTGTAGAATTTTGCAGTCAAGAGAACTACATATCTGGAATAACCTTTTAATATTTCAATTATGCCTCAGTATTCCTGACCCAGTCCTGTATTGTTGCCTACCCCAAATTTTTATTAATACCAGTGAGTATTTCAGAGAAAGAGAAAGGCTTTAAATCAGTCAGCAGTGTCCTCATATGTTAATGGTTATTTACATACTGATAAAGAGTTCAGATTAATCTCTAATAAATTTCCACAGATTTCAGCTACAGTGCTTAGAAATACATTCAGTATTAAAATTCACTTCACTGGATCCTTTCTTTATTGGATATGTGTTGCATTACAGGTTGGTGCCCTGGGGAGGTGAGCCCATAGCGTGGGAACAACTAGCTACAGCTGAAAGTTCCAGTCCATGCTTCAAACATAACAGTGTTGCAGGAACAGTTGTTGTAGTCCTGCTTATTGTGCCCTGCTGACAGAGAAGAAGTTTTATTTTTGTCTGTTCTAGCAACACAGTTGTAAGAAGTCTCCTGAACTGCAGACAATATTCTCACCTTCTTTCAGTCCATTCCAGAGCCTTCACTTTAACAGTTTTAAAGAAAAAGAGAGACTTGATGACTTATGTTCAGAGGAAAAAGTTACATCTTCTTCTGTTCTTCTGCATTTTCCTGACTCTAACGTCACTTAGACATGTTTTTCTTTGCTGAAGAAATAATGATATAATCCACACAGCACACATCCATCTGTAAATGTCAAAGTGAATTCCTCAACGTGTCAAAGCTTCATTCTTTCCCCTGATAACTGAGTTGGGTAGAGCATTGACTGGGCAAGCACTGGCTTTTTCTGAGGACCTTAGAAACCATTGTTCCCTTGAAAACTCAGAGGAGTTACTTGGGTTCAGCACTTTTCAAGATAAGATTTTGGAAGACATAAAGACAAGTGCTGTCTCACTGCAGCATGACATAATGTTGGTTTTATTTTGCTAGGCCTCATTACAGTCTCTTTGTGAGCGGAACTGGAAAACTGTATGGAGGAAAAAATAGATTTGCTTTGTCAGCTGAAACGCAAAGCTCATTTGCTTCACTGGGTCAGCAGCAGTTCTGTAGCTCCCACCTTGGCTGGGGCAGTAAATAGTTCCTCTTCTCTTCCAACTGACAAAGATTTTAAGAGGGGGGTGATGAGCTTCTAGTAAAACCGATTGATTTGTGGAGTGTTATTCAAGGAAGAGTCCTGTATATTAAAGATTTCAACAAATAAAAGCAATTAGATAATTATCAGATCATTTTTCTGGGTCGGGATTTTTCCACTTTAATATCCAAGGGATCTAGCCAGTCATGCCTGATTTGCAGTGTTACACACTTAGTGCATTTCCCCTTCCCTGAAATGACTATTCAAGGCATAAGCTTTTATACTGCTCAGGGGAATACTGCTCCCCAGACAGCTCTCTTGTGAGACTTTCAGGGAATAGCATGGAGGAAGTTATTTCCTGCACAAATTTCTTAGCAAACCCAGAGAGCTGAAAATTCCAGGTTTCCTTCAATTCTGAGGTCATACTAGCATCTAAAGAGAAAAGAGAGGTCAGGTGCCATGGACTGGTTGCTCCTTAAAAATGCATGCATACATACATACACACACACATACATACATATATGCATAAAGCTACTCAGATTAACAATAAAGGTAATATGAATAATAGCATGTGCTCTGTGATCTGCCATTAATTTCTGATAATCTTGCTTGCAGTTGAGATGCCAACTTCTACTATGCCTATTGCCATCCAGATCTCTTTAACTTTACATTTAGATGACGTGCAGTGATGGGTTCTTTATTCCAGGATGTCAATTCAGAAAAAAGAAGGAAAAGAAAAAAAACATAACACCTTTATGTCTCATTTTTTAAATTGATTACTAATCTGTTTTTACTTGTCAAATTTAGAAATCTTTTCATGAAGCTCTTATATTTGGCCTTTCTTCACTGTTTGACTTACGCTATGTCCACAGAAATTTGGGATCCAAAACCATAATGCACCTGCCCTCTCAGCATATTGCTGGAGTTCAGAGCTCTGTAGAGCTTACTTGGCTCTCTGCATAATGCCCTGTTTGGCAAAGATATCCAGTGAGCATACCCCATTTATACAGTGTTCTCAGAGTTTGGTGAAGTACAGAGTGGGAGGATTCAGGAGCGTGCTATTATAATAGTTGACCTTGCATGCAGTAATCAAGGCAATGAATAAGTTACAAGAATTGTAAGGTACACAGAAACGGCAACACAAAAGAGGAGAGGGAAAGCTAAAATAGAAAGAGGCACTAAAAACCCAAAAGCTGAAGATCATTCTCATTGACAGCAATCACCAAATATGTATATACCTTTTATTTCAAGCTAATGTTTACAGGGATAAGGAAGAGTTTTTTCATCCTAGCCTCCCCTGTTACTGACTTTTTTTTTGTTTCCAGTACTCTTCTCATCTTTTATTTTGCTTCTTTATTTTTAATCTTCCTACTCCTTAGCTTTCGGGGATATTTTTGAAACTATGTGTAACATAATCCTTTCATGTTTGACTGTCCAACTTGGTGAGATGTGCACTATCAAAAGTTTATCAAGGTTTGAGATTACCAGGTGTTGATTTTAGGTGAGTATAATATTACAGGAAAGCAAGGGGGTTTTCTGCAGTTTTTCAGAAATATATTTATTCTTATCTAGCAATGAATGAGAGACAAAGGAGTGATTGCCTGTTAATGGGTTATGTGCTAGTCTTACTGGGGAAAATATTTACACTTTTAAAGTCATCATAAACAAGAGGCTTGGTAGTCAGTATATTATTTATTGGATAAGCAAATCACTACTGAACATGCAGGGCCTGCAATAGAAAAGAGAGACACCATTCTCTGTGTTATTTAGTTTCTCTTAAGCAATTTTAACAGTATTCTTTTTAAAAACACAGGATACAGACAATAAAAGGAGGCCACAAACTGTGACACAGGTCAATAAAAACTGAAAGTCCACTAAAGGTTCAAAAGACTATTTGTCCCAAAAAACTGTATCAAGCGTCCGTAACTTTTTCTCACACTGAAAACGTCAAAACTACTCACAGCAGTTGGAAGAGCACAACCTGAAAAATCGATCAGATTTTTTCTGTATGCTCACCTTGATGTAACCCTAAAAATCCAAATTTTGTGCAGGTCTGAATATAGGCCTTTTCAAATTGATACCTCAATACGTGCCAGTTTGGATAAAGAAAAATTTAAGTACGTAAACTTCTAGGGCTTTAAAATCTTCATGTAGACATTTCTGCTATATTAAGTACATTACAGTCTTGAATAATTTTATGAAGAGGAACACCATTAACACAAATGTTGATGCTGTCTTTGTTCTTGCCCATGGACAGTAAGTGAACCACATGAAGTGTGTAGTCCATGTTCCAGGGCGACATCTAAAGCATACAATATGCCTTTAAAATACTTCCTTTATTTATTGATGCAAATGCATTATTTTTATAACAGTGTTTATTAATTTAAATAAAAGTGCTTCCACGTATGCATTGCAAGTGTCCTTTTGAAATCACAGGAGAGGCTGCTCCACACTCTATTATTTAAACCTGCTCTACTTTTGCTTTGGGCTCTTTGTTGTCTTCCGTGAATTCTTTCCCCATCTATCATCTGTTGTATTCACTTTCTTTTCTGGAGGAGACTTATCCATTTTCTCTTACTGATCTGGAAATGAGGAATCAGTAGTGCAAATTCAAAAAGCTCAATTAAAATCAAGGCACTTTGCCTCACTGCGTTGACTGTACACTGCTATTTGCTCTTCAATGTAAAGCATGGCTGGGCCCATTTAACACTGAGAAGGGAAGCAGGGCATTCCAGTTTTAATACAAGCCAAGGAATTATGGTGAAACAGTTGGCAGAAGTCAATCTACAAAAACTGGAGGAGCAGAAAGTCTTAATTTAGTCCTTTTGTCACTATTAAAAAAACAGTGGGATTCCAAGAAAAAAACAGCCACCTTCAGCCAAGACCAATGTTTCATTTCAGCAGAAGAGAAAGAGAACAAGAAGATACTGTCTTCTTCTCTCCTGTCAACCGGAACCCTTCCTGAAAACTTCACGAGTCCTTCCTGGAGTCATTCATACCTATTGCTTACCACAGTGAGCCTTCTTTTTTATGCTGATATTCTTTCTAGTCACTCTTTGCAGCTCAAATGTGACCTTTGAAGCTCCAGCTCACGACAGCAGAGAGCTAATTTATTTATTTTTAATTTCCAGTTCTTTAAGCTCTGTCTCTGTTTTAGATGCAGTAGTTAAAAACCTACATTTCCCTGAATCTAAAATGAGCAGTGGGCAGCATCCAAAAGGGTTCTAAATATGAAAAGAAAATTGAATTAATCATTTAGCTGCACTAATTAAAATTTTTTATTTGTTCAAGTGCTTTCATTGTTTATTTTAATATCAATATTTTATTAGGAATTGAGAAAAGAAACTGCAGTTCTTGGTAAAATGCAAATTCACTTTTGTTGCTTTAAATAAAAATGCAAATTCTTTCTTCCCACTCATCTCTTCAGAAAGAGAACACAGAAAAAAAAAAAGAAAAAAATTCTTTCTACCACCTGCATTTCCTTCTCTGTCCTTGGCCATGCAGGACAGTTACATAGGTACAAACCAAAAACATTAATTAAAATGACCTTGGTAAGTAGGTGAAAATCTGTCTGTGGACATTGTTTTCATCTTAGCTGTGTATTTTACGATACAGCAGGGGCCAGATTTATGAATGAAATCAGCCTTTCACTGATATAAACTGATGGACATATGAACACAGACACAGAGGTCAAGGCATAAAGTAAATCATTTCGCTTTAATTTCATGAAAAAAATTCTTATTATATTAACCCTTGTTTAGGGCAGTGTGGGAGCCCACGTCTTCATGAAGCTGCTTCATAACTCTAAAGAGTTTGAAGCTCTTCAGGGAAAGGATGTCATCCCTTGTCAGAAATTAATATATTCATATGCTTGAAGCGTAAAGGATATGTCCATAGTGCAGCTACAGAGACAATTTCAGTGTACCATGTAGGCACAGATCTAGGATTAAACTTTATAGACTACTACTAAATTGTATTGGTAATGGCAACATAAACCTTGGGACAGGGTAATTTACCCTACTTGTGTGAAGCATTTAGGCATACTCTGTTTTAATGTCCATGCAGGTGCCTATCTCAATATAACTATCAGCTTTGACATATTAGCGAGTGACCGGGTGACAATACGTTACCAGGCATCAGTGGCTCCATGATAACTGTGCATTGTGCATGCTCCATTTCCTCGTGATAAATGGGAGGCATTTGATATGGGTTACCCTCCTTAAGGAGAGTAAGCTTCTTGACATGTACGGAGGATGCTGCTGCAGAGTAAGATAATGTGTAGGAACATCGGAGCAGCTGATTCCCAGGACTGCATTTTTGTGTTAAAGATTTATGTGAGATTTAAATCCAATTTAAGTTAAATCAGTGCAATTCTGCCCTGCAGGTGGAACATTAAGATTACTGCATTAGTACACACTAAAATCTATATTGGTACAATCTATGATTTAAACAGCCATCCAGTGGTAAGTGGGCATGTATTAGTTCTATCCCACCTGGAAAGGGAATAAGTCACACTAGCCTAAGGCCAAATTTACATTACAGGTTTTACTGACATATCTATATTATCCAAAAGCCTGACAGTGCACACAACTGTAGTAGTGAATGTACCGAAAAGCATGTAAAGAAGTCATTAAGCTAAGAATCTTAAGATTTTGTCAGCAGTAGTCTACATTCAGAGTTTTTACTCTTCTGGTCATTCTAGATTTAACACCCTTAATCAAAACAGTAAAGAAGGCAGAAGTTTTAGTTTAAAAAGTCAGCAAAAAGTATTTTGACAGTATATGTTATTCTGTTCAAGGAGCTGGCTTAAGCTGTACCTGCAAAGAAAGCTATTTTATCAGAGTGATCTATTTTTGTACTACAAATGAGTGACTGGTGTAATTCTATCAGTGCAGCTCTTATCACCAAACCTGCTAAGTGCAGCCAGGCTCTCAAGATAACTTCTTTATCACAGAAAGAGGAAGGTATTCTGGAGTAAAGTATACTCACTGGAATACAGTTTTGCTGATTTAAATTGCCTTGTCGAGAAGTATTTTGCTTGTCATATTCTACCACAAACAACTCTTACATTGGCCCTGACCTGAAAAAACTTTTTACTGTGTAAGTCTTATCAAGTCTTATATCAATATATCACTTTCACTAAAAAGTTAAAGTAATAACTGCAGTGGCTATATAAAGTTCTATAAAAAAAAAAATCTGTGTAGGCCAATATTTAGGCTCCAAAATTTTTTTATTTGAAAGTTGTAACTGGTTGCTCGGTTTTTTTACATAAGCACTTACCTTTTTGATCTGGTCCTTATGGTTAACTTGTGATGCCATGTAGATTATTGTGTTGGTTTTTTTAAACTGGAATAAATGAAGATTTTATTTTGACTGCGCCCAAGATTCTGATCCCTTCTGATATATCTTCCTTTGCCTGAGGCCATATCCATGGGCTGCATCCTGAGATTCCAAACTTACATTCACATTCTCTGCAACGAAAGTTTCACATAGCTATATTGACAGGTAGAGGTATAGTACAGATAAAACTCTAGAATTAGTTGGGTTTTTAAAGTCTGGTTTGGTTTGGTTTGGTTTGGTTTGGTTTGGTTTGGTTTGGTTTGGTTTGGTTTGGTTTGGTTTGTGGGATTTTTTTAAATAACATAATCTACAGTCTTAATTTAATTGCAACAGTTGAAGAAAATGCTCAAAGCAAACCTGTCTCTTCAGACATGTTTATTTTGGGATTTTAGCAATTCCCTTTACTATACTGTGTATTTCTTCCTCATTTCTAACCAGAATTTATCAGGTATTGCTTTCAGGATCCTCAGGAATCCTGTCCTTCAGTGAGTTTGTCTTAGCTGAGGTGTGTCAGAATAAGCTAAAAGTGTTATTATTCCATGCAATTTTACTCAGTTTTTCTGAAAGATAAGCTACTTTATCTCACATTTATCAAGTTCAAAAGAGAGACATCTTGTGTCTTCACAATGGAACAAAGAGTCGAGACCCTGTAGTTATTGCATCATGTTGAAAATGAACATCTGACACAAAGATTCCCTGATCTTGACATTGCTAATACGTACCTGAAATGTATTTATAATCAACTACATAACACTGAAGAGTTACTGTATTCTCAAGTATGTCCCATATCTCAGAAAACCTGCACCAACAAAAGCATTGGCACTTTGATGCTTACTTTTGAATAACCTGTACAAAATTAGACATGTAGCTGGGGTACTTTTTAGAAAGAAGGAGAACTCAGTAGTAGTCATCTTCTTTTCCTGCTATAAGTTCAGGTGTATGAAAATGCTGTACTTGGCAACCACCTTTGCTGGAGTATTTGGTAATACAGCTAGGCAGCATTCACATGATGCTAAGAGGATCACAAGAAAAGTAAATTTAATACTTTTCATAAATGCAGAAACTATTTATACTTCGATATTCTTAAGAACTCTTCATTGATAGTAAACATTTTTTAAACAGCTAGTCTTCATATGAGTTTTCTGTTGAGTAGGAAGCCTTTTCTCCTGGAAGGAAGTATGGAAAATATGGAAAAATGAGTTCACTGACAGCTGTCCAGAATCTGCTAGTTTAAGGAGAGAAAATATAGCATACTTAAAACTTATGTGAGAATTAAGTGGTGTCATTTTTAATTCAAGTTCCATGGAATTAGCTGCAACATACTTCATATGAGCACAGTTAAATGTAAAGCATAATCCTTAATCTCTCAGGAACGTTTTTAACAGTGCAGAGAGATTAATGGTATCAGTTTCCCTCAGCTATTTTGGTTCAATCAAATGCTTAACTTGTTTTTGGCCATACAAGTAAATTTTATACTAATGACAATGTGGAGACATAAATGCCCTGTAATTATAGGGATCTATGACATTAGTGTTGTAAAAAGCCAAGATGCCACTAATGAAAAGAATTTTGGCAGACTGCATTAGCTAAGAAAAACCCTAATTTTATCTGAAGATACTGGCTCTCTATAAGATCAGCCTTTGGACTCCTCTTAGGCCAGTGTCTCCCAGTTGTGACTGAAAACAAGTCTGACAATGTAGTAACAGTACAACCTGTTCAAAACAAGGGCAGCTTTTTGTGAATTGCAAAACTGAAGATACTGCATGGAGATCAGTTATCAGATAACTAGATTTTTAGCAAAAGCTGTATACACATTACAGTCCTTATTAAGGTATGCTTAATTTAAAGGAATCTCTTTATAGAGAGTTGCAGTTATTGTGAGCTGCAAATTGATTGAATAAACTAGGCAATGGAAATTGTTTCTGATGCTGCAGGCAGTTTTTAATCTACCTCCCTACTCTACTGTAAAGTTCACCTCGTTCAGTGAGTTCAAGGAAGGCACTGGGGGGCAAACCAAATAGTTAAGAGGCTAAAGACAGTGCTTCCTCATGGGTACAACTACTCTGCTGTATGAAGCACAGAAATTAACTTGTAGATGAGTTCAAGTATGCCCTCATGCTCTGAGGCTGAGCAAGCCTTGCTTGTTTCTTCCTGTAAGGAGGACATGTCACGGCGCTGGTGGTGCCGCTGCTGTCACACAGAATGTACTTGGCAGGGCAGCTTCACATGACCTTCTTAAAAGCCACAGGATAGTGGCTTTTAAGCCAGTATCAATAAATTGGTTTGATTTGGTGGGTACTTAATTTCTCATGTATGCCAGTCAAAGAACCCTGTAGTTCTTCTACAGTAAGAGTCAATCTCTTAATTTCTAGTTAAGATTTTGATGGTACCACTTTGCCCAATGACCACTGCACATAATGAATCCCCATTCCTGTTATCATATCCTAAAATAACTTCAATATTTAGGTCTGTTAGTTGACTTTTCTCTCTGCTTAAAAACTTTTTAGAATGAAGATGATTATTTGTGGAGTCCACGGAAAATACCGTATATTGGAAATGTGTTTTTTTGAATGGAGGAGAGGGATTTAATCAGGATATAGAAGCAGTTTCTTTTGAGATACTGTTCTGACATGCAATTTGTCCTGTCATTAAAGTCTGAAGGAGAGAGTAGAAGCGTATTTATGTCAGTTATTGCACTTTTACAAAAATACTAACTCTGACATTTACACCAACAGTCACAGTGTAAAGAAACATGGACATAAAACTATACACACTCAAAACACCCTACTATGGGAGTGGTATTCCAGGAAATGCCAGAATTAAGGTGTTCATGACATCTTCATTCAGTTCCCCGGGGTGGGTATCAAGACACAGGAATCACACAGTCACAGACTCTATTTCTCTGCACTTTTCCAGGGCACAGAAGAGCATCATCTGCAGCTGCATGTCATCTTTGTCCTCATGGCTCAGTACGCCTTCACGCAGAACTGTGTACAGGCTATTTTTATTTTGAATATAATAGTGTGTTTTTTCTTGTGTTTTTCCCTACTTAGATATTCATTACCATTTTGCCTGAGTGATTCACAAATATTAATAGTTCTTCTTCAGAAAGTCTTGTAAAATGTGAAGTATTAGTTCCAATTTACAGGTTGAAAATTTATACATAGGGAGATAAAAATGGAAATTTTCCACTGATTTAGGAAGTCCTGTTTGAGATGTTGAAAAACTAGATCTTTTGCAACATTATACAGCAGTTTGATTAATCAAAATTCAACATTTTTTGTACCTGCTACTGTCAGAATTTCTGCAAATCTGACACCAAGATAATGTGAGCAAGGAAAGAATGAGCAAAGATTAATCTGATTTAAACAACTCTCAGATATTCACATACAAATTCTGTGACTTAATCATATCTCCAGAGTGGCTTTACCATTCAAATATGTTCTGTTGCAATTCTGGAATCATTTGCCTTGTCCCTAAGCACTTTCCACCTTTCATCTTCCATAGGAGGTGAAACAAAATCAGCTCTCAATCTCCTTTGCGTGTTACAACAGGTCTGTCACCAAACCAGACAAGGCTCTTATTAAAATAGAAAACAGAAATAAAATTTGAAGATAATATGTTGCATCCCTCAAAAATTGATATTTTGGCATCAGATAGACACTCGAGCATACCTCAGCAGACCTGAGACACTTCATATTCCCTTCTTAC
This sequence comes from Rhagologus leucostigma, assembly GCA_013397725.1. Classification (NCBI taxonomy): domain Eukaryota; kingdom Metazoa; phylum Chordata; class Aves; order Passeriformes; genus Rhagologus; species Rhagologus leucostigma. The sequence continues at coordinate 874,888 of VZTD01005554.1, forward strand.
TTGGGAAAATATTTGTTTATATACAGATAGTGAGACCACTGTAGCCCTACAGAACTTACAGTTCTATAGCACTCTAGAACATACAGCTATGATCATTAAAAATCAGCATTACAGAAGAAAGAAGCACAGATTGCCAGGTGATTTCACAGATCACCTTGACAGCCATTTCAGGCTATCCTCCCAGACTTCTGGATGTTATTCCCTAGACCATCTCATTTGCTTTCTCTTAATGCAACTTGTTAGTCTCTCTTGTCTTGATATATTCCCAAGTCTTATCACATTGTGATGTGTCTTTCTCAGACCCTCTCTAACAGCAGTTTCCCTGACCACATGCCTTTTAGCTACCTCTTCACCCATCTAGTTTTTCTTTTTATCTCATTGTGCCCTTTCTCTCTTCTTCCTCAGCATCTTCAGCTTGAAGGTTGTCATGGACACCCCATTCCAACTTTTTTATCCTGTTCCTCTCTTAACTTCTTAGACTCCTGGCCTCACATCTGCTTCATGCTTGGTTTTTCAGCTATTCTTGTTGAATATACCTCTGAGGCCCATTGATGCCCAGTAAATCCTAGTCATTTAATGGATCTAAATCTGAAACCTTCTCCTCATCCTGTCTCCTACCCCTCTGGCCGAGGTGTCCAGTTGACATCCTGATGTTCCATCCCCATATCATTTGTTAAGGTTCCCTCCTCACCCCCAAACATTCAAACATTCTTCCTACACAGCTGCTCCTCCATCACCACATGCCCAAGCAGAGAGGGTACCTACCTCTTGCCTGCTTGTCACCTGAGCTAGGTGACTTTCTCCCACCAAGCTGACTGGGATGCCAGCTCATGTCACAGGCTCAGATCAGTGCTTGGGATGAGCCATACCACAGTCTAAAGCTGGTTCATGCCAAATGAGAACAAGAACATCAACGGAAAAAAAAATCAGCTAAAAAATCCAACCTGCTAAGTATATGAGTATCGATTTTTTTTTTCCCCATGAAAATATTTGTTTTCATGTGAGAAGAAGTAAAGCACACATCTTCGGCACAAAGTTCGTATCTGTACAGTATTTGAGGATCTTGCTCCCAAACCACTAGGGACTCTGAGATCCAAAAAATTATTTGTCCCCAGAGGCATTATTTGTTTTTTTCTATTTGTTTAGTGTTTATTTTAGCATTGGTATTTCCCAAGTCTCTCTCTTTGAAAGGGCTGGAATTTGCCAAAATGTTTCATTCTGAGACAGATACTTAGGATGAATGCTCTAAGCCCCTATTATTCAAATCTGGGGAGGGTATAAACAACAGAAATTAAGATTTTTCTGATGGAAAGTATCAGGCAAGTTTACATTTTCTGATATTGAAGCAAATTTCAGACTATAACCTGATTAATAGCTGTAGAGTTAATAAGTATGGAGAAGACATAAAAAGAATCGATCAGCTCTCTATGGAATCTTTTGAATGGCTTAGTAGCTTTGGCACAAATTTATAATATGTTGTTGCTTTTTAAAATGCTGTACACACAAGAGTAGACTGCAGAAATAATGCTGTTCCACCTATAATATTTTTTATTTTCTTTGTCTCTTTTCCTTCCTTCCTTCCTCCCTCCCTCCCTTCCTCCCTCCCTCCCTTCCTCCCTCCCTCCCTTCCTCCCTCCCTCCCTTCCTCCCTCCCTCCCTTCCTCCCTCCCTCCCTTCCTCCCTCCCTCCCTTCCTCCCTCCCTCCCTTCCTCCCTCCCTCCCTTCCTCCCTCCCTCCCTTCCTCCCTCCCTCCCTTCCTCCCTCCCTCCCTTCCTCCCTCCCTCCCTTCCTCCCTCCCTTCCTCCCTTCCTTCCCTTCCCTTCTTTCATTTTTTTTTTCTTCCTCTTCTTGGCATCTAACACCTGAAGAGCAGTATTCATGCTTTTTGTCTTTTTGAGTCTGTTTCCTTTTGGCTTTCAATCTTTCGGTCTCTAACTTAGAACAAACTGTTTCAGTAAACAAGAATATGATACTGCAAGTGAAAGTCTGTACTTTTAGGTAAGATATAAGCAATATGAAAAATAGAGCATGAGGAAGCTTGCACAATTCTAAAATCTGGAGAGTGTTTATTTTTCTTCACCTAATTTATCAATAATATCCAAGTTATTTTTGTGTTTATGTTCTTAATATCTAAACGAATATGAAATGATATCCATCATTTATATGGAAAAAGTCTAAACTTAAATAGTTGGCTGATTTGACATTCATATATGACTCCTAAACACCTAGCACTCCTGAAATTGTGTTTTAAGATTTCAAAGCAGCTTCAAGTGACCAGATCAGTTTTACTTGTATGGTAATCATAGAATGATAGAGTATTTCAAGTTGGAAGGGATCCAACCAGGATCCTGGAGTCCAACTAACTGCTCCTCAAAGGACTACTTAAAACTAAACCATATGAGCAACAGCATCCTGAAGATACTCCTTTAACCCTGACTGGCCTGTGCCAGGACTTCCCTGGGGAGCCTGTTCCAGTGACTGTCCAGCCCTTCAGTGAAAAAAATTTTTCTCATGTCCAATCTGAACATCCCCCAATGCACCATCATTCTATTTCCACATGTCTAAATAAGTTCTGTTTAAAAAATAAATATTTGATTAAGTAAAGATTTGGTCTCCAGGGAAAAAAAACTAACTGGAAAAGGATTAACTTTTCAAACAAGGCATTATCATCTGCTTGATAAACTCCTATATGATAGCTGTGAAAGGAGGAGTGTACATCCAAACTAGCTCAAACCTCTCTAGATGACACATGGAAATGGCTGCCTATCCTAGCCTATGGTGTTCATTTTGAGTATCTGAGAGTGTCCAAAGTACCTCGATTTTTCAAGAACTGCCTATCTCCACTTTGAGCCTGTAATTCAGCTCCAAGCCACCTGGAATGAGCACCCAGCACCACACCTAACAATTGCAGTGCACTCAGCCCTGTAAAGCTGCTGTTTGACAGCCTATAGCAAATTGCCTGCTTAATTACAATGAGTTTCTACAATTCAATACTACTGACGGTGACATAAGCCAAGTACACATAAATGTGGATATTCAAAACGTTTTAGATCTTTTTGCTTTAAGATTAAGTAGCTCTTGCTTAATGGCTTTACTATCCCTTTATCTTTGTAAAGATACAGAATCCGTAAAAATATGCAACATTCTAACACATTTTTGCTACTTCCAACAAAACTACATTAAAAAACTTTTTTTTTAATTTTGAAGATGTACTGGGAATGTAGATACAACCAGACACTGACAATACTTCAGAACAATCCACCAACTGGTAGAATAAAAAGCTATAGTACCCAAACGCCCAAGCTCAGATAAGCTGTGCACATCCTGACAGGCTCATGTCTAATCTGTTCTTAGAAACCTTCACCAAAAAAGACTACACAACCTCCCTAAGCGGTCTAATCTGCCGCCTGTCTACACCATTCACAGGTCTAAACTAATGCCTGAATTAAGTCTGTAGTTTCTTCATGCTCCTATTCTGTCAGAAACATATCATGTGCAAGATATCTCCCTCCCACCCCACAAGTGGCCATGCATTCCCGCCTTCCTTTGAGCCCTGACATTTATTTATGCCAATTCTGCAGTTTTTTGCCCTGACTATAAATCAGACTGATGAAATGGCATGTTTTTATTTAAAGACTAGACTTCTTTTTTTGAGTGCTTCATTTTGCGAGTCCAGTTTAGAGGTCAGCCATGTGAAAAGCTAAATCAGCATAACTGAGAGGAGACAAATCTCCTAGGGGGAACTAGAATGAATGGCTAAATGTAGAGAAGGTGAATCGTGTTTGGGCTGTTAAAAATGGCAGAGTTAATGTTAAACCACGGTCTGCAGGTCATCATCACAGCATCAGCTTCTTACTTGCTTTCCTGTTTCCACTGGGTTCCTGATCAGAAGTTGAATTTAAAATAGTCAGTAGTCAGGAGGTCATATTATGATGGATGAAAGATGAGAGAAAGATGATGGAGCTGAACCGTTGTAACCACACAGACATCATGAAAGGTGTGGTTCCCAAACTATCTGCTTGCTCTGTTTTCCCTCTCTTTTGTCCAGCCTCAGTTACTCCTTGGCTCCTTTTGCACTTGTCTTGCCCCCTCCCTTGGGTGAGTTCTGGGTGTGCCTCTAGCCTCCTAGTGCTCCTACTATGCTCAGTAACCTGCCAAAAATGCACTTGCTCTTTTTGCTGGGACAGTGGGTTGCCCTGGTTCAGCAAACTGTCAGATGAGCAGCAGCAGCTGAATCTGTGCCATAACTGGGGGCAGGAGCAGGAAACTGCTCTGTCACTGTGTGTAGCGGTCCCATCAGAGGGGTTTTAAAGTCCCTTACACTATAGGAAATATCAAGATGTTATTCTTCCTTGCGCTAAATAAAGCATGTGCCAGGGATCGTGTCTTATCCACATGGCTTTTCACAAGCAAAACCTCAGGATTTGTAAAGCTGACTGCTGGGGTTGCAGCATAGTTCAGTCATGCTCCATTCTCATTTGTTTGACTAGACCCATTGAATCCAAGTAAACTCAGCACAGTTAATAAGTACTCACACTGGGAAAAAAGGACCCTAGAAAGAGTCATTATTTTACTCAATAGAATGAACTTCATTTTCCTTAAGTCTAACAGAAACAAACTTACTGCAAAACAGGCAAAAACACAAAACAGCCCAAGATAAAAACAGAACATAAGAAATATATAGCAGTGTTTGAAAAAACATATGGAGAAAACATTGCCTTATTTCTTTCCCTGAAGGCAGTGACAGATTTGGGTTTGAGCCCAAGTCTGTCCCTGAGATAAAGGTCAGCATCTCCTCACTCTCCACTTGCGGTCTTGGTAGGTGGGTGGCCTCCCTCATCCTCTTAGACCTATTTGGAGAGAGGAGAAACAACACAAGCCATCAGGAAAGGACAAGTGCCGAGAAGAAAACCTCACTCAGAGTGCTATTAAAGCATCTTACTGTAAGAATGCCCTAGCAGGGTAGATTTGGACTTTGATGCTGCAGCTTTTATACAGTTTGTTGTGCTAAAAAAAAGGAGTTTGCAGAGACCAACACTGGAAGTCCTCCTTTCCCCTCAATTCCATTTTTTAGTGGAATATTAGCCTTCTTTTGGTCACTGTTTCTCTAAAGCTTTTTTCATATATTCCTAAACATCTGGAACCATAACCTCTGTCCAGGTGTTTAGACCACTTAATTTTAATCAAAACAAAACAAATGCATATACCAGAGGATACATATAACTTCATGTCAGATATAACCTTGCGTGAATGATTAATGAAGTGCTCTTTTCTTCTTACTATTTAGCTTCATGTTGGCAGCCTCAACAGCAAAAGGTTATGGTCATTATTTATGTGGCTGATATTTCACATTTGTTTTCAAGCTCAGGAAAAGTGTGAAAACCAATAGCTAGCCAATCTCATTGATTTACTATTTCTCCCTTTTGAAGTTTTTGTTAAAATTTGATTGGTAGTACAGTTTGCTCATCCTACAGAGTTATTGCCTTCTCTAAGACTGATTATACATACAATAAGATTAAAAATAATGTATACCTTGTTGAAATATTGATAGTGTAGACATTTTTGCTGAATTTACAAAAAGGAATCTGTACTTACACTGTATTTTTCCATGGCAATATTGCATTGTATAGCAAGAAAAAAAAATCAGTTTCAAAACCAGTTGTATATTCTATAGTATTATTTCTAGTAGGATTTATACTGGAACAAACAAAATTTTTATGTAGTGAATTGCTCATTTAACATCCTCCTGTCAGCTTATAACTTTCAGAAACAAAGTCCACTTCTGCTTAGGATTGTCATATTGTTCTGACTAAATTCGAAGTTTGAATTTTACCCTTGGAACAGCAAATTGTTACATTGACTTAATTATTCTTATATGTCCTAAAACATTAATCAGGGCTAGAACATTCTTTCTAAAAAAATGGTTTTGTTTATAATGACTATCCATAAATTTTGAAGATTTGTCCCTCAGTGCAAGTGTACGTCACTGTCTCTTTTTCAAGCTACTCTTTATGGTATATTTGAAGAGAAATGTTACTTTCAGTGTTGCAGAAGAGTAAGATCCCTTCTTCCTAGTTGCTGCTACAGGGCTGTTGAAACAAGTACAGAAGTCAACTGTAGTCATTGTGATTGCTGCTAATAAAAGTGGGTTCCTAGTTAATCTGCACAGCCAAAGAGTACTGATATATTGTCTCTAATCTAACATTTTATTCTGTAGAATACCAATCACGTGACAATATGAATTTCCTTAGATATTGAACAGATATACAACATATGCACTTTCTTAGTTAAGTAGGTTTCCTGAAATCTGAGTGTGTATCAGTACATAAAAGGCTGGCTAAAATACTTTTTTCTTTATTTTGAGGTCTAATCTGGTTGGGTTCTTCTTAACGCAGGACCAGCTTTATGCAAAGTTCAAGGCAACACCTATGGTTTGTAGAGGGCCTTTAGAATTATACTCTATTCCTTTAATATTTTTTTATTATCTGTATTTAGAAGAAATTTCTGAACCTTCCTTTTTAAGTCTAATCAACCGCTAATTATTCTGAGCCTACAAAAAGAACAATAACAAAGTATTTGTCATTTTCAGCCCCCAGCATGATATACAGCAGTTATTGTTTTGGGTACAGTGAACACTTTTAAAAGCTGATTCATACAGTGTTTAGCATATCTTTTTAGACTGCTCTTTTGAATGTCAATTAGAGTGAATCAGAAAATGTAATAGCAATAGCTAAGTAGGAGAAAGGATTTATGTGTATTATATGCATGTATCTTATGTCAACATGTCATTGCACATGTATGAAAGAGAGAAGAGAATGAAGGTTAATGAGAAACATGATTTGCAATAGCCTACTGAATTTTAGTAAGAAATAAGAGTAAACTAGAAAGCTGCACCACCACAGAGAACGTTCAATAATTTATGTACTCAAGAAGACTGACAAGAAATGTGCTTTTTATAATTTTAACAGAAGTTGATCCTTGCTATTTTAAACTAAAAGCCGAAAGGAGTTCTGAATAGAAAAAATAAAGTAATGAAAGCAGAGGACATAGAAACAAGATTGAAAACTTGCAAAAATAACAGTTGATTTCTTAAAAAATAACAGTTGATTTCTTATTATTTATTCCATTTTAGTTTAATACTCTCTGCAGTAGCACAGAGAAAAGTTGCTACTTACAAAGGAGTCCATTTTACCCTGACAAGATCTGCAACAAGACTCTGCTATGCTGGGTGAGAGAAGAACCTTTCTGAGATCAACTTCTTCAAGAAGTTCTTGGTCTGTTTCTTCTGTGTTTAACTCAGGGAGGTGGCCTTTTCCTAGTGTCAGTCACTGCACTGCACACAGTTGTTGAGAAAGGCATAGCAGAATCTGCTGCTCACTTTACCAGCAGTGGGGCTGGGATAAGATTGTGATGAAAAGTACTTTGTAACTCGTCAGATATTCTCTCTGATATCTGATTTTTTGAAGTTGTCTCAAGATAAAGACCCATGTAGAGAAAGATACAATCTTTTACAGGCAAAGAATTTAATTTAAATCAAATGCATGTTTGAATTTACTCATTCCAACTGGTTTCCTGGGTCTTTATAAATATTTTACAATATAGATGAAATAAAAAAAGCCCCTCACAACAATCTGAAAATTAAGAGTACATGTAAGAATATCTACATAATTCAGAAATCTTAGGGTCTTTTGCAGTTCTTATAATTAGTAATACCCACTCCAGAGTTTCACATGTAACATTTAATTGTCTTAAAATGTTAGGTGACACCACAAGTCTCAAAGGTATACTCTATCTAACATCACAAATATAATGAAGAATCAGGTTCTGAACTCAGTATTTCCTTTCAAAATAAGTCAAGACTTCAGAATTTCGTCTATGCTTTATAAAAAATAACATCTTTGGAGTGGAATTTATTGCTGACGTCTTATTAGGGGATGGATAAACCACATTAAAAACACCAATACTTTGCAACTTTTCCTGGGAATTCTCATCATAATTTATGATACTGCATGTGTTAGTTTTAGAATGTGCACATATTTTGTCATTTCAAACAATCAATACTAAGCCTAGTAACACTAATTATTTTTTTATTGATGATCCGATGACTACTCAATTGACTTTGGATCTTCCAATAAAATGTATTGTTAGGATTACCTCAGACTTCAGAAGACTGAGAATGTCAAACAAATACAAATATAATCAAATTTAAAGGTCATAAAATGATGTAAAAGTGGCTGAAATGGTTGTCTAGTGTGTAAAAATATGAGACCATTCTGATTATGGAGTATATTAAAATCAAACTACGAGTGATTGCATTTTATCTTACCTCAGAAATCAAATATTGCAGCACGGAAAAAAACGAAAATGTTTTCTGAGAAAAGTTAACTAATGGAAATAACTGGTAAGGGAAAGTGACGAGCTTCCACATTAAGAGGCATAAAAACCTAGATCTGTTGAAAATACGTGAAAGCCAATATATAATCTACTGATACGTAGACTCCTGCAGACCAGATGTGTCCTGGAGACAGGTGTGTGGCTGCACAGAGGGTGCTACTCACAGAACTTCAGTTTGCCTTATCTGAGATGAAGTCCCAAGAGCAGTGGGGCAGGGAAGAAAAAGAAAAAAGGAACATTTTTACAAAGCTTATGAAAAGAGGTTTACAGGTTAAGGGACAGAGAAGTCTGAGGAATGGAAGACCAAAGGTAAGAACAAAATGCAAGAAGGAAAAATTTAATGAGAGTGCACTCATAAGAGGATCATGAAGGATGATAATAGCTCAGTCTACTGAAAATCAAACATACACAAAAATATACTAGGGCAGATAATACAGGAATAAAGAAAAGGAGCTAGAAGTAACATTAAAAGAAAAAAATATGATGTCTTTGATATAAGAGAGACATACCAATTACCCCTTTTAATTCAAATTGCATAAATATTACAATAAAAGATTAGTTTGTCCAAGGACAGACAGTGCAACAAGGGATATATATTCTTTGTCTAGTATGTCACATATTGACTTCAGACTTAGATCCCTAGAAGACTGTAGACCCAATACAGACCAGATGGATAAAACTTTTTGAGAGTATTTTTTGTAAGTATCTGGCAGAATTATCCACTGACAATTGGGGGTTTTGGCTGTGGGTAGAGAGTGCTGCAGGGATATGATGTCCAGCAGTTTCTAAGAGTGTGTCTGTGAGAAGACTTCAGTACAAAACTTCAAGAAAATATTTGAGGGAGACATTTTTCTGGACTGATTCCAGCCAACAGAAAAATATTCACTAGTACTATGAGGTCTGAAGAGAACATGAATGAGAATGACAGTGAATTGACAGAGTTCACAGCTTTTCAGAAAAGAGCCCAGAGAGCAGAATAACAAATAAGAAAGGAGCAGGCAGTGAGCAAACACTGAAATTTGAGAAGTAAGCTTAAGGGGAAGGGAGGTAGACAGAACAGGCAGTTTTCAACAAGTAATTTTAAAAGTACAGGTTCAAAATGTTCCACTCTTATGGAAACAGAGAAAGGGACCAATATGGATAAATCCAAGGCTATTTATTAACTTCCAGATAAGCAGAAAAAATAAGGAAAGAGGAAAACAGATTGAATTGCCACCAACAAAATGTAGGAATAAAGCAAAGACCACAGAGATACTGTACACAGAGCTACAGATAGGAAGAAAACAAAAGCCTCTCTCTCTCAGGAAGAAAAAAGAGTTATTAAGTGTATTTGTAATAAGGGTGACAAGCAGAAGCTGAACTTAAAAAGGAGAGGGAATTTACTCGTAGATAATTCTTGGAAGGCCAAAGAGTGAAATATTGTCACAAATTTATTGACTAACATGATGCCAGTCTGATAACAGAAAGATGAGGAAATCAGCGCACTTTTCGGAAGAAGAGACTTTATTTAGTTTTGTTCTTGCAGAACGGTGGGGAAACACTTTAGTGAAGTTTATGACATGATCTCACATGATGTTTTAAAAAATGAGGTTTTTCCTACAAAGTCATAATAAAGTTACAATAAATATATAACCACATTTAGGTATTTCTGTTTGTTTTTGATTGAAGGATATAAAATAAATACTTTGCAAATGTAATATTAAAAAAAAATTCTTTCTAAATTCATGTCAGATTTTTTAAAAATCTAGATAAAATTGGAGTATTATTTACATAATTTTAGATGTTGTCCAATTTAAATTGAGGGCATAGAATTAGTGTTCATTTGCTTTGTCACATATATATTGGTGTCTGTGAATATGTAAATTCAATTCCTCCAAAACACCTGAATTAGAATTGGAAACTTCTGTCTTCTTTAATCAAGCTGATCACATCAAACAAGCTAGACATACTTTGAATTGGATGTATCGGTGTGAAATTTTTTAGTGCTTGTGTGCCAGTAAACAAAAAACCGACTCTCAATCCAGGGCTGCAAAGGAGGTTGCTATCACCTAAAGCTGCTTCAGTCCTGCTTGCTTTCTTAGTAGTGATCCTCTGGGGTCTTCTCCTCTCTCTTAAGCGTTACCTGCCAGAGGGTCAGCTGGTCTCTGTTCTTTAGTTGAAATACCTGGTTCAGCACAGCTGTAACTCATCAAGGTCGAGGCTGCCTGCAGCCCATTCTTGTTCTCCTACACTTGTGTATACTTGCTAAGCATTACTGGGACAGAGTAATCTCAAATATTGAATTCTTTTTCCTTTGGAACAGCTGCAACATCACTTTTGCTGTCTAGTATCAAAGATATCTGCTTCCATATGGGACTTGTCTAAAAGAATATAGTTCCAAACTCAGGTGGCCTGTAATATGTTTCACAGGAAAATCACTCAATCTCCTTTTTTTTGTGAATCAGATTCACATCCCATTCTCCAGAGGTGAGATGCAAGTAGTTTAAATCAAGGCTTTTCAAACTTTACATCCATATTGGACCATGTAATTGATTTGTTGTAGATGCAGTCAAAGTCCAGCGACATCAAAACCTGACAAAGTTCCCCTACTCCTTTTTTTCAGCCTGCTCTCTGAAGTCGTTTCTATATCTTGATAACTCTGATAACATAAAGTACGAGTCAGAATAATAAGTTGAGCCAGTGTATTGGTGGCAGCAGAAAATTTCTTTCATCATCTGAAAGAAAACCCTGTTTGGGATGATTCATTGGAGGTACACTTTTTTAAAAAATTTTCCTTTAACTTTACAAACATTGTTCTTAAGTAAAACAAGCAAGGAAACGAAACTGCAATGCCTTTTTTTTAATGTATTTGTCATTTGTATACTCATTAGCAATCTGTACTTATTCTACCACTACCTGCTCATCAAACTCATAGCAAACCTTGAAATTAATCATGAAATTAAATGAAAATGTTAAAATTCACAACGGCATGTGAAAGACAGATTGTTCTGTGTTGTGGTTATATCATAAGGACTAACAGTGAAAAATGGAGCAGAAAAGTAAGGTAAATCCCACGAGGAAATATCTGGCTCTCCTGTTCATCCTGTTCACTTGTTAGAACTTATTTAATTTGCTGTATACAAATGAGATTTAAATTATATTACTTGTAGTCTAAAGCAATAAGCATTTATTTTAGTTTGTGAAAGGGTAAGCCATATTTTGCTGTCTGCTTAGCACTGTGTTATCTCATTTTTTGGCAAGTATTAACTAAAGGAAGATTCTGTCTTCTTCCATTCTTCTACAACATTCTTCTCCTCTGACAGGAACACAGCTGAAAGAATCTTAAACTTTTAATTTTTTATTTAAAATCCACTGCATGTTCAAAATGCATTCTGTTGGTCAGACCATACATTTCAGTTTTCTAGTTGTATCTGGAAAATTACCCGCTGATTTGTTTGGCAATTTAGTTTCTACAAGATACCTACAGTTACATAAACAAAGTCCTTTTTCGCAACTGTTGGTATTCTGGATTCATAGCATATTCACAGAAATTATCTGGGCATGTTTCACTTTTATATGGAATACAAAGCAATACAACAGCTATGAACAAGGAGTCACTAATTCTGAAGCAAACTGCACTTTTCTTCCTGTGAAAGAGAGTAGAGCAAACAGTGCATTGCAGAGATTGTTGTAGGTCCTTGATTTCTACTAAGACCATGAACAGCAGTTGGTTCTCTCTGTGAAGAGTGATTTCTATTACTCTGATCAATATTTTGTTTCCTAATCATTGAAGGAATGGAAATCCAAGCTTTTAAGTATTCTGGTTTTTGTAAAGTTGTGTAATTGTAATTACATCTAGCCACCTGTCCTCCCCACACCATAGGAAGAGTTTTACCCTATTAGTCTTTAAATACAGGTAGATTATCTAGTCACATTTAGCAGAAAAATCAGTGTTCAAAGTTTTCCACGTTAAATTATTAGCAGTTTTCAACTAAATCTGGGTGTGACTTGAAATAAATTCTGTTGGATTCTACGCTTCAAGGGCTGTATTTGCTCGTGTGCTTGTTTTTTGGGTATATTGAACTTCAGGTGTTGTGAGATCTGTTGGAAAAGTGAAAATCTCACAGCTTAGAAAGGCATCAAACCAGAGAATACTGAGTAAGGCATAAATTAAGGAGTCAAGCATTACTGGTGCTGGTCTATGTATCAGTCTCCAACAGGAGAAAGCAGTTCCTTATTTCATCTTAAGTTACGCTTAAAGCAGCTTGGAAAAGACTAAAAGGAGAAGTTTTGTATTCTAAAATGTTATTGGAAACAGCCTATTATTAGAACATGTGCTTACTGCTAAAACATCCCAAACTGTAAAATAGAAGTAACCAAACCAAACCAAACCAAACAAACAAAAACACAAACGAGCAAACAAAAGCTAAAGAAAGGGGGGTGGGGAATAAGCAACAAAACACCAAAGTCCTGGACCTTGCACTAGAGGATCTTGATATCCACACATTTTACTGAGGGCTCAGAAATCCCCAGTATTAAAAAGCTTCGAGTGCCATAGATTGTATGCTCAGCCTAGTCAGTTTCTTTTTGCATAGCTTTCCATTCTGCTGTTTTAGAGAACACCATGCATGGACTGTTTATAAACAGCAACACTTATTACTAATTTGAAGTTAAAGAACAGATCTCCCCAGTATATTTAATCTTTGGCCAAAGCTTGGAACATCTCAAAAATTACCTTAAAAACCCATGCCCTACCCTAGAGATTCTGTAGTAAGCATCTGTGCAAAACTTTAACAAGGTTTCAGAGTCAGGAGACTGGAGACTATAGAAACTGAATCAAATTTCTGTGTATTCTCCCTGGGGTCAGTGACAAATCAGCAGCTGTTTGTTTCCATCAATATTGTCCATCTGCCGCTGATGCAAAAAAAAGACAAGTTTGAATTCTCGTGACTCAGCTCAGGCGAGACAGTGGGGTGGGTGGGTGACTGGGTTTACAGATTTTAGACCAGGTGTGTTGTTGTCAGATAAGCAGAATGGAAAATGCTGACTCTTAATTGCTGTGTACTTGCATTAAGAGAGGGATCACACAGTAAAACGAGGAACAAAAGACTTACAAGGTAAGTAATTATGTTTAAAATTGTTATATAATACAGCAACATTGTCTTGAGATTAGAAAGTTTGTAAAATAGGCTAGATTTCTGATTTCTAATGAAAGTTTTCTTTTAGCTACTGCAGCACCTAATTTTTATACAATTTTTTGCAATGTGATTGTATTTCTAAAAGGTGTCCAGGTAAAGACTAATGCAGTAAAAATTTTCACAGGTCATGGTAATGAGATTCATTGATATCGCCTCTTTCTTCTGTGGGAAGCGAAACAGTGTGAGCTTTCAAAAACACAGTTGTAGTCTTCCAATTCTCAAGGGCCACCTCCAGCTTAATAATTTATATCGATGTAAAGAGTAGCCTGTTGCAGTCAAAGTACTTTACTTTCCATTCTTTTCATTGTCCTTTGAGCAGCTGCCTGCTGGGAGCTGTCAGGAGGGGTGCTTGTTCCCTGAGACTCTTCTGTAACAGTGACCTTTATGCATGGAGAGCCCAGAGTGATTCTAGCAATACTAAAATACTCCAACAAAGGAAATAATATTATGGATAGTCTTCTGGTGATATTTAATCATAGTTCAGATGGCTGGGACACATTAGAATGATGATGCACACAACGCATTTCTTAAATATTCCATTTCACTTTAAAAATATCTCAGTGCAAACGTTTGTTTTTCAGAAAAGGCCAGTCTAAAGCCTCTTGAACCAGATGGCTTCAAAGACTTGAAATGAGAAGTTCAATGAACTTCAGATCAGGTTATGAATTTCACCCTGCTTTCCACTATTGACTAACATTTGGTCTACCTACAGGTCTACAAGCCATAGCTTTGTAAGTGTTTGTGTGTAGATGACAGGCGTTTCTGACTTGACCAGATCACTCTCATTGTTGTTTAGAATCTAACAAAGTTTAAAGATTTATAAAGAATGATTCTTTTTTAAGTAATTAAGTATTTGAAAAATTTAGAAGGCAATTGCATGTATTATCTCCACATTAAACAGATTGACTTGCTAAAAAATTTTCTGTCTGCCATAAATTATGTCTTTGATCATATTTCCACAGTGAGTGGAATCATATTTCCATAGTGAGTCCAAGACTGAGCAGTTCTAAATACAAATGATGCTGAGATATAACTTAGTTTTAACTGACTCAAGTCTGAGATCTACTTCCAGTTTGTAGAGAAAAAGACAGTTTGCCTGGATCCAAATAATAAGGATATTATAAGTTCAAATGCATCTCTTAAATTAACAGCCAGTGTATTTTTTGAACTGTTATAATTGTGTGTTCACGATAAGATTTACCCTGTAATATTCAGGAAATGGCATTCATAACTCGCTTTAGCTTCAAAATGATCTCACGAATACGTGATTTCACACAGGCTGTGTTTTGGCAGCCTTGTCTCAAGGTGACAAAGGCACAGATAACAGAAGCAGTGCTCCCATCTGAAAGAAATGTTTTTATCTCACCATAGAGAGGTGGAAGAACGCAATGCTACTTAGATGCTAAATGAACAATTAAGATCAATGAAGAAAATATTTTTAATTACTTAGCCTTACATGGCATGTACAGATGTGGTGCAATCTGTATTTCCAATTTGTTTCTTTGTTAATATCAGTGCTCATCCAAGTTCCAGGGCCTGTATGAGTATCCTGCGCGTATTACTGACAATACATTTCCTTTTCCCTATCCCTTTGAGAAACCTTATGACTCATATGGTGGATAAGAAAGCAATTTATTGCACAATTAATAATCCATGGTTGTTTAAATGTCTAACCTTCCACATCCTTTAAAACATAGTTATATCTCAAGGGCATTTCAACACCCATCTTTTTTTTAGCATTCACAATAAAAGCTAAAACAGCAGCTAAGCAAACTCAGTAAGAGACATCTTTTCACCTTTCCTTTGAAGCAACAGCCCCTCCACAAGCAGAAAGTCTGACTAGAGGGCAAGCTGGAACCTGAGAAAGTATTTACTCAGCCACATCTAACAAACCTGGAAGGAGCATCCTAAAATTCAGTCCCTGACACTTAAAAGATTGGCCCTGGGCTATATCTGAGGATGGTGAGCAACGTGCTGCTTGAGTGAGCTGTGTGCTGTTGCAGCAATGGAGGCGAACTACAGGCCTGAGTACTACAGGCCTGAGAACTACTCCCTGAGTGACAGTGTCCCTCATGTTGGTGCTTGTGAGACTTCATCTGGAGAAAGGTGTCCCGTTTGGGGCCCTCAATACAAGAAAGATGTTGACATGGTGGAGCAACTCCAGAGGATGGCCACCAAAATGATAAAGGGGATGAAACACGTGAGGTGTATGGAAAGGCTGATGGAAGGAAAGGTGGAGCTAGGCTCTTATGACAGGTGCAAAACAAAAGGGCATGAGTTATAATAATTGATATTTCAGTTAAATACTGTGAAAGTCATTTTTTGATCCTTTCACAGTAACAAGGGTCAAGCCTGCTGAGAGACTGCCCAGGGAAGCTGGGAGATGATTCTTCTCTGGTGATATTTAAAACTTGACACCATATTACCCTCAGTAACATGATCTAAATTCAGAGTAAGATCTAAGTCTAACAGTGGCCCTGCTTTGAGCAGGGAGTCAAACCAGGTGACCTCCATAGGTCTTTTTAAATCTAAGGTATTTTATGATTCTGGTAAAAACCTGCATGCTTCCCAACTTCATAATCTTTCCCTACCAGCATACTCAAATCTTTCTTCTCTGTAGAGTTACAAAAGAACTCTTTGTTTCCTACCACAAAAACTCATAGGAATCAAAAGTTTTGAATTTTGTGTCTCAAAAAAAAATCTCCAAATTACTTTCTTTACTACCTAAGGATTTACTACAATATATACAAATTTGAAATTCTCAGTCATTGTGTCAACGAAAATATCTACAAGCTACATTCAATTTGTTTCCAGATACTCTCTTTGATTCCAGACAAGCCAGCTATCCAGGCTGCCTTTTTGACCTAATTATGTGCTCTAAAATCCAGAGTGCGTTTTTTTCTAAAACATACTTGATGTGATATGGATTTATTATCCGCTCCACATACAGAACAGCAGGAAATCAATGGGCACACAACTTATTCATCTTCCAAGAGCTGATAATAAAAAAATAAAAGTCAAAGTACTGACTGGACATTCATATTTACTCTCCAAAATGTGATATGTAAAATGTGGAAGATTAATAGAAGGGGAATGAAAGTTGTTTGTGTATTTTGAAGGCAAATCATCTGCTAGTATAAATTATTTAAACTTTCTCAAAGTCAATAGAGCTATGAAAATTTACAGCAGCTACAAACCTGTCCCTTACAAGTCTTAATCTTCCACATTTTAGTTAGATTTTGAATCAAAGACTTTAGTAATCTCCTTTAGAGCTTAGCCAAAGCTCACTAAGGTCAATGAAAATGTTCCCAGCAAAGGCAAGGGACTTTCGATCACAACTATTACATTTAAGTTGTTTGCCTTGCAATGTCTACCTTAGTCCTGCCAAAATTACTTTATTTGTATGGGGGGAATAACTGAGAAACTCTGGGATATGCAGAGAGATTATTTGAATATATATTATGAAATAAACTAATGTTAAGGTTTTTTCAAATGCCTTTGCAATCCAAAGAAGGAAATGCCATTAGTCAAGTTTGATACCTTCTGGACACCATTTTAATGAAAGATACCTCTTTTTCTGCTTTTGGTTACATTGTGCCAGTCTCTTATTCTTTCTCTCTCCGCTCACTCTTTTAAGGTTTACACACACACCCCCTTCAATCTCAGTTTCTTCAATGAAGTTCTGGTGGACATATCAGAAAAGTACTGTATTGGTGGCTGAGAGGCAGTTTAAGTGTCTCACTCAAAGCAGTGTCTCAGAGAGGGAGAAAATTTTCTATTACATAAACAAGAGTATTTTGTATATGTATGATGGAAGAAACACACCATGAAAAATCTGTATCTCCCTTGCCTTGCTACAGCAGATAGATCTAAAAACCTATCTCATTCTTTTATTTGTTTCATTAGAGAGTCAAACTTGAACAGCTTCCCACACAGCCATAAGGGAAGAAAGAACTGGACTGGAGAAGAGGGAGTATTTTGGGGTTTGGGGTTTTTTTTCAAGACCAAGACCAACTACCCTTTCGATCATATTTTAAAATCTTAAGTAATAGAACTGCCACATTTGGATATGATGCCACATAGAACCTGCTCAAGCAAACCCTTATTTGTTACTAGAACATAAACATTTGACACTAATTTCAGATTAAGCAGCTGAGTCATGAAAGAATTGGAACTAGTGCTCAACCGGTGCTGTGCTGATATGTAACTGTTAGGAGAATGATAGACACTTAAAAGAGCGTGAAGGGAAACCCAAAACTTATTTTAAAAAGTATTTTTGCTATCCAGTTCTGTATCATTATTCATACTATTAGCAAATTTTACATAAATGAAGGCATTTTTTAAACTTTAAAAGACAGCTTTTGAATACTCTTCTGTTAGAATGCATCTCATATGGAAGCAGCAATCTTGTCCTACAATGGCTTTAGATATCGGAATGATTTCAAAGTTGCTTTTTCTAAAAAAAGACCTTTTTAAGCATAAAGCAAAAAGAACATTTGAGGTTTTAAATTTCAATGGGACTGTTCTCAAGGACTAATGTCTGCAATATTAGGGCAACAGTTTATTAGTCCCTGATGCAGGACTGTGAAAGAAGTGTTTCAGCTGCTATATTTCTTCCTGATAGTAAAATTCCACAGCAATAGATAATAGGTATCTTTTCTATTAATATTTCTAGCCATTTGTGTTGCCCATGTTTCTGTGGTATTGCACCACAGTCTTGAATTATGATACTGTCTGCAATGAACACCTATTTTCACACATATTATTGGACTCCTTGCTCTAGTATTAATAAGTATTTAAATTATCATATTAATTAAAATAAATTAATTAAATTAATTTTTAAAGTACTCATTCAGGATATCTGGGAAAAAGAAGGAAATAACAGCTTTAGCTTTTTAAAAATATTTTCTTTGTTTAAATTTTTAAGGTAGCACACAGGTTCTTGAGATATGATTTCAGCTAGATTGTGTTTATGAAGAATCTTGTAGGGACATTTGACCCAGTCTGTTGTCAATATTCAGCACTGCAAGTGGAAGAAGTTGTTCATTTTAACTGACTTGATCTTTTTGTTAGGAGAGTTCGATATCCTGAGTTTGTAGGGATTGAGCTGCAGTTATAATGGTTTTCTTTTTCAGCAGATTAGGACAGATTGAGATAGATCCCCTTTAAAGGGCTTTAAACCCAGTTTTCTCTGCTAGAAGGACAACAAAAATGGGAAGATTATGCTGGGTCACTGGTGTTTCAGTGGATAATATTTTAGGTTTAAAAATGAACAAATAAGATAAAACTCAGTGTTTTCCAGTTGTGGAAAAGCCTGCCTCGTACAGGAACACAGCAACAAATAGAGTTACAGGTCTGATTTGTACACATTGATCCAGAGAAAGATTTGAATCTGACTATTAAAACTCATGCCAGCTGTCTGCAGCACCCCTGGGACATATATGCCATATGGAGTTTGCCAGAATAGTATAACCACATCCCTTCCCTGCCAATATGTTTCTTTACACCAGTGGGACTTGGGGAAAGCACTTGAGCTAACTATGACACAGGGGAACTCCTTGGCTAGGGCATTCCGCTTTCTTCGTCCAGAAGATGCAGTGGAAAAACAAGAGAGAGAAAAAAAAAGCCAGGGACTACATCTTTTCAGTTATTGTAGCTTTTCAGTATGTTTCCTCTGTGTTGTTTGTTTTGCCATTATGGGCTCAGTACCACAGCCTGTTATTTGATCGCTGCTTAAATCTTTTTTGAGTGATTTTTCTCAGGACAGTTTTCTGAATTCCAAAATGGTTGCTCTTGAATTGAACTTGATTTCCAATTCATCAGGCAGTGGGTTGTATAAATCCTCTGCTAAATATGACCATTTTCTACTCATTTCCACTTACATGTACTGCATTCATCCCCTTTTAAAGGTAGTGGAGCTCTTCTGCAGGCTGAAGAGCCAGGGACATCCAAGACTCTTTATTCTCTTAACCAGTGATGGGCTAGGACCACACTGGTGGTCACTTCATCTGATTTAATAGAGTCAGCTGTTAACACAGCCAGAGCTAAATCAGTGGTTAAAATGCTTCAGACAAGCTCTTTTCTACTCTGCCCTTCTGGGACCTTGGCTTTCCCTATTTCTAGAAGGGTTTTTCTAAGTTTGCAGCTATTTAGAAAGCACAGATGTTGTTTCTTCTCTTCCCTGTCACTGGTGCATGGAAAGTGGAAATCTAACAGTGAGTTATTATGCTAAAAAATTCTGCTGTCTGCTTCTCAGGTGCACATTACAAAAAGACTAATTTTATATGGATTTTCCTGTTTGTTATCAGAGGCAAAATTAGACTCTGATATTCAGGTATATAAGTGGGTTTTTTAATTTTCTTTTCTCTTCTTTTCTTTCCTTTATTGTGTACAGGGAGAAAGAAGGATAGTTGCAATACTTTACAGCTATCAGAAAAGATATGCTATGGTACTCTGATTGTAAGGCAATAATTTAAAGACAATAAATTTGGTTTTGAAAAAGGAAGTTATGTAGCTTGGGAATTAACTGTACCACAGGTCACATTATGCTCTGTACTATAATCACTTCACCTGTGGTACAGTTAACATCACTGGCCGTTTTCATGTCGCTTAGGATATCCGTGGTGCACAGTCAAAACTGTGTTTTTAAATTTCCCTTAAATTTACTGTGTTGCTACATTTTCTCACATTCTTTTTAATTATGTGCACTTAACAATACACATCTTCTGTGTTCTCCATGTTTTTTCCATTTTCTGGGGCCCTCCAGAAAATATCCCAGAAAATCAGGAGCTGTTTATAACACGCCTGTGCATGTGTGCTGAAAGGTGTAATGGGCTTCTAACAGGCATGTTTTTGCACAAGGTTAGAACAGCAAACAGCAATGAATTTCCAGCAAGTCCATCCAACACAGGAACTATTGCCTGGTGAAGCTGCCTTCGTCCCGTGTTACTGTGAGCAGGGTTAGAAACCATGAAGAACGGAGGCTTCTAAATGGACAACATGTCCCCACTGCTCCATTCATGCTGAAAACAAAGCTGGGAGCTACTGGCTCGGAGCAGTACATAGGCAGAGCTTCAAAGCTTCCTGGGGACCTGCAGTCACCTCCAAGTAGTAAAGAATGGTCGTAGGTGGTGTATTTGTGTGTTTACCTGCTCCTGTGCATTTTCCTATTGGTATGAAAGGGTCTGCTAAAGTTCTACGCTCTCAAAATAAGCCCAGCTGCTGTTTCAAGGCAAGAGGCTGCACAACAAACTCACTCCCTGCTGCAGGCTCCTTTTAGCTGATCAGTCACTACTGCAAGCACTATTCAGTTGCACAGCTAGTGTCTCTCATCCCAGCACAATGAACGTTCCTTCCTTCTTGTGAAGAAAAATGAGTAATCCCAGTGTCAAATACTACAGCCTATTGTGGTGAACAAATTTTGCTCACTCCTGTTTTGTTTTTTTTCTTTCCCTGCCCTCCTAGTCCCGGAATAGTAAGCTACTGGTGAGCGATCTGGACTGTCTAGTTCTCTGCAGGCTATTTCCTATTGCTTCACTTTTCATTTTGAAAAATATGCAAACTTCCATCTGTTTCTTGAATACAATCCTTCTGAGATCTATGTATGCATGAGCTTTTTGTGCTGAACAGGCAGGTTTCTTAGGACTGTATTGTTTTACGTGAATGCATTTTGACATTGGTTTTCTGCTTCCACATACTCATCCTACCTGCATATTGTGTTTTAGGTGCCACTCAGGGTAATCATTAAACTTCTATAGTGCTTGCAGTGCAGTTGGGCACCAATGTTAAGTACAAGCAATGGCAAAGCTGATCAACAGTAAAATCTCAGGTTTCTGTTTTTAGCCAGGGTGTATGTGCTTCTGCTCTACAGCAGATGTTTCTGCCTTTGAGGCAATTTCAATGCTGAGCTATTTTAAAGACAGATTATTCTACATGAACAAGTAAATTCATAATTAATTCTGCTTTCAACTTTTCAAGACTTTTTTTTTTTGTCACTGAGAGAAAAAATGGAACTGC
This sequence comes from Rhagologus leucostigma, assembly GCA_013397725.1. Taxonomy (NCBI): domain Eukaryota; kingdom Metazoa; phylum Chordata; class Aves; order Passeriformes; genus Rhagologus; species Rhagologus leucostigma. Next base: position 896,475 of record VZTD01005554.1, read on the forward strand.
CTAAAACGAAAGCTCTGAGATTTTATATAATTCTTGTCCCATCAGAAGGCGTTCCAGTGACAAAGGGTAATGTGTTCTGACCAGGGATGGCTTTGATTCATACCTAACACTGAGAGGTAGAATGTGAGTCAGGTAACTAAAGGCTGTCATTATATAACTGAAGAGATGCATATAAACCAGACCCCATTAGAGCACATTGCCTCAAAATTCTTATCTCTCTCTAAGACAGGTGATGTTGAAAGCCCTTTTTTTGCTCCAGTCTGCCCATACAAACTGCGTTTATTAATTAAACCTAGGACAAAATTCATTTAGTTTGGAGACCCCAACTACGCAACCTCTCCTCAGAACTGTCTACCAACTTTGCTGCAGTTTCAGGGTACCTTTTTTAGGGTAAGAGAGGTCGTTTTGCTAAGCAAAAATAAACAATGTTAGCATTGTTTATTTATAACGTTTATTTCTAATGTTTATTTATTTAGAATGTTTATTATTTATAATGTTTATTTGTGTTTGTTTGTTTATTTATTTATACACTCTTGCGTGCACTGGTATGTTTTCTAGAGGAATATTTTTATGTCTTCTTGTGATGTAAATGCAAGGTGGTGCGGTGATTTGTGATAACACTTCCTTGTTCTGGCCTCCTGGAAGTAATTTGGGGGAAATTGGAATTGCAAAAGGTGTTTTCAGTGGTGTGTCCTTGCTGCAAAAGGAGAGAGGTGTTGTTCCAAATAAAACTCTCTAATTTTTAGGCAGTCCTATTTAGTCACCTAGATAGCAAAGGCTTAGACACCAGTAGATTTGGATGAAGTGTTCAGAACAGACAAAAATGGATGGAAAAAGCCACCAAGGAAAGTGCAGACTTAGCTGCTCTTTCAGCAAAAACTGCTGAGATTCATCAAGCCCAGGTAAGCTGAGGTGTCTCTATGGCTCTGTTCAGGGCTGTATACCAGGAGCGGTACAGCTGCCCCGGAAGAGCACAGGGAGAGGTGGGGCCAGTTGCCCTCTGCATCCTGCCTTAGTGACTCAACCAGATCTCTCTCCCAGAGGGTGTGACCCATAGGTCTCAGCTCGTGTATCTGAGTGCAGCAGCAGAACACTACACAAACATACCTTTGATGTGAGATGCTCTGTTCACATTCTTACAACTCCTGCCACTTTGACTTTACCTTTTTCTTTACCTCTTCAGTGGCTGTGGGTTTTGTGAATGTTTTTTTTTTGTGTGTGTGTTTTCAAAATGATCTGATTATATTTGTTTTCCTTTCAATGGTTGTTGGTGTTCAGACTGTAGGATTTTGGAAAAATTATTGTAATGCAAAAGTTATTAGAAAACATTTAATTTGAAGAACGTGATCTTGTAGATATAACTCTGAATGGGGCAAAGTAAGATTTGGGTCTTGGAATAGCTTCTTCTTTCATCACATTGATGGAAACTTCTGATGCTGTACAGTGTTAGCAATCAACCCTTAGGGAAGAAAGGAAAAATCATTAATTCTGACAGCAGAAGCAGTGGCTCTGAACGGTCTTACAGATTTCAGTTTCTTCTTCTCATTCCAGTGTGTATACTTATAGTGCATATTCTCGAGAATATGTGTTTTGAAGTTCATATGCAGCTTCAGACAATACAGCAACATTTTCCAAACATCTCTCTCTTGCTAAAAGTTTCTGTGGTTAATATTTAATTTTTTATAGTCTCCCAAAATTTCTATATTCTGCAAGGGAGGCAAAGTGTGGGATTTTAGGACTTTTTGGTTCTAATCCTCTTTTATACAGATCACAGGTCCTTTTTCAGATAGATATATCATTATCTTCCATAAATACTATCAACATCAACCAACATCAATGTTGGTCCGAACAGTCAAAAAAATTTATATCAACTAATTTAAGACAAAGCACTGGAATTTTGGTGCCAGTGTTTCCGTCCTGAGTGCCATTCATCTTGTAGAACAGAAATTAGCAAGTGAGGGGAAGATGGGGGATGCTGGAATAAATAAGCAAGATTGTTTTTGGAAAACAAAAACTGTGTGTCACCTGGTTAAAACAGGAAGTGACAATCAACTATATTTTTTTAAATATACATAGAAGAGAACAACTTGCAAATGCTGTGTTCACATAACCCCTAGTCAATGAATGACTCAGTGCCAAAGACTTTTTTTCATTTAAAAAACTGGTATTTCAGACACAGACTAATTCCTGGAGGCACCCATTCATGCAAATGAAACTTGTAGATCAAAATGAATGGATTTTAGTCCTTAACAGCAGAGAAAGATGAAAAAACGTATGGAAATAGCAGATTCCTTCACTTTCCCTCTCCCTGTAAGAAGCAGCTTTTGCTTTTAGTTGCCTTTGTTAATTTTATGTTGAACTACATATACTGTCAAATTTCTTGTCCGGATTGCTCAAAACAGTATTTGGCCAAGCTGATAGCAATTACAAAAGCCTTTATTTGAGCCCAAATTATCTTTTCATAGCTGATCAAGTGTCTCAGAGAATATGAAACAAAATTGAATAGGTTGCATTTTACAACTATAAATGAACCTTTTTTCTAGGTATATAAACTGTCAAAAATGGAAAACAGTATAAAAAATCTCTTGCCTATTTAATATTTCTTAACATTGCCAGATCCCATCAGTTTTTGACAATCATTCATGTTATGTCAGTTTCAATACTGCTGAACATGGTGCATATTTCCCTTGGCTTTAACTGACATTTACTATTTATGTGAAGTGAGTTTTCTTTAATATAAATGAAGGCTACTTTTTCCTTATATACTTTGTAGCTTTTTTTTTCAGACACATGCTATATTGTAGCATTGATTAATTTTATTTCTTGAGTTGTTCGCTAATTACTTTTGAACAACTTGAATAAATTAATATGTTGCTGAGTTGTTTTTTTAGCTGAGTAGAACCTAAATTAGCTTGTACAAAAGACAGGCCAAGTCTCAATTCCAGAAAGCCCTTAGTTTTCAAGCCTTAAGTCCTACTTGCCTCCTATTCACTCCAGTTCTCTTCCCTCCTTTACAACAGATATCAACTCAAGTTTAGCAAAGCATATAAGCATGTGCTTAATCTTTGCTGTTCAAAAATCACAATGTAAAAATAAGTCAAAACAAGCCAACAACACTCTCACTTGTTTTTATTCGCCGTGTGGTTTTATATTGTCCGATAATATTTTCAAAATCTAGCACAGCTATTGAGGCCAGAAGTACACTTAACAATTATAACTCAACAATTAAGTAAAAATAACTCGTAGAAGCTAGTTCTTTAAGAAAAGCACATTAGGAGACTCACAAAAAGTTAAGAGCACTCTCAAGATTGAGTTGTCTCAAGCAAACCACTTAATGCTGAATTATGGATTATGTCTAATAGCAAAATGAGTAAGCAAATGTTTTGACAGACTACTTCTGCCAGGCTAGCTTTTTCCCTAGGCTTCTCTTAGGCTGAATATGAATCAGCTCTGCTCCAGAAACTACATAACTATGTCTGTGTGTTCCTAATTTGCTCTGCTGTGTCTCACTTACTGTCTGCCTGGTTTGGAAGGCTGCTGGGTCAGGCCTCTCTTAGAATGCCTTAACTGAAGGCTTTTGTGTTTTGTGTACTTAACTGGAACTTTTTGTATTTCGCATTCCTTTCTTATTCTTTTAAAGATAGTATATTTCTCGTCACAACCTGTACCCTATGCTGTGGTGGGTATTTTTGCAACAGTGACTGCTTTGAATTGGCTTCATTTTCATTAGACAATGGGTAACAATTCACTATTCCGAGGAGTCTCACTAACAGTTAATATTTTATAAATACTTGGCCATTATCTATTGCAGCGTGCTATTTTAAAAGCAGCTCTTTTTCTATCATTCTTATGGGAGAAAAGGGAGAATAAAAGGTAATTGTGTGATGCTTCACAAATCTGTATTTAAAGTGATTAAAAACTGGGATGATGCTCCCACTGTGAATCTTCTTAGTGATGACAATTGAGAATAAAAATACACAAAGAAATGGAATTAAGTATTCCACATTCTTTTGCATATCCTGTTTTTTCAGTTGTCTAAATAATAGCTTCCTTTTTCTTTTTTTTTGTATTTATTTATTTTTCATGTTCCAGTTACTTACCTTTATACTGATCAAAGCAGCTTGTGACTTTTGAGTTAACTAAACTAGAGAGTTTACTTGAGTTACTAAACTAGAGTTTACATCTCACAGTTCCAATTCTTCTGTGATTATGGTCTATTAATGTTACCACATCCTTAAAAGTGCATGTGAGGCTGAGGCTTACTTTCGAACAGAACGGAAGCTGTGGGAAATATTGGAAAGACTGAGCATGAACAATTAAGTTGTTATACCAGCATAAACTATAATCCTATTGCTACTGTGTATTGCTCACAGTCTTCAAGACTCTGCACATAAACTAAGTATTTAAAAGTCAGATGTTAGGAAAGGGCTCCTGCCAGCTCCCTCCATCTTAGCACTGCCTGAGGGTGGGATTTGTTTGACCTAACTCCATCTGTCAGAAAATTAGGTGTTTAAAAGGTATCAGTCACCTATTCTGGCACAAAGGAGACAGATTCACATGCACAGAGATTTATCAGCAGGCTCTATAGCTGGTGGCATACATGGGCAGTAAAAGCAGCTTTTGGACAAAGATAGAAACAGGACAGAGGGAAAAGGGAAAGTGAAAAGTTTCCCTGGTGGCCATCACGGGGGAGAAGTGACAAGATCCACAGCTGAGCACCCTCAGGTTCTGCTTCCATCAGCAGCAGGTGTTTCACCAGCACACGTGCACACAAACTTCAACAATACCTGTATGAGTGTCTTCAAGACATGCTCAAACTGTCAGCTTTTATTGGCACAATGCTGTGAAGTGCTGACGGAAGCACACTTTGTGAGGAGGTGCTGCAACCAGTTAAACTGTCTGCATGCATGCCATTTGGTCCACCGAGTAACCAAAATGTGGGGAAAGGATGGAGAAGGGTGACTCTCAAACTTCTGGTGGTCATTCCCACAAGAAGAAAATACTGTCGTAAGAAATGAGAAAACACTTCCGTTGTGACTTCAATGAGAGAATTGAGCTGCAAGTGAAAGACAGGCTATAGAATTGCAAATAGAAAGCCCTTTGTGATAGAAAATACAAAGACACTGTGGAACACTACCTTGGGAAGGGATGGGTCTCCACTGGCTGCAGAAGGATTCCCATTGAAGTTTGCTGTTTAACTTTTTGTTAATATGAGTTGAATCCTACTCCACATACACATATCTGACAGCATGATACTTTTAATGTGAAGTTATTTGCCCTCAGGAATCCTCATAGGCCATGCTCTTGGTAATACTATATTTTTCTTGGTTATCCTTATATCTATCTTTAGCTTAGCAGCTTTTAGTAGAATACTTTTATTTATATCAAAATGACATATTCTCTAAGGAACTGACACTCTTCTAAAATGATCTGAGAAAATGGTCTTGTTCACACTCAGCAGTTGCAGCACTTCAGCTGCGCTAGGAAGCCAAAAAAGGCTGGTATGCAATAACTGAAAATTATGCCTAAATATTTCAGCAGCTCATGTTGTTATGTCATCAGTTATATCTAGCTTATCCAGGCTTATTCCCATAGGGTTTAATGAACTGCATAGAGTGGTAGTACTTCAGACCCATTAGCAGCTGGAGACGTAAAACAATTTCAGAGGAAGGAATCCCTTCCATCACAGAAATAGTTACACGGCACAATACGTCATGTAAAGAAGGGCTAAGAAACCATTGTAGAGTGATTTACTGACTACGGCACTGGTTTTTTATTCTCTTTTCTGCTTTCTACCACCTGCTGTATCCAGTTTTTAAGTTAGATTCTGCTTTTGACAGAGCATCATTCATGCAGATCACTGTCCTGTTAAGGTTATTTTGGTATATTTCCTTTGTGTGACTCCCTCTGTGAAGATCAGGCCCTTCACCCAAGTCTGCAAGGTTGAAGAACTGCCTGCTGTTCTGCCTATGATCTCTAGTTCAGGAGTGAAAGGACTAGTAGGAATAAAACTAGTCCCCAGGCTCTTTAACATATAGTACCTCGAGTACAGTGAACTGGCTTACCTGATCCAAGCTCTTGTACTGCTCGTTTGTGCTTCGTTCAAAGTGGCCACTGTCATCTTTTGATGGGTGCATTAATCTGTAGTTTATACCACCCATCACAAAACTACAAACACACAGATGCAGTTGCACCCAGCAGTTAAGTTCTGACACTGAGATTGACATAATCAGTGATCCAAATACCAGTCGTGGAATTCAGCAGCCGCTTCTCCTCCCAAGAAGAATAGATGCTATTTCTATCAACAGTGAGAGTGTTAGCATAGAAACACATAACCACGGACTGGTTACATGCAAAGTGCTTTATTGAGCGCCGGGGGAGAGGGGTACAAACCCAAATCAATCCCCAACATGGATTTCAGGTGCTCACATTATATACCCTTCTCGTTGTATAATCATATATTAATCATTTACGCAAGCATGAATCTCAAAACCCCCCAAACGATCATCTATTATGTGTTTTCACTCAAGCATAATTTTCAGCTCCCCTTTCCCAGGTGCAGCTACACAATTAACTCATCTTAGTTTCTTACCCCCTAAATGAATACTCAAGTTCAGGCTTGCCTCCTACCATCCAGGCAAGTACACAAGTTCAGGCTGGCCTGAACAGAATGTCCATCTTGCCCTGGGGGCCTACTTTGGTTGCTACAATTTAGAAACATTTTAACCCTATGCTATCAAGAGGTGTTTGATGACCTTGAGTGACAAGTGAGCTTGACTGGTTTGTCTGAAACGTGTAGATAGTACCTTCATCGGTCATGTAGCAGCACCTTTTAAAACATTTTTGTTAAATAGTTAGCAGTTATAGGTATTTGCAGGTATAGTTTGTGATTGTGAATGGTTGATTGAATAATAATTTCTAAAAGCTTAACTAAGTTTGAAAGCATCAAGGACTGGCACTTAGATAATGACACTGGCAGGAATGTTTTTACTGCACTAGATGCCAATTAAATTACTGATTTCATAATTATAAATTAGCATGTTACAGTGGATAATTAATGTTGTCACACTCAAGCTGAGATACTTTATATAAGCATAACCCTTTCCTCTGTTGATTTGCTTATTCAGGAAACAGAAAATATTGCATATAATTTTTTAATATTTGAATATATATCTTTTGGGATTCCTGCTCCTGCCTGCAGCCATAGCAGTGTTGTGTGCTATATAATGGTTCGATTTAATGAGTGTGGACAGTGTTCAGAAGGGACACAGTGACCTCCAGGAAGAGAATTTCATATAAAATTAAGACTAGTTTGGTGGGCAAAAGAAGAAAAACAAAGCACTTAAAAATAATTGCCAGGTATAGCATTTCACCAGTAAGAAACCCTGTTAAAAGAAAGGTTGTTTGGAAACTCACAGTAACAAGGACTTGGTGCAGAAGGTTTGTTTGCTGGTGTGAAGTTGCTCTAAATTATAAAAGAGGTGGTGGAGAGATAGTCCTAGAATAAGGTGTTCAGGTCAATAACAAAACATAATATCACAAATCTTTTAGGCTATTTGAATTTAGCTGTGGTCACGGTGATTGATTTTAAATTGATAAGTCACAATAATAAATATATAGAGAACCTGACCAAAAAACACAGGACAAACTATAGATTAAAACACTACAGGAGAAAATAGGGTCTGATTTCTTTCCTTAAAAATAAGAAAAGCTAATGACAGTTGACCATGTATCACCACAATAATTGTACTTTCAACCATGGATGTGTTCTACTGATTTGTGCTGGGAAATGGGAGGCCAAATCTCAAAGCCATTCCCATCTTCAGGGAGTTTAAAATCACAGCTCCCTTCACCAGGAGAGCAGGGCAGAATACTGTAACGTTTGTCAGCTCCCTCTTCTAATTGGGCCGTACTGAAACTGAGAATGCAGAAGTGATGGGACCAGAAGAAGTACAAACACAAGACACCCATTTATAGTTTAAAATGGAAGACACTCTTGCTACTAACCAGACATGGGATTTCAGCTTCTGCTTTCAGAATTCTTTGTGCTTCTGTTATATTGAAAAGAGACCACAGTTGCTCTCAGTACGGTCATAAAAAAGGGTAACCCTGACATGGGCCTCCATCTATGGAGATTCACATTCTGATTTGTAAGGGGATCAGGCATGCATGCAAGATGAATATAATCGGAAGTTGCTTTATGATTGTCTTCAGCCTCTATAGCTTCTAATGCCATCACTCAGCAGCATGGCTATCAACGTGCTTTCCTTTCCCAGCTCTTTGATTTCTTTAGTTTTCTTTCTTTACCAAATCACAAAATTCTGGTCAAAAAGTAGAACTGCTTTCCTGACTGCTCTATAGGATCTTGTACCCTGCAAACATTAGGTTTGATTGTGGAGCCAAGAGACTGCCTGGTGTACGTGACAGTGGAGAGTGGCACCTGCTGACCCCAACATTCATATTTACAATAAAGAGAATCAAAGGAAATACTTTATGATGTTATAGATCTAAAAAGACATGACTTTCTCATGTCTTCATAATTGTGATGCTTTTATGAGTAGACAGGAATGATACAATGACTGATTAATCCCAGTTTTCTACATACATATACATTCTCTATTTTTGACATTAATACAGTTTTCAAACATTTAGTTGAAAGAATTAGTCCTGGTTTGGTTTTTTTGTGCCATTAATACTTTCGTAGTCCACAACTTTTAAAACTGAAAACTAAATCTATTTTTGATTATTGAGACAAAAGCAACACTCTCTTTATAAATATGTATATACACCCAAAGTTAATCAGTTCACTGTTCTAGAATTAGCTGACTTGTTTTCCTTGGTGTGTCGCCAATTAGCAGGAACCCAGGGATACTGTCAGTTGACAGCTGGAAAGAGATCCCAAGTTCTGCAGCATACGGTTTGCTATGTTGTACAAAACCCTGAGCTTGTGGCATAAATGCTTTAATGTTGCTTATTAGAATTTTCATCAGCAATCTGTCTGCTACTTTCTAATGAGCAAAATCTACCTCTAGAAAGGTACCTCTTTTACCCCTGCAAAGAGCTGATTGCCTCAACATAATGCTCTTCTGATATTTGAAAAAGCAGCTTTTTGATTGGTATTCCTAAAAGGACCCAGGGAATAGAAAAACAAAACAAGAAAAATCACAACCGATAAACAGAAGGGGGAAGAAGGGAGGAGACTGACATCAGTTCTTTGTCCAGGAAGTTGCATAATTCAGAATGATTTCCAAATAGAACACCTTTAGAAGATAATTAGATGTTTGTTCACGGGACTCTAGCTTTATAATAAAAAAACCACTCTATAAGAACTAAATGTTTATTATTATTTAATGGGGTCCAACAAATAGTTGGATTTAAACAGTTTTTCAATAATGATTGTGAATGGTTGATTTTTTTCTAGCATAGAATACACATGCACAAATATAGTCTACTGACATAACAGGTACAATATAGGAAAACAGTTTACTTCTTTTAAGATTTAGAAGAAACCACAGTTGTTTTCTGGGTCTGTTTATTCATGAAAGGCTGGATGAATAGAACACAGTCACCCGATAGGATCAGGAAAGTTAAGGAAAGTTAGGAAACTTAAGTCCCACAATAGTGAGCAACACTGAAGTTATTTATTTTATATCTTTAACTTCATTCTTCTCCAGAAAAGAATATATTTTAGAGACTATATCCTATATATCCTTAAATATATTTAGAGAGAGAGAATGCAATTCTCCTTACATTTCACATATGATCTGTAAGAGCAATGCTGATGTTACATATCCCTGAAGTCCCTGTCACAACTTGGGAATGAGCAGCCAGTCAGAATCTATGGCACAGGATGTGGCTGGAGTCATAAGAGCTCTGCGAGAATTACATGTAAACAAGTCAAGATTAGTATTGTTCTATTTTTGCATTATTTACAGTTACCCTTGAGTTCATGTGCATGGTTTTGGTGGAGTTTAGGTGCATTAGGATTCAAGCTAAATATCACATTAGAAGCCCCACCAGGGAGAAAAGTTTTCTGAGCACAGTAAAATGGAAAACACATATCTGCAGAGTGCTAAAGATGACTACATAACCTCCTGTGTTGGCTGTTACATGGATTAACACATGATTGTGCAAAGTAATACATATTTGCTCATAAGGTAGAAGTAACATACATAGCTAAGGGACTAAAATGAAAATTGCCACATTTCCTCCTTTGTCTGGAGAAGTTTCATCAGTGAATGAAAACATTAGGAGAATGATAATAGAAATAAAGAAAACTTTTCTCCACAGAGAAATTTGAAAACAAAACTTTGACAAAGGTGAATGACCTTGCTTGTGTCACAAGCTTAAGTAAGCTCCTGCTGGCAGTGCTCCTATCTGTTGAAGGACAGATAACAATCCTGCTGTTTATGACAGGGTTTACTATCACTGTCACAGAGCTTGTCCTGTACTGTCTATGGGAGCGGCAGCAGAGAAGAGTGCAGACTAGAAATCACTGTTATTTATGAAGAAGGAGATTTCACTGTGAGTTAGAGCATTTGAAATGTACATATCCCTCATTTGAGTTTTGGCAGTCTGAGCGGATCCACAAGTGGAACTTCTGAGTCAGCACTACCCCTGATAAAGCTACACAAAACCAGTTATGCCATGATAGGAAAAATGTATCTGTCTTGTCCACATGTGTGGGTACCAGCCAGTGCTCCACAGAGAAAGTAGGGTTGTGTGTAGCACCAGTTTAAGGTGTTAACATCGGTATCAGCCAGTTTTGATGGGGCAACAGGAGATGTGGGGCTGGTACAGCATTGTACCACTTTTTCCTGGGTATGGTCTTTTCGCTATTGTACCAGGCATGGAGAGAAACGAGGCAGGCAGGATCCAGGGAAAGCAGAATTATTTATTAATATCCAGATGGATTTTTATTCTGTAACTCGCTGGAACAGCATCAGGTGATTGGTCGCTTGACCATCCACCTCTCAGGATGACTGGCTAAATCCTACAACACCCATTTCAAAACAATTCTGCAACTAAACATAACAATATTGAAAAACATTGTACAGCTGCAAGATAAAGGAATTATTAACAGAAACCTGTAGCAGTGTTTTTCATAGCTTTCGTGAGAAACACAGAGATCTCACATAATGCTGCAGAAAACTGGAAAATTTCTCTGCTGAAGCTTTTCAGTGTCCACATAGTCTGTTTTCCTGTATGTGAGCTGAAAGGATAGCAGTCAGCAGAACAGCCATAATAATGTCCTCCCTCACCTGGGATAATTTTCTTTCTCAAGTCATGTTGGCTTTAGAAGGCAATATCTGTTGCAGTATCTCTAAAAGCAGCTTCAGTTTCCTAGTGAGTCTAATACCTTGAGTTACAGATACAAGAAAATGGCAAGTTCCCTACTGCATAAGAGCACAGGACTTGCTAGCATAGGACTCACTAATATTTTTTAATTCTTCATCAAGAACCACAGGAACAGGACAAGGAACAATGGATCCACGTTGAAAGAGGGAAAATTTAGGCAGATATGCAGAACTGTGAGGCTGGTGAGGCACTGGAACAGGTTGTCCAGAGAAGTTGTGGATGCCCCGTCCTCGGCAGCATTCAAGGCCAGGTTGGATGGGGCATTTAGCAACCTGATCAAGTAGGATGTGTCCCTACTCGTGGTAGGAGGCTTGGAGATAGATGATCTTTAAGGTCCCTCCCATCCAAACCATTCCATGATTTTTTAATAATGGATTGTTGCTGAACAGATATACATAGTAGAAAAGAGTGAAATTGATAGCTGTCATGGTTTAGGAATAATATTATCCAATTTAGTGCTTCTGTAAAAGCACACTTCTACTCGCTCCTCCTTTCCCCCCTCAGCTGGAGGCACAAAAGGCAAACATGACAGGTTGAGATGTCCTAGAGAGCTACCAGTAGGAATTTACATGAGTCAAAAGCATCACCAGTGGTGAAAAAATAACCTCTCCATTGTTGGTTAGCCTGTTGTTTTTTAAAGATTTCCTGCAAGACTCCACCTGGTATCAAAGCCCAGAGGAAACAGTCCTTGTCTTTTAGAGATAAAAGGGTGGGTTTTTTCCAGAGCCAAAAGAAATTACTAATAAAACTCAGCCTTCTTAAACAGAAATTATTACATGTCCGTTTCTGAAAAGTGTTATGTTATTGAGATACACTGCTTGAGGAAAAAGAAAGAAATCTATTAAGCATAAGGGCTCAAGAAAAATAGTGTTTTATTCTAAATAAGCTTGTCTTGTACAAAAAAAGCATTTTTTTCCGTATTAAAAATTCCTTAACTACTCATAAGGTTTCATCACATTTTTTGATCTTTGGGTATTCTCTGACATGCAAATCTTCAATGCTTAACTTTCAAAGAAGTTGGATGTCATGTCACCCAGGATTTAGGTAGCAAGAGTTCTGGGTAAAAAGTGTGCCTGGTGTCTATATTCCTGGAGGGAGGTAGAGGAAGGAAAAGACAACCATGACAGGAAAGACGGTTGAAAGGTAAGAGTCTACTCTTCTTTCTGTTTGGCTAAATTCTGATCCCAAGTGCCTAAGACCATGCTGAAGGGCAGTAAAGGAGGAAAAATCTGCAGAAGTTGTATGTGATAGTGATGCCCTTGACTTGAGACAATGCATTCACTTCCAGCAAGCTGGAGAACATGAGGTGGAAGAGCATCTTTGTGCCTAAACAAAGAGGTTCTGCTGAGAAAACCTGAGAGGATGGCCAGGGCTGTGCTGCTCCTTCAGCCAACTCAAATGTTTCTACATTGTGTTGCCCAACACATACAGCTCCAAAATTCTCTTCAGTAAGAAAATAAAGCAAAGGAGATTTCTGTCTGTACCACCTGCTTAGACCAGCCCCTTTCTGCAGACTTTCTGCAGGTTTTCCTTCCTGGAAGTCACATCAAGGTTTTGCTGGTTGCTTCATCTTGAAGAGATATGACAACAGAATCAGTAAAAAGTCCTTAGAAAGTCAAAGAATGATGATGAAAGACTAATAAAGGTCCAACCATTATCAACACTGCCTGTGTAAGTCAGGAGAGTTGAGACTGCTTTCTGCTGACCTGACTGTTCTGCAAGGCAGTAAAGTCTGTCAGATTTCACAAAATTGCCCTCACCCACCTCCCAGGGCACATGTTCACCATCAGCACTGATTTTTGTATGCGTTCCCTGAATGTGATGTGAAACCTCAGCTGAGGTTCAGCCTTCCCTCACCAAGCAGAGCAGTCACATTGCCGAGAAATCAGAAGGGTCTAGCTGGACTTAGTGGGAAAATGAGTCTCACAGATATAGGAGACTCATTCTTTAGACAGGAGAACCAAGAAAACTGCTTATAAGAGCTGATGCAATAGAGAGTTAATTTCAGTTCAAAATTACGCTATACTATGCCACATTGGATTTGCGGCAGAAATTATTGTAAAATCCATTTTAACACCCCAGCCTATGCAGATATCAGTTTCATTTTCTGTTTAGTTTTCTGATCTCAATGCATTTTCCCAGACTCTTTTTCATTTGGTTACACCTTGTCGAGTTTGTTTCCTCTTCTTCCTCGGTGCTCTCTCCCTTGTGGGTTCACTGTAGTTTATTTTTCATATGACTGAGCTTTGCACACGTCTGTGCCCAGTGCAGGAGCTTGTTGGTATGGTTGTTAGCCAAAGACTGTGTTCACATGGTTAAATCTTTGACTATAAACATTTTTTCATAAGTGGAGAGTGCCAAAGGTCTAGTCTATCTTTTTCTCTGTTTAATCTTTGGAGCTTTGTATAAGAATTATTTCACATATTCTGAAAATGAATGTCATAGATTTCAGTGTTATCAGGAGAACTCACAGTTACTAGCAAACAGTTAAAGGGTATTTTTTGTACTGAAACTAATTTACAATTACACACATTTACAGAAACAGTATAAATTTTTAGTAAGTGGTATTTTTTTCTAGGAATAGGTCAAAGATGGAAAACACCCAAAAAGTGTACTTGTATCCCTTCAGAGCTGGCTTTCTATACTGTATTTATTGTTTTCTAAATATGCAATAACACTTGCCAAGTATTGCATAAGAATATGAGGGATGCTAAAGATGTGTCAAAATCATCTTTCACTGAGGTATTTTTTAAATTAATCTTTAAGTTCTAAGTTTAAATCTTGGTAATGCAGCTCAGTTCAGGGAGGCGCCTTATTTAGGAAATGGACTTCCTTGTGTTAGATAATTAACAGTCATAATAGATTTTGAGGTTTTACACTTATCATATTCCCAGCTCCATGGAAATTCTTTGAAGAATTCATCTTAATATGTTTTCAGATTGCATTGAAAACCTATAATGTTATCTTCTGTCTTTAAAAGCCATTGGGTTATGGATTCCTTTCTATGAATTTTTGATAAAGTGGTCTAGAACAAGGAAAAGAAGTAGTTATTTGTCAACTGATCTCATGAAATCTGTTTGCTCTTCAAGTGCTTGCATTGTAGAGCTAACCAAGATCATGCAAAACTCCCAGCAGATCCATGAATAAGAAATAGTTTTGTCTTATATAGTATTTACTGCTGCAAAGCTTCTCTTTTTTATGAGAAAATAGACCCAATATTATTCAAAGAAGAAAAATTCAATAATGGAAACAATTTAATTGCTTAGTTTCTTCATTCAGTTCTGTCCCTGATGTGAGTGTCGTATTAGAAAAACCAAACTTGCAAAGCTGAGTGTTTCTAGCAGCTGGTCATGGAACTGAGGTTTCCCTTGGGATGGTGGGAAAGAAATCCTTGGTGTCCTGCACACAGCTATAGATGCACCTGCTAAATCAGCTGTGCTCCCCTTCTCCAGCAACTCTATGTCTGTGCCACCATGCAGCTCTGTTTCATGCCTCTTTGGAACCTTATCTCCTTTTTAAAATATGTATAAATCAGTTTTGTGTTTGGTGCAGACTGAGTGCTGGGCAAAGCAGAAGGTTGCACATGGATACAGAGCATACCATTTGTCTGATTTATCTACACCAGTGGCGTTTCCCTTCACCATGGTGAGCTTGATGTGCTGTATCCCTGCAGCCTACCTATCCCACGCAAAAGTGTGCATTTTCTTCCTGATGACAAAAGCTGAAACAACTAGAATACTGTTTCCCTACTACTTATCCCCCTTCTGGAGATATGAAAGCATGTTCTGAGAAAATAACAAAAAGGTAGATAAAATGCAAGTGATATTATGAAACTACCACCAAAAAAAAAGAAAAAAGGAAGAAGATAGAAACAATTCAGTGGATACTAATCTTTCAATCAAATCAGTTCAGCAAGTGTGTGGAAAGAAATGGTGGGATGTTTTCAGTCTTGATATTTTCTCAAATATTCATAGCTACCCTAAAGAAAAAGAGAACAATTATATTTCTTTTGAGGGCATGTACAATAGGGCACTAGAATGTGAAAATTAGTTTTCTGTGTTCTGTAATATTATTCTGATAGGGAAAAAAAAAGTTAAAAGAAGTTAAATGGTTTGGGGTTTAGTTTTGGGATTTTTTTTTTTAACCTATGATTCACTAAAGAATGTCTTACAAAGTCTTGTATTACTTCTTACAGCAGTTTTTTATGATGATTCATAGCTGTGACAATTCAGCCTATTGATATCAAAACTACTTTGTGCAAATGCTCTCTGCTCCTTTGTTCCACTGACAATATGCAAAACCCTTATTATATCACTTGGGATGTTCCACTATTTGAAATTTCTAACTTCAGTCAACTGTTTAATCAATATATTTTATAAAACAACAAAGCTTTAGGATTGTTTTCTGCTGTTCCAGGCATCACTAGCATAAGGAATAACAGCGGTTTTGTAGGTTTAACTCTAAAACAGTGGTTTTACCAGCTGTTGGAGAAAGCTGCAATTACATTTCCTTTGTGTTTACATTCTGGATATGTTACAAAATTACTATAATTATGTAGAATAGAAAGTGATGATTATATGGTTGGCTTTTTGCATTTCAAAACTATAAAGATATTATAATAACATCACATGTCTGAGTTGCTCTCATAGAAAAGTGAAGGGTACAAGTTTCCTTCTGGACTTAAATCAAACTGTTTGTGGTATATTTAAGGTCAACTTCTGCAGGTTGTCACCACTGCATTAAGCCCTCCAGAACAGCTTTGGAATATGTCATCCCTGAATAAAAGGTGTTCAATTTGCAAACAAAAATACTGAAATGACGGTGAATCTGTTTATCTGGCCTGGCAACCAACATCTCATTCAAATCTCATTCCCAGCTAGATTTTGATCACTGAAAAATTCAAACAAGGACCTTCTTTGTATTACTGATCAAGAAAGAAAAGCATGTGAGCAAAATGGGTATGTTTTTAACTGTTGCCTGGATAGGTAAATTATTTTTCTTGCATAAATTACTTTTATAGGTTAATTTCTTGGATAATAAGAGTTTTGTATCTGTGACACTGGTGAAAGAATATTTTTAATGAAAGAAACTCGATGACCTGACCATGATGTGGGTTCCAGTTCTACGGAGGTGCAAGAATAAAATGGTTTCTTTATATAATCATAGCCGTGACTCTCATCTTTGGTATATTCCCAGCTTCTAAACCAAACAAAGCGAATACTTCTGACAAGTGGCAGGAAAGTACACTGGGTGCCTGGGGCTTCGCTCTCTTCTGTGGGGAGAATAAGTGTCCTACTTAAAATTGCTGCAACCTAAGGAGCCTCACTGTGCATAACTTTTGAGTTCTAGATGGGGGATGGTATCAAATAAGCCATCCAACAAGTATTTTTGGAGGGGGGGGAAACGGAACCCAAAAGGAAATTTCAGAATTGTGTGTCTTTAAAAGGGTTTGGGGTTTTTTTAATGGAACTCTTGTTTGAAACTTTTTTTCTTCTCTCTTATCAGCTTAACTTTCCCTGTAAACGGAGAGTCCAAAACTTAACTGGGAAAAATACAGTAAAGCTTCTTTACTAATGTCAAGATAATCTTTTAAACATAAAACCCAGAGGATAACAGTATGAATGCTACCTCTAAAACTGGGTCACTCGTCACTCTTCTTAAGGAAAGTTATACTTCCGTTCTTACAGTTTATCAGAAAAAATATAGTACTTTGATAGGACTAAAAAATAGTGCTAAAACAGCAGGATATATTTTAAAATAGTTTTATTATTCCAATCCATCTTGCTTCTCAGAAGTTTTCTTCTTTAAAAATTTTTGAGGGATAACCCAACTAAATTCTTTTCTACAATTCTTTCTTCCTAAATGCTACACCTTTATTTGTATCTAGAGTCCTAAAACTACCTAACTTGTTCCGCAGTTACTCCCATGGGTTTTCTAGGCAACTGAAAACTTTTCCAGAACACCTTCTGTGTTGCCCTTTCTTCATGTCTATGACAGTGATTATCTCAATCTATACTAAGACATTATCTCAATCTATACTAAGACTGAGACACAATGGTGAATTTCTTATGCCCTCCTTGTGTTTACTGTCTGGTTGGCTCTGGGTGTGGATGCTGAATGTATTTAATGCTAATTCATCACTTCTGCTCCCCTGGAGAAAAGCTAAATAAAGTTTGAAAGTGGGGGGGAAAAGAACCTTGCTTAGGTAAATGAATGCAGCATTTTTGTTAGGTCAGACGCTCATTAGTGGAAATCAATGCATCATCATTGACTTCCACGGAGGTATAGCAAATGACATCAGCTCAGAGTCTATATGCAGTGATGATATATTTGCATTTGTTGAAGATGTGAACGAGATCTATAAAGCTTTCATATGGAACAGATTTGTTGCACTGGGAGTTCTTAAGACTTTCTCTTTGGAGTGTTTGGAATTTGCTGGTTTTCAGACTTTTGATAGCACTATGAGGTATCATATTTCTTGTTTTGCTGGGATTTCCTAATTAGCAATGCTGAGCAGGAATTGTTTGAAATGCAGTGTGAATTGCTGCATCTCTGTCCATATTGCACATTTTAAAATTAATCTGTTCCATCAGAAATGTGTCTGCAGAATTAAATGACCACAGCTGCTACACCTGGGTTCTTGAACCTGAAAGTTTGTCTATGCAAGTTCTCGTTTGAGAGGTATAGTTCATTTGCATATACATATTTGCAAATTGGATTATTCTTTTGACTTTCAGCAAAGCTAGTTTGAAAAGTTTAAAAATTTTTCCCCAAAAATGCAAGATAACATTTTTCATAAATTGTTTTCCGGTTTGGATGGGGTTTTTTTAGGAGGCGGCTGTGTATAATTTTAAGCTTATTTGTTGACAAATAATCTTTGTCCATATCAGTCAGCACAGGACCTAGAACTGGTGGGCAAGCTGAGCTTCAGAAAAAGAGAAGTGGAGGATATATGCATGCTGTGACAGCAATAAGCCCAAGGACAAAGCCTTCTATTCTAGAGAAATGAGGGTTAGGTCCTTTGAACCATCTGTCTCACAGGTCTCCAGAGAAGAGTATGAAAAAAAGCAGTAAGCACTTACTGGACACAGATCTTCTTGGATATTGATTTAAGAATGATTCTTTCTTTTTACTCCTGGAAGCAGTCCTTCTAAATGGACTAAACTTGGTGTATTAAACCCCTTCCTCAGACATGAATCAGTCCCTACCTGTAGTGAACTTGTAACTGTTTAAGGCAGGGTGTAGAGAACATGGTTGAAAATATGTCTGTATGTTTAATTCAACTCTGCCTGCTGCTTTTTTCATTGCCTTGATGTTGATCCCTTAAGAAAACCAGAGGTAGAAGTGGAAGATTTATGAACATCAGAAGTGTCACTTCAGCCTGAGCGCAAGGAGGTGTAAGAAGCTGAGCTGACGTCAGCATTTTGGTAGACCCACACAACTACTTACATTTTCTGGCGTCCACCTGCCTCTGACATCCATTTCAGTCTCTGCTGCTGTGTGCAGAGAGAACCTTAGGTTTTAGAGAATGGCCACTGAAGAGGTTTTTGGGTCACACGCTGTGCCAGATCCACCCAATCTGCCACTAAACCATAGATGTTATGCAAAATTAAGTTAAGAGGGAATTGTAAGACAAGAGATCTTTCTCTCTATAAACACCTGCTTTGAAAAGGTGGTGCTCTGCTGATGAGTATTTTGTGGTTTTTTTCAGTGTTGCCAGTGTTCTTTAAGCACAGTGATATTTTGCTGCAGTTTTGTAAAGCCCAGAGTGAAGGGAGCACATAAGAACCTCAGTTTTCATTGAGGAATGAATTAAAATAGACCTCAAGTTATAGGAAAAGTAAAACCTAGAATGCATGCCCTAATTGCACATGGGAGATCACCGTAAAAGAATAGAAAACAGTGCCTCTATTATGAGAGAAGGGGGGAAATCCTCTATTTATATTTTAATTCAAAGGAGGTTTTTCAGCTGCAAAAGATTTTTGTGCCACAGCACTGTGAGAACTCCTAAGAAAATTTTTATTCTTTATGTCTTTAAAGCTCATGGGTTGAGTAATACAAACATGGAGTTAAATCAATGCTCTTCATGTCCTGCTTGTTATATCAGGATGAAGAGCTAACAGAGCCCCTGCTTAACTTTTTGAACCCCATTTGCAAGCTGTCTGTGCAAAATATTAATGTTAGCAGAAGTCCTTACTGAGAAAGGCCTAGGAGGATTGCCTTTAAGGCTTCTTTGCTGCATCATGTAACTCATAGTTTCATAGATTAATTAGGACATGCTAGGGCTCCAAACTAGTGCTGAAAGAGCAGATGTGTTGGCCAAGATTTGTGGCCAAATAAACTTTCTATGCATCCACAGAAGCTCTGTCATTCTTCCGCACAGCCTTTTGAAACATTATCACAAGCAGCATTATTTCAAGATGTTTACAGTTTCTACTCATTTCAAGGTCTTGTGTTGTTCTTACCACTCTGGTGCCTGAGCACCCTAAGGATGTACACTTAATTTCCAAAAATTATATGCATGAGAAGTAAAGTGGTTATTCACTAATGCTAATTGGCTTCTAAAAAGCCAATAAATTTTTCAGATAGCACTGATCTTGATATGTTAAACAGAAATAATGGAAGATATTCACCAGTGTGAAAAGAAAGTCTTTTGAAGCATTCATCTTCGTTTCTCAGTGAAGCAGCTTCTGTCACTTGCTTGCCTATCCTTGACAATCTACATTTATCAAATTCCTCTTTTTCAGTTGTTTTTCCCAGCCTTCCTATCTGCTTAGCTGATGAAACTTCATAAGCCAAAGACAGCAATTCTTGGTGGTCCATTCTAGAGGATCTGCTGTTTTTTGCCAAGGCTGGCAAAAATATGTGGGTAGAAATAACATGAGCTTAAACTATTTTCATTTCAGTTGCTTTCTCAGTTTTTAATGAAAGCTACCTCCCTTTTTTTGAGGAAATTTTTTTTTTCAGGCCTGTTTATTTCTTAAGAAACATTGGATAAAGCATATTGTGCATACATGTAAAACAGAACATCAGAGATATTTAGCTGGATTGATAACTGTTCTCATTCTTCCAGGTAATCACAAAAAGCAGCAGTTCACCTTAGAGCAGTCTGTAATTATGTTTTTCTTTTTTTTTTTTCCTATGGCAAAGGATGATATATTGAAGCTGACTGAACAATACTTTTTTTTTTGGTAGTCTTAAGCAAAGTAAATATGACCATGGAGAGGAACTGTCTTATCCCAACAGACATGATGCTGATCTCTTTTGTGCCAAAGTAAATCACGAATGATTTTACCAATGTCAGTACAGCCACATCAGTAAAATTCTAGTGGGAATATGGAGTATGGCACAGTATCTCTGTAAAGGATAATGAAAGATTGCAATGGGAATTGTTATGCCTGTGTATCTCTGCAGGAAATCAGTGGAATTTGGTATTTTAGGTGGTTGAATAAAAGAAACTTCTAGTTTAAATTAATCAGGGCTGAGTTAATTAATCTGACATGTGACAGGAGAACACTGAAACTTTAACCATGTCATCTGAGACTGGACTGAATATCTCTGCTCTGTAAAGGAAAAACGGTTTTCAAATCTGCTGTTAATATGATGATTGTTGGCAGGATTTGGGCAGGGTGGGGACTGACATGAAAGCAAATTGGAAATAAAGACTGCTGCTCTATCTCAAATGTGGCTGTTACATGGTGCAGAGCAACTCTTTCTGTGTGTGTTTATGACAGAAACTAGGAAATAGCAAGAGAATTTTGTTAGCACAGGCAAGTTTTTTGATTCTTCATGGCTGACAGTGTCTTCCCTCAAAGTACAGAACCAATTTCCGAAAAAGCGGCCATTTACGCTGCTTAAACAACCAACTGGGTAGTGATAGGCTGCTTTTATAGCCTGTACAGACAGATACACAATGCATCCATACCCAGAGTGCTGCCTTGTGCACCTGGCAGCTGTCCCTCTGTGTGCCTGTGGAAAACTCCCATTTCCCCACCAGCTGCAGGTGTCACATGAGGCTGCTGCTGCTGCAGTCAGGAGAGAGAAGGGGTTCAGAGGCAAGGTACTGAGATCAAAGGATGCTGCCTTTGAGGAAGGGGCTCAATCAGATACCAGGAGGTTCAGTGCAGCATTTCACTGCCTGCCTGGAAACGTACTAAAACCCTTCACATTGAGAAGATGTGAAGCTCCTATAAACACAGATGTAATAAATAAGATGTCCAGTCAGAAAAATTAGAATAAAAAGTAATAATTCATCTAATTTATGTGCTCATCAGTTTAGAGAGTGAAGGTGATCAAGGAGAGACCTTTAACTGATTTTGCAATTGGCCTGTACTTCATTCCCAAATGAGAAAAGAACTTTATTGGGCAAACATACTGAAAAGGTAAGTCAAAGTGATATCTGCATTCAGATTATATTTACTGCTCTCTACAATCTGTGCATCTTTTAAGTCAGCTCAGGTCTGTGAAGTTACATTTGCGTGGGACTGTACTTCCCGGGGAAAGCTGACGAGGCTGAGACTCTTTGGGTCTCGTGCATAAAATCTTATTTGGGATTCAGAGTACTGCTGTGTAGACTTCACTCAGAAAGATAAGCTCTTTCCTCCGAGCAATGCCTAGCATTTTGTGGGAAGCAGCGTTTGATCTGTCAGGGGAGCCAGGACTTCTGCTCAGGAGAGTCACCCGGGGGCAAGGAGCCTCAGGGTGCTTCAGGTCCAGCCTCTCACTAAAAACAGGTCACTCACACAGCAGGTACCTCAAACTCATTTCAGTGCTTCTCATCCTCTCACTGGGCACTTTTGAGGAGAGTCTGTTTCCACCTTCTCCACATCCTCCTCTCAGGTGGCTGCAAACCACAGCAAGGTCTCTCATTAGCCTTCCTTTCTTAGGCTGAACAAACACAGTTCCCTCATCTTTTCCTTGTATCTCATAGGCTGCAGTAATGGGTATTCCTATGGATTTTCTTGTCTCTGTTTAAAAATCTGGATAACCAGAATATTTGGAAGCTGCAGTTGAGAGGGCAGGAAACATGACCAAAAATATAGCTATCCTCACACTGCCCAACACTAAAATAAAGAAGAACTTGCCTGTGAATTCATGGATTAGGAAAGACAGAGTATCCATGACACAGGAGAGAAGAATCCCTTATGGTAGTTTTTCAGTTGTTCACTTACAGATTGTATCAGACATTACATGGTAAGATGTAGTAAGTAGCTGTGAAGAGATGAAGCAGCTAATATTAACATACAGAGGTTTGGAAAGTAAGAAATCCATAGCAGTTATCATAATATATGCTGATTTTATCCTCTTCCTTTTGCCCAAAAATAATTGGTGTTATGAATACATGTATTTAAATATATTTGAACATAAAAATACATATATTATGAGAAATAAATTCATAACAAATGTCTTCTTTTTTGATATGGGTACCTTAACTGCATTCATGAAATGTTTGGACAGGGTTGTCAGTTTGTAATGTGCTGATGAGCATGTGTGAGTCCCTCTGGCCCTCCTCATTTTCTCACTGTCACACAAAGCTGCCGAGGGTCACTATGTGTTGTAGCCTTCCCTTCCCAGTGAGCACGGTATACCCCTGTTGCCAGGGCTGTGACATGAGTGCTGTCATAGCTCCATCCTCTCCTTGTACTCTTTTGCACTGTGCCTCACGTAAGTGTGGTGAAAAGCATCTCTCCACACCCAGGCAGGGATGCTGGGCCATTGGCTGTTCCTTTTTCTGACTCTCGTAGAAAACAGGTTTCCTGCTAAGAAAATTCACATCGGCCTCTCTCCCCAAGTGGAAATTCATTATTTATTTCCTCCAAGAACCAGTGATTTCCTCATAAAGCTGACCTATTTCTGTAGATCATGAGACAGAGTTTCCACTGCTGTAGCTGTCTGTACAGTTGTGCTAAAGTGCTGAATTTACATTGGTAAAGCAGCTACTCTTGTCACAGGCAGCAATTTGGACTGAATAACTGTTGCAGACCTGGTGCACAAGAACCCAAGTAAAGTGTATATTGTACACATTTATCGTACATATGAAATATGGTGGATTATAGGTATATACATGCTGTTTTTTGGTACTTTGAACAGTACTCAGGTCTAAATGAGATTTTGTGTGCTGTATGTACCCCTGTTCTAGGGTACTTTGAGAATATTTGTTCATGATTATTTTATTCTTGCTTTTCTTATTAAATATTTATTGCAACACAGCCTTGTTATTTAAGACTTATGCCTCAAGAGATTTACTGCACATTTCACACCTTTTTTTAATGTAATTTTAGTTCGATAATTTTTTTGACTTGTTACAAATTTCTTAGTGTAGACTCACTGCTCTAGGTTTACACCATAGTAACACATTACTTGGTGTGGAATGCTGATCTCACCTTTTGCCTGACTGTTAAACAGAGGAAAAAGAGGAGGTTTGTGCTTATTTTGAAATGTGGGCACACTGGCAGAGTGTTTACCAACTTCTATTACCTTGATGCAAATATTCTCAGCCATGTTTTACCACACTGAAATTTGGGTTCAAAAGGAAAAATACATCTTTTTAAAAGTGCAGGTTGCTAGTATTCAGCTTTTTGGTGGCAAATCATTGAGCTGCTTGAAATTCATTCTATCATTCAACCAAAACTTGCTTTGGAACTGAAAAGCTGACGATGAACACAGTAGTTCGGTGGCCATTGTGACCTGCTGTGGCTGCAAAGGTCTCAAAAAACATTTTGAATAACAGCTGAAAAGGTAATATGTGGCATGTCAAAATTTGCAAGAACGGAGGGTTGTTTCCCTGAGGGTAATTTTGCTCCATATTTATGCAGCAGGTGGAAGAAGCAATCTATAGAATTTCCTCACAGATTTCATCAAGAGCTCCTGGACTATGTGTGGTCAGCTCCGAAGAACTGTGCTGGAGGGTTTCCCAGTGCTACTGCCTCAAGGCCATCTGTCAGAAAGGTTTATCCCAGAGACACATACACTAGAAGCTCTGGCTTCTTAGAAGTTGGGGCAGTCTGATTATCAGGGTTGGACAGATGCCACAGGCTCAGAAATTTGGGGGTTTTCTGAAAAAGATTTTTATGGAGCAGAGGGAAGTCAGGGAAAGCCTGAAAATGAAAATCTGTGTAAGTGACCAATAATTGATTTTATTTTTTTCTCTTTGTCCCCTGTCACACAGTTATGGCTCTCTGTATCTGTTTTCATGGCATTATGGCAAATTCATTATTTTTGTAGGGACCAACTCTGACTGTGATTTGAACCTTCCAGAGTAGCCTTGACACCTTGAGAGCTGATGCCTTCTGTCTCACTCTGTAGAAATGTTAAGTATGATTCAGCTTTCACGGTTTAATCTAACTCATTTTATTTTTCATTGAAATGGACAAGGTGTGTTCACATGACCAGATTTTGGTATTATTTGAGGAAGAGTGACTTTCATGTGTGAATAAAGAGAAGGTCACTTACAATGTCCAAGTGTTTAGCTGTTTGCTATTTTCTAAACTAGAAAAAGAAATCATTAAAAACAAAACAAAACAGAACAAAAGAATTGAAAATTTATTTTTTAATTCTGTCTTTAGAGGATCAGGAGATTCTTGTCTTGTCATCTGTTTTATAGTATTTCTTGCAGGGTGCTTTCTTGTTCTTGAACTGCACAAAAACCCCCTGCATCTAACTGATTCAGAAAGGGAAACCCGTAAACCAACTCAAGTCCGTTATTTAAAATAAACAAACATAATGTTCAGCAAATCTTACTTTTTGGTGTGGACAAAGAGGCTAGTCTTAGGTAGAGTGGGTAAACACACATTGAAAATGGATAGTCACTAAACAAGAATCTCTAGTGTTCTCATTAGCACAAACAGAAACAGTTAAATTAGAAATCAAATAAAAAAAATTATTAAGTTACTGCATTTAATTTGATCTTTCACTTCATATGTATTCATTTAAATTGTTTACAATAAATAAATTGATGATATTTATGATCATTTATATATAATTACATATATTAATATTTGCACATATTCCATGTTGAATTGTGGCTTTTATTGGTAGATCTGTCATTCCCGAAACTTATTGTATATAATTAATGACTCTTCATCAGATAATAGAAAATAAATTCCATCTACGTTTGAAAACAATCTATTCTTTTTAGAATATATGCGTTCATTTAAACTGAACAGTATCCATTTTATAAATGTCTACATATTGTCAACATGTTATTGACTAGTCTTGTCAAGCCTGATGGGAAACCAGTCCATTCTGCAAATACAAAATGCTTATAAAATAATAGGACTTTTAACAACATTATTCTCAGGGAGCTTGAGTACTGCCTTAGAAAATTTTAAGTAATTTAATTTATGCAATACACCTAGGAAAGAAGAAAAATATTTATAAGCAGCTTTTCTCCAAAAGTGTTTTCAAATCTCCCTTCTTTTCTCTGAAACCTCAAAAGGTGGTGATGATCGCCGTAGCACAGCCCTTAGAACGCATTTTATTTTCCTTGTGAGCAACTCAGCTGAAAATCCTATAACTCAGAGCAGGACTTATTTGTGATACATTAGAAGCCCTTGAGAGCTCCCTCTTAAGGGATTTATCACATTTGCTTCCCTCACTGTCTATGTCGCACAAAGGAGTGATAACAAACACTGTTTGGATCTAATGCTACAATCTATATCTCTAAGTATCACTGGCATCAAACGAATCAGACCCTTATGATTTTCAAAGTCCCACTCACACGACCGAGAGACGAGTTCATTGTCTTCTCCATGTGACTATTAATCTCCCCCTAGGGAGACCTTGTACGTTCAGAGAGATGTTTTCTAGGGTTTTTTTGTTTGTTTGTTTGCATTCCAGAGCCAACTTATTAGTTCTCAAAGATACTGTATATGATACTGGCATGATTTCTCAGAGCAGTAGTTGAGATGTTTTATTAGTTATTTCAGCTGAGCATTTACTCTGTGAAACTGAGCTATCAAAAGAGGGCTTTTGGGACACTATCAATTCGGTCTAATGTATGAGCTCGAATTATTGTATCATTATAATATGCTGCTTGGTGTCTTTTGCCATTGATTTGCCTACAATTTTTAAATTGCTCAATCAGAAGCCATTTATCTGATAAATTATTAATGAATAAATGTTTGTGATGGAAAAACAAAATACTCAGCGTTGCAAGTCATGTATCCTACAGGCAACAGCAGTCAGAAGTAAACTGCTCTTGAGCCAAGTAAGTGGTTTATGTAATGTAGATGGAGATTGTGTGTTGAAATAAACACTTCATTGCAAAGAAAGGATGGCTGCTATTCTCCTAGACTTTTACAAGATTCTATGTTCTTTCGTTGGTGCAAAATTCAGTTTCAAGTTTGCAAAAGCATCTGCACTTGTTAGAGTCCAGACACACTGTAAGATTCTCAAACTGGTCATTCTTTGCAATATTTTTGTAGAAACCTTTTGGCTTAATGTTGATCCTCTACTCACAAGTATTTTTTTCCAACCAACAGAATAATTGCAGAGTTAATGTCTTTTGGCAGGTCACATTGGCATTGATGATTTTGAAGGCTTAACTGTATTCCAAATTCCTTGGGACTTGATTTACTTTGAATGAAAGTAGATATGTTCATGCCTGAAGCTAGAAATTGTAGTATGGGGTTTGCAATTAAGTACCATATTCACGTTTGTGTCTATGACCCACTTCTTCAATATGGAAGCATAGTCTGATTATTAAAAAAAAAAAAAAACAAACAAACCGAAACCAGAAAATAGAAAAAAGACAAGATCAACTAAACAATTCTAACTAAATGCTGTTACCATTTTCTCCAGATGTGTCTGGCATTGTTCTCAGAATAAAAGTAGTTTTTCCAGTGATTTGCAAAATGGCTGTAAAATATATTTCTGGCCAATGTCAAGGGTGAAATGTAGCAGTGTAGCAGTAGCATGTGCACTATATTACCTACTTCCAGTAAATATCTAACATTCCTATTTCTGTAGCCCACTTAAAATAAGTGTAATTAGCCATTTTCTGTCATTAGGAATGACTTTTGTTTCGGGCTTAGTATTGTGAAATGCATTTGTTGTAATTTTCCTTTCCCCTTCCCCTTCCTTTCTAACCTGTGCTCCAGATTCCAGCTGCCAATGTTTACAAGATACTGACACAGTACTTCCAGAAACATGAGCTGACAAGTACTACCTCTGGGGCCCTACTGCAAAAAATTTCTTTTCATTCTTAAACAGGGAAACTGAGTGTTTGGGTTCTTTCAGTTGTTTGGTTTGGCTTGTTGGGTTGTTTTTTTTTTCAAATATGCAGCAAGTGTCTTTTCTTTTTGTACAGGCTCAGCCAGTTGTACACCATTTCAGCAGAGATGTCTGATCTTTCCATCTGCATACCTGGAGATGCTTTATTCCCTGAATGGTCTTTTCAGTAACCTCTAAAGACTTCTTGGGACTGAACACTGGAACAGATGAGTTAAATCCTTCTAGAATGATCTTCATCAAACCTACATGTACTGGACTTTCTGGATGTGCCTAAGGACACAAAGGTTAGTGTCTTCCTTAAAAGCCTCAGGTTTCAGGACTGTTTCATTTAATCTTTGGCACCAGGGACTATGTTTCAATTTGTTGCTTAAACAGACACACAGATTAATAAAATGGTGATTAATATGACGTATACAGTTGAGATCATGCTTTTAACTGCCATGTAATAAATGTGCTTAGTGAGCTCGGGCAACCTAAAGCCTTCTAAATGACTTGCTGGCCAACAAGAGAAAGCTCTACCCATGCTCCGAGCTTGCTTGCTATTACCCATTTTTGTGGTATTTCTTCTAAACTTGTGTTTAGTGCATTTCAATCACTCTCACCTGATTTACAATCAGTAAAAAGGGGACAAGAGTGTTCTACTCACCTCTGTTCGTGAGATGGTTCTTGTTTACAGTCAGTGGGGATCAGTGTTTGTTCAGCTGTGTCCTTGATTGTTCTAGATGGCATGTAGGCTTCAGTGGAATGCCAAAGACATACATAACATGTTGAAAAAAATTAATTTATTTTTAATGGCAGCTATTCACTTTCCGGAAACTCTGAGACTTTAATAAAATGCTTTTTCTACCCTTTGATTTCACTTAAAATATTGTATAATCTACTGATGTTATTCTGACACTACTTTGCCACCTCAGAAAATCAACCTTGACCAGAACAATACACTGACATAATTTTTCTGTGATATGATCGAAAACACAGAAGAAATAACTTTGTGAACAGATATATGCTCAGAAAGGTGGTAGAATATGTGTGGGCATATGTGCGCATCAAGTCATGTCTCAGACGCATAACTGACAAGGAAAGTAGCAAGATCATAAAGATACATCAGGATTTTCAGCACTAATCATAACATTATAAAAAACCACCATGTTCATAATGATGTGGATAATGCTACAAGCAGTAGAGAAGAAAAGTGAACAATCATGTAACCTTGATTTTATTCTATGATTGCCATCTGTTTTTCATCTTTTGCAGAATATTCTTCAGGATTAATGCTCTATCTGGGTTTGGGGGAAGAGGGGGGAAAATTCTTTTCAGTTTTATTCTGTCAACTTCACCTTATTTCATATGGACATTTAAAAAAAATTAGTTTTACAAATATTACTTTTTCTTATTAAGTGTCTCCACAATTTATTAAAATAATTTCAGGAAATCTACTGGCTAAAGCAGATGGAGCTCAAACTTGATGTAATTAGAGCTATATAAATTGAGTTCTGCTTTTTCTTTTTTGTGGAGGGATTCTAGTGATATCATCTGAATAATAGCTTTCTAATCAATCCTCTTCTGTCTGCTACTCTAGCTAACATTTGTGTTTGTATTCTAAACACCTACTCCTTGTATAAAATAAACAGAAGACGAAAATATCATCCCTCATCAAAAAGAATTGTTTTCCCATTGGCACCAAATGTCTACTCCAGAGAGGAGAAGAGGAGAAAAAACCAAAACAAACAAAAAAAACCCCAACACGGTTTTATTTTATCTAAGTTCTATTGAAGTTACTGAGAATTTTTTGTAATAGACTTCAAGAGGAACAAGAACATGAATATAAAAATACAGACTCCATTTAAAAGCAGAAGGTTAGAGGAGTGGCAAGATTGTGCAGTTTTCTGTGTGGAGGAGAGCTGTGTTAATTCTGTGGGGTGCCCTCAATGTGATACCTAAATATTTTCCAAGAAAGTGAAATCCATATAGAGCATATGTTGTAGCTTTAACATGTGGATTTTTAAAATAATATTACATCTTTTATACCTCTGCATGTGTGTGTGTACTATGAGGTGAATGAACATCTCAGTTGTAGAGTTAAAACGTCAAATGCATTGTAAACTCCATCTTCCTGCACAGTGTGCATGTTTGTACTTCTTGGGAGATTTGTGTAATATGTCTGTGTGTGGGCTGATAAATAGACATAAAGGATAGGAATATGGGTTTGGCTAGCTCAGTTATTGATAGAAGCTTGCTGTTTTAGGACAGATAATGCTGGAAGATAGGATCATAGAATGGTTTGGGTTGGAAGGGGTCTTAAAGATCGTCTAGTTACAACCCTTCTGCCATGGGCAGGGACGCCTGCCACTAGACCAGGCTGCCAAAACCTCATCCAGCCTGGCCTTGAACATTGCCAGGGATGGGGCATCCATAACTTCTCTGGGCAACCTCTGCCAGTACTTCACCACTCTCTGAATAAAGAATTTCTTCCCAACATCTAATCTAAGTCTGTCCTCTTTCAGGTTGAAGCCATTGCCCCTTGTCCTGTCTCTATCTGCCAATATAAAAAGTCCCTCTCTCTCCTTTTTGTAAACCCTCTTAAGGCACTGGAAAGCTGCTATAAGGTCTCCCAGAAGCTTTCTCTTCTCCAGGCTGAACAACACAAGTTCTCTTAGCCTATCTTCATAGGGGAGGTGCTCCATCCTTCCAATCACCTTTGTGGCTCTCCTCTGGACCTACTCCAACAGGTCAATATCTTTCTTGTGATGAGGACTCTGGACCTGGATGCAGTACTCAGGTGGGGCCTCACAAGGACAGAGTTAAGGAGGAGAACCACCTCCCTCGACCTGCTGGACATTTCTCTTTTGAAGCAGTCCAGGATACATTTGGCTTTCTGGACTGTGAGAGCACACTTGGCTCGTGTCCAGCTTTTCCTCCATTAGAACTGCTAAGTCTTTCTCCACGGGCTACTTTCAGTGAGTTCATCTCCCAGTACTCATATCTGGAATTGCCCCAACTGGGGTGCAACTTGCACTTGTTAAACTTTGTCAGGTTAAGCATCCTCTATATCTTTCCCTTTACTTACAGTATTGCTATTAAAGTATACATTCATTAATACCAATATATAAATTTGGATGGAAAACGATGTTAAAAAATTTGCTTTGTTCTTCATTTTTTTTTATTTTGTAGTTAATGTTACAAAAAATGTTATAAACATTATTTGATAGACTGGAGAACAAACTGTCCTCGACAGGTAATAGATATGTTCATTTAAACAGTGCAAATCAAAAAGAATAAGCTAAATTATCTGACTGGCTGCAAAACCAGTGGAGTTCCACCTGTCCAAATTTTCCATGGTTAATTTTTGTTACTGGCTGAATTTTATCAAATGTGTGCAGCTAGATTTATACACAAGACTTGCAAAAGCTTAGGTAGCAAAAGTAAGAATTTACCCTGATGTAAGTGAATAAATGATGGTTATACTGAATTGAATACCTAGCTTATTAGGTCAAAAGAAATATTGTGTGTTTAATGAAGAAGGAAAAAAAAAAAAGATGACTTGGGAACTGGAAACATTTGACACAACCTGAGATTTAAAACTGATCCTGGAAGTTTTATGCTAAGCCTATAGCATACAGACTGTATCCTGGAGGCTACAACTTCCTCCCAGAGGTTGGGAGGAGAGTCCCCTGACACAAGAAAGACTGAATTCTGCCCTTCCATGTCCTAGGAGGTTGAATTAATGTGCGGAAAGAAAAATGTCTTCTGTCAAATATATTTTGTGACAAAAAACCCAGAAGTGATCTATCCACCATTTCAGAAGTGGGTCAGAGCTGTGAATCCTAATCTAAAGCAACAAGACTGAAACTCAGCATAAGGTCCCTTAAGATCCAGAAAAACAGGTTGTGTTTAAGATATGTCTATACCCTTGTCATCACCTTTTCCTGTCTCGTCGGTTCTCCTAAGAACCACCTTTCACGCAAGAGTAACCTTATCTTCCTCTCAACCATTATTTCCTATCAGAAAACACAAAGCTACATACATCTATCTCTAACAGCAAAACAAGGCTTAGGCATGAGTTTGATCCCTAGCACCTGCTCATCCATCCCATCTATTCACATATTTCCTCTTTTTTGCCCCACAGTCCCATTCAATGCACAGTAGATTTCAGGGAGCAGATAGGGAAGGGACAGTTTCCAGGAAGCAGTTAAGAATACGGACTTTTTTTTGGGGGGTAGAGAGATAGGGTCACCCACCCTCTGGGCAAAAGAATTAGTCCTGGTTTGTTCAACTTAGAAACATGCACATTGCCAAGTGTTGCAAAGCCAAGGCCCCCACTGACTCCAGCTGTGCAGCACAGATATCTTTTGTTGTAAATGTTTTCACTGGTCACCACTTAAAAGACAGAGAGTTTGAGGAGGATAAGCTGAGGCACCTCCTCTTCCATTTTGGGCTCTTAGAGAGAATGTAATGAAAATTATTTACAGTATTTATTTCTTTTACACAGTAGAAAACAATTTCTCAAACAATTACAGTGACTACAGTGACCTCAAATCCTTATCCCCAGGGCCTTTTTTTTTCTTTTTTTTTTTTTTTTGGTGTCATTTCTGGCTTTAATGAGATAAAGAATTCACACGAATGTAGTTATGTTTACCACACTACTCTTGTGGCAGAAGTTTATCCCCTGTGTCGTCTTGTAAGTTCATGCTGTTTTACTTGCTTTTGTATAGTCTTTTCTGGAAACTTTCAACATGAGTTTACCTTAGAAGTATCTTAAGCTCACATCTATTAGCTGATTCTGATATCTGTCGTACAATTTTCTCCTGTACAAATTAAAGAACTTGTAAACATGGAATTTTTTTTTGGTAAAAAATTGATGAGCAAGACATGATGATAAGCTTTAACAATATAAATTAAATAATTAAAAGTATAAACCCATGAATTCTAGACACTTTGTCCCTTCTGTTAAAAATGTGAATATCAAACAATTTTTACAAGAGGTAGTAAAGGATGTACGACTTTCTCTCTCTCAATAATTTAATTCATGTAAGATTTAAAAAATATTTGATCTAAGAAAATGTGGGCATTTTTACTTACTTGGGAAAAAAGGCATTTTAAACAGCAGGATGTAATTTCAGACTATTTTCAGTCAAGAGGCCTCTACTGAGAAAAATACTCATTCAATTTAGGAATGCAGATTATAATAATTTTCCTATCTCCCTCACAGCAGGATTCCTGCCATCATTTTGCAAACCCACAGGTTGCAGTATTGAATGACTAGCTAACTTCAGTTTCAGGTAACACATGCTTTAAACGTATTCTCATTAGCTCAACTTAGTTATAATGCAAAGCTGCTTAGTTGCACCAAGTGAAATGGGATACACTTAAATTACCTCATCTAATATAATACTCCTTAATACATGCAAAGTGGTTTATGATGGCAAAGCTTGTAGAGCATGAAAATCAGCAGGGAAAGTAAGGTTTTCTGGCTAAAATTGTCAAAAAGTAGTCCTATTTTATGTCATTTCTTTTTAAAGAGGTTAAGAATGAGGAAAGAGAGATTGGAGTAAGAAATAATCAGTCTAGAAAAATGTAAATTTCGTACATTAACCTTTTAATATATATCAGCTCCACCAAACAAGAAAATTATCAACTAAAGCTTTTCTTTCAGTAATATCCTTTGCACTGTGAAATTAAGTGTAAAATACATAGTGGCCAAAATGTATTGCAGTAAGAAACAATATTCTTTATTCTATCTATTTTATGCAGGGAGTTTTATATTGTGCAACATGTTTCCGTTTGCTAGTATTATTAATCCAGCTTGATGTGGCTGTATTAATTTGCAATGACTTTTTAATTTCAGACAGGGCCAAGGAATTACTTATCTCTCTTCCTCCTTTAAATGCTAAGTGAACATATCCCAATCTTGTATAGCTTGCAGACACAAAAACTGGTTTCAATAGGACCCCAGAACAACTGGTAACATCATTTTCTTTTTTCCCGATATCCTGCACCTGCAGTCTGACCATAGGGTTATAAATCCTTTCCCTACATCCCTTTCCAATATTTCCAGAAAACTCCAGAGGGCTAAGCTGCTACAGGCTTTGCAGATGACACCCAAGTGTATATCTCACTTTCTACAGATGTAACCAGAGCCATCATAAAGATGTTGCACTGCCTAGAGAAAAATGGCTCCTGGAGAAGAGCATCTGGGTGAGAATGAATTTGGGTGAGGTCCAGACGATACTGGTTGAAAGACAAAAATGATCCAGACAGCCAGTTGAGCAAGATTCCTACATTCATGCCTTAAGCATTAGTTTGCGATGAGGCTGTTCATATCCTTGGGAAAAGGCAGGATAAGCACATTGCTCAGCTGTGGCCCCAGAGAATGAACCAAGAACTCTTCACAGTCCAGTTAAAAGCATCTGCAACACGGGCTTTTCCTGTCCTTGTTAGTTTTCACTTTGCTTACGATATGAGGCAGCAAAACCAAAAAAAAATCTAAAAACACTTGCATGCCTCTGCTTACTTTTTAAGGGGCTGATACAACTCAGTGTATCCGGGGCTGTTTCGCTCTTCACAGTAAGAGAACATTGCTCCCGCAGTGCAGTGTCTCCAAGGCTCCTATTTGCATTAGGATGGAAAGCACTAATCTTGTTCTCAAAGGTACAGCCATTTTGGATCTCTTGATATCCTCGATTGCTTTTTCATTTTCTGCAAATGGACAGCTTCTACAAGAAACAATCTGAAATCTTCTGAGCAAAGAGGGTTCCTGAGAGAGGCATAATGTGTCTCTTCTGGTTATACTGTGAGCTTTTAGGGTCTGTACACACTGCAGAGGCCTTTCAACAAAGAATCTGACTTCCAGAGGTTCTGTACGTCTGCTAAAATTAAAACTTCTACTCTTGGTGGGAAAAAGGTTAAAGACAGGTGATTTAAACTCTGGGAGGTCATACAAACATCCTTCATCTGTGAAGTTTCAGGATACAACAGCTCCTACAGTAATGAATAACTGGCAAGTAGAGGTGAAAGCATACATGAAAGCTGTAAGTAAATAATGTCCCATGAAAACACACAATTGGAGAAGTCACACACAGTACTCCTGGGGAAGCTGGAGTCCAGTTTCAGGATGGAACAGGTCTTTGAACCTGTTCCCAAATACTGATGAAAAATTATGAGTATCTTTATGAAGGAGAAATACCTGTAAAATTGTTGGTATTCACTAAAAATCTGAAACCTTCTCCCTGGAAGCATTATCTTTGTTTTACTCAGCTTCCTCAACAGCGAGAAGAAAATGTCATCCTGGGGTCTTGCTCCTGAGGATTTTGTTGGTATAAGCAGTCATCTAGGGTTTAGTTCCCTAGATTTTCTGAGGCCACAATATGACCCAAATAAGATGTGCTCCTCTAAACATTTCCCTTGTATTTCCTCCAGTTCACATTCAGGAGTAAGCAAGAGTAAAATAACAATACAGCTCTTCAGCTTTTTGCCTTTATTACTGGCAATTGCACGGTTTTGATTTTTGGTGGATACTTGTCAGAAATTTCTGTCTCAAAAACAAAGGTGGAGTCAGAGAGTACTCAGGTCATCCTGTTTATTTTCTATTTATCTTTTGCATATATGAACTGCAGCATTGATCTTAATTGGTTAATCTTTGGGCCTCATAAGGAAAATACATTCCTAGAACATTTTCCTCCTGGTAATGCCTTCCTTGTAGTCTCTTGTTGGCTCACCAGCTGTGCTGCTTATCACAGCTTCATTCACTTTATGAAAACTCTTTAAAATGTTCTCCATTAAAAGCTGTGTAAAAACTCGGTGCACGCTTGTGAGACACTTGTAGGAATGTGTAGTTATTGGGAGGAATAAAATAAAAAATGCAAAGCTACTATTCAACTGGTATGTGCACAGCCATGCTGTACTTATTGCCATCATGAATAAAGCATTTGTTTTCCTAAATTGTGTGTATATTCCTAGAGGGGTACTTAAAAGACAGAGCTTGTTAGAAAAAGCATGGAAAGGCAGAATTTCTCCAGTTTCAGTGTTCAAATCATAAGGTATAATCATAAATCCTGACTGCAGTCTGACCAGCTAAAAGGGCACATGGGACTCCACTAGAAATCTGGGAATATCTTTTCCTTGACCATTTGTATAACCCAGCTCCTCTAAGGAATGAACAGCCAGCCAATCCATGTCACAGTCAAGTGATGTTGTCCCCCCCAAAATGCCTTGTCACTGCGGGAAGTCTCAGTAGAGACAGAACAGTGAACACTCCAAAACACTTTCCTGATCAGCCTCTGACTCCTGGAGCCTTTGCAAATCAGAAGCTGCAGTGTGAACATTTTGCTCTCGAGGGGATATAATGAAAGCTGACATGCTTTGATCTGCTAGGAGACTCACAAGAAATACTGCCATAAAAATACTGGGTTCTCTGGGGAATTGATGCTTGTTGATTTGGTTGGTGCTTTTTTCTATATTTTGAATTTTTGCTTGAAATCTTAAACCCTTCTTCCTTCTCTAAAAGAGAATTATCAACCCAATTGCAAGATGTGTATACTAAAGCTTGCCAAATGCTTTCTGTGTCCTTCTTCATTGTTCTGATAAAGGGTGGCATTTTCTCTCCTCTTTTAGTATGCTGGTATCTTGAGGAAGATCAAGAAAACTACTGTCTTAATGGGCTTGACAAAGTGATCCCTGCTTTAACAGCTTTTGCTTCAAATACCTCTTAATATTTCAAGTATACCAAAACTATGTATACATTGTTTATGAAAATTTAATCGCAACTTTCTTTTAACTTACTAATGCAAAAGGGGAAAAAATTAAATAGCTTTCTTTTCCTTATTGTCTTTGATTTACCGTTCTAGCTAACTTTTATGTTTTGTAGCACAAATATTATTCTCTGATTTTTCCTCCTTGCAGATTAATGTGACTTGAAATGAGGTAGTAATCGTATTTTCTTTCCATAAAGCACTTCCTTTTACAGCTGCATATATTGTGTGATTCCATCACATGGTTATATATACATATTTCTATGTGAATATCTGTTGCAACTTCTTTGAAAGCGTCAGCTACACCCTCATGAAATCACAAGGCTTACCATAAACAAAGCTTGGATGTTTGCTATTTTAACATCTTGTGGATGTAGCATTCTAAAAATACGCAAATTCATGCTATGGATAGAACTTTCTGATGTAATCAATGTTCTCAATGTTTTGTAACACTAAGTTGCTCCTAAATTATGTCCTTAAGAACAAAAGCCAATGTTCTGTCTGATATATGCTTCAGGATTATTGGCATGGTCCTAGAAGGATGTAAATACCTGAAGCATAATACAAGCAGAATCTGAATAGAGAAACCTACCATTTGAAGATTCACAAGCATCTTAGCTTGCAAGAAAGCTTGTCACTTCAAATCCTGTGATCACCCAACTCAGAAGCATTGCTATATCGGCTGTGTTGTGTATCCAGCTAATTCTTGCATTCCACTGGCAGTTCAGATTTCACAAGACAGGTATCTCCAAAAAATTGTATTCTGCATTGTTTGGACAGTGAAAGTTTCTCAGTAATCTTGTGATTCTCACCTGAGAGCATGGGCAAGTTTTTCTGGGTTTGAGTACTTAGGCTTTAATTAGGAAAAAAGTTGAATGGAGACTGAATTCTAAAATTTACGTCTCATTTTCAGAGGTAATCCACACCCAAGTCTGCTTCCCAACACCAAGTCAGCAGAGACTGTGAAGCCATAGGATAATATATAGAAAGTGTATTCACTAAAATACTTCAGTTTTCACTGACTTGTGCTCATACATTTGCATTCTTATGTTATCACGGATAGAAATGATGTTCAGTGGTAAATGGAAAATAAATGGGCCATGCACTTTATCCACTCCTACTTACTGTTCCATATCAAAAATGCTTATTTAATATTTCAGATCCCTGAACATCTTAAATCTGTGGATGTTTAGAAAAAAAGACTTTTCTACTTTTGCAAAATTCAGAATGTCACAGGAAAATCACCCCATTTGTGACTCAGGTTTGGTACTTTTCAGTTTCATGTTCTAAAAATAGCATGGATCTGAAGTTTATTTTCCTCATATCTTCTCTGAAAAAACCCTCCAAACAACGGGAGAAATTGCCCCACCTAAATAGCTATTCCTTTCCTCACATATATCAGAGATTTTAAGTCATTTTCAGAAGTTATTATAGCTTCCTCCAGTCCTCTTATTCTTAGTAATTCTTGGAACCTGACAGCTCAATCAGGTGTGAAAAATAATCAGATTTTCATAAGCACACTAAAAATGTTGGAAGTTGGGTTTTCAGTAAATAGATGACATCAAATATTTTTTTTTTTAATCAATGTTCTTTCCAAGATAGTTGCACTACCTACAAATGACAGTGAACTTACATAGAGGACTGGAGCATTTTTGTGCTTATACAAACTGTGCTGGAGACTTGAAGACATGCTCTTGGAATCTTTGTCCCTGTTTCTGAATATCATGACTCTTTATTTAGAATATGACTATATCTCAAACTAAAAATAAAATAAGGAAACATTTTCCTATCTTTTTTTTCCCCCCTCACAAACTGCATAGATCTTACAGGCCCAAACTTGAATTGTACAATCTGTTCCTTGGCCTCATTGGAAGGACTGAGGAGTTTTCCTGCCTACAAGCATAAGTATGTAGCAGAAGTCTCTAAATTGAGAACTTGCTCATTTTAAGCTGATTCTGTAATCAGAAGCCCAGATCTGAATCACATTCTGGAAATGTTTGTCTCTTGGCACTGATTACAGGGAGAGTTTAAGGTGACTTCAGCTCCCAACTTGGGCATTTAACTGAGAAAGTCATCATGATGGAGAGTGAATCCAGACCCTCATGCTGCCACACTCCCAATCCAGATTCCACATGAAACCTGGTTGTAGCCGTAGAGGATGGGAGCTGTGTATTTGACCCCAAGCACATAGAAGCTCTCCTCAGACCTTGATTCAAAACTTGCCAGAATGTTTAACCTTGGAAAATAAGGATATATGGAAATATTGACACAGCCTTGAAAGCTGTAGATCAAAGGTGTCTGCAGTAAAATGTATTGAGCTTGTAGCTTTGACAAAGGAATGGGATGATGTATAACTCAATGAATACAAGAGGTCTTTCCTTTTGAAACTCCGGACAGCAATGCTCGATCTCAGCAAAGCTTAACAATGTATAAATGGCTCTTTGTCACTTTCATGAATGCTTGTTTACAAACCCTTCAATCCCTCTGAGTGGAAATAAAAATTGACAGGTAACACCGTAATTGAAGGTGTGTGTGTATGTGTTGCAGTGCTTGTTTGTTTGTGCAAT
Organism: Rhagologus leucostigma; assembly: GCA_013397725.1. NCBI lineage: Eukaryota > Metazoa > Chordata > Aves > Passeriformes > Rhagologus > Rhagologus leucostigma. Next base: position 935,380 of record VZTD01005554.1, read on the forward strand.
GTCGTGTTGGGCTGTGCCAAACACAATGGAAAAAATGGGACCATTGCAGTTATTTTAACAAGTTATTTGGCTGCATGCATGACGTGATCTACTTCTGGGTCTCGTGAATGCATTCAGCTTTACTTGTTAACCAGCAAAACATTATTTATTAATGACTTCTTCATGCTTTATTAAGCCTAATGTCAAAACACCTCTGTGGGACTCTAGGCATGTTCTCTCTTTATATTAAACCCTTCTAAAGAAAATGAAAAATTATGCATCAAAGCTGCAGATAAAACCCAGTAGATATCAGTTCAATTTCTCTTGATCCTGGAAGATGATGTTTCTGAATATTTGTGAAAGCACAGCACTTGATTGTATGCTGGCTTAAATTGAACCATTCTGCAATCTCAGATGTGTGTAATTAGGGTGCCTTAGAAACCTAACAAGGCTACTGTGGTCTCCAAAGCTGAGTGGAGTGCTCAGATGGCAAAAACTGACAAGTTCACCGTAGAAGTAGAATTCTTGCTTTTTTCTATGAACTGATGGTCCGCATCAGAGTGAAAGGCTACTTCATGGGAACATTAAAATTACTCACAGTAGTAACAGGTTGAATTATCTGTGACTTCTGTGGTTTGAGATGACTGGTATGGCTCAGGAAACTAATACTGCAGTTCAACAAACTTTTTCACCCTTGATCTGACAGAACATCTTGTTCTCTAACACTGGTGTGAGATTCAAATCCAGCAGTTCTGCATATCTTAACCTGTAACATCCTATGTCATATTTCATGATTCTTCCACATGTGTTGGTATTTAACATCGATTAAGCACCACCAGCTTTTAGACCATAGAAATATAGACAGAATGGAATAAACTTGTGATTTTATGTAGTTGGAAAAATGGTCATTCCAAGAAAGTCAGCATGTTCATCAATTTTTACGTGAAAGAGAGGCCTTCAGATAAAGCTGCTAGTTTGTTCTCATCTTACATTTGAAAAGTAACCTTTTACACATGCAATTTTTAAAAATATTTTGGTTAACAGAATTAATAATGGCCAATCAGAATCACCTGAGTTATAAAAATAAACAGAAGTCATATTAAAAACCCTTAATCTGTAAGAACTTTTAAAAATTAGAGGTCAGTTCCTTTTACAAAACCACAGTATTTAACAACTGAAGTGACAACACAACAGTTTAGCTGTTGAAATCTAAAGTTTTGCACGGTAGAGATGCCATTTTGTTTTCACTGAAGACAGAGCTTCATTATAGGTTTTATTATGAAGAGCAGAAATAAGGTGTAGAGCCTTACCTTTGATCTCAACTCACCCTACTCTGTGTTTATGTATCAGATAAACAAAGTAGGAAAATCTGAACAAAGACACAGGCCAAAAATATTGGGTCACTTTCCAATTCTAGCAATAAAAATCTATGGAGAAAAATTCCTGGAGGGAGTTGTAGATAGATGATTTGGACACTGCATAATCACTACTGCTTTAGTTCCTACTTTCTGTTTGTAATTACCACCAGTTATGAATATTTAATATGAGCTTGTTTTGCGCTTTTCCTTTTTCTTTCATCTTGCTACTTTCATCATCTTTCACAACATCTGAGAGATCAATGCAAGGCAATGGGATGTTTGGGGAATGTACCATATCGTTACCATATCACAGCAAACATAAATAATTGGGAGGACAGATCCACAGCTGGTGCCTGTGAACAGAGCTGACCCAATTTTGGTAGAAGCTGTCCAGTTACAGGCTGTCATGCAGAGACCTCTTGGCATAGAGATTTCAGTAACATAAACTGAAGAGTGCCAGGCTTCTCTGCTGGAGTGCTTTGTCCCCTTTTCTGCCAAGTAGACACTGGAGCCTGGTTTGTCTCTTTCCAAGTGGGTGCCTCATCATCAGAGAAAGAGTCCTGCCTGTCTGGTGCATGGTTTTTGTCTGGCACTAGCTATAAAGCTGTGAAATAAGCCAGGGATAGTAGAGTAGGGCTCTGCTCTTTCTCCTCTGGTTATCTTTTGTGATAAATAATTGATCTTGCTACAGATGTTAGCCTGTAAATCCCAGTGGGCAGGAAGCACCCCTGCTAGCCCAGGAAAAAATTCTGAAATGACACAGAGGCAGGATCAAAATTAAAGTCACATCCTTTCCATTGGTGCTTCCTTATATTTAGCTTGGTTAACTGCAGAGGGTTTCTCTTTCAGGGTGTGGGTTTTTTTCCACTACATTATTCAGCTACTGTAGTTATTACAGATTTTCCTCCTCCCAGCCTTCCTAATGCACTGCCTATGCTACATACAGAGCACAGTGTGTAGATGATGGAGAGGTGTAAAATGTGGCATTGTAGTGCTGTGCCCAGCTTCCTGCTCTAGATCCAGCTCAAGAAGCCTTGCACTACCTAAAGGCCAAAGAAAACAGGTAATCTGGCTTTCTAAGAAGTGTGAGGCCGTGCAGGCTGGTCACCGATACCATGGCACTTGTGCGTGTTGCAGGTATCATCTTAATGGCTGCTATTTGCTGCTTTTACACTGTTGTATGTGTACGATCAGAGATTTACGCTAATAAGAAAGTGGAACTAGAAGATGTCACATTGAACCCTTTATGTATTTGGTTACTTTTTCTTTTAGCGTAAAACAGATGTCAATAAAATTTCATTTGTTTTAGAACCAGCTAAACATTATTCACCGCTAAGACCTAACTAGGGTCCAGAAACTCACCAGTAACTCGTTTTAGACCAAAGGGAAGCTGTTGAGAGCTTGTCAGGTCCCTCTAGATTACAAGGGAAGCAAGCAAGTCTGTATCGTACAGATTTCCCAGGAGGACACAATTAAAAATCATCCTGTTCAGGAGCTACTTTATATGCTTTTGTTTTTAATAAAGCCCTTTGAGACCAGCAGTGGTGTAATATTCATACTGCTTTTGGTCTGTGTATGGTCTTCATGCTGCTCATTGTCAGTCTACCACACTTTCTTCTCAACTGTTACTGTTTAATGAGAAACTCAGGATTAGATGGAAGATCACTTGCTTCTTTACACAAAATTCAGTACAAGTTCAGTTTCATTTATTTGATTTCCAGAAATGCAATTTCAGATGATTGCTGTGATGTGGTGATATTAACATTCCTGTGAATGAATCATTTCTTCAGAACACAAGTTGTTTATAACTTACACTGGTTCACACTGTGGCGTTCACCCCTTCCTGAGGATGGCAGAGCCCTGACAAGCTTTACTGGCCTCACCCATGAGCTGCCTTTGGTACACAGTGTCACTGACATTGATGCCTGGTACACTGTCACATCACCTGAGCTGTGCATGTGGGAGAGCTCACTGGCAATAGCGAGGCACGTTTCCACCTGTAGTGTTGTTCAGAAGAACTAGCTATGGATGGAACCATCAGCTGGGACAGGACTCTGGTGAAATTTGGGTTCAGCCCACCCCTGTAAACTCATGAAGCCAAGGACACAAAAACACTCATGTCTTACGTCGATGCAGTTACTGGCAGGTTTGTTCTGGAAATCAAAAAGAGGGCAAACATGCTCAAAGAGCTGGGTTCTGTGCATTGTCATCATGGCGATTTCACTTAGTCCTGTAATTTTTACCCCTGGTTGTACACACATACCTCCCATCATTCTATATCACACAGTGAAACATAACCTACTGCATATGAAGTAATGAGAAGAGAAAATCATGTAAAATTAATGCTTTAATGATTGGACTTTCACTTTGCTTTGCTTATGTTTAGGGAAAAGAATGTGTGGAAAGCTCTTCTGTACCTTCAATTACTGCTGCTCCAGGCTATTTCTGCTGTTGTAGCAGTTCCGATAAACCTACAGAAGAGAATCACTTTTCTGTTGACAGCACATTTGCTGGTATTTCTGCAGCAGTTCAGTAATGTCTTTATTGTGTAATGTTGCACTTTAATAGTCAATTAAAATTCCCATTGAATTGAGAAAATGGACTTAAGAACTTCTGAAGACTATTTGGCTAAAAGTACACATGAGACTGTTCTGATAATCACTGCTACGACACTATTCAACCTTATTCAAAAGCCTCACCTTATCACAATAGGAAAAGTACTGAGGCAAGAGAAAACATAAATACGTTCATTCATAAAGGAGTACTGTTGTTCAACTGTTGTTGAATTGAATCTCATTTCTCTGTCAGGACTGTCTTCTCTCTTTTCCCTCCAACACCGCCAGCATGCCTCTTCTGCCTTTGTTCATTTTCCCAACTCCTTTCTGTGTTGTCTCTTTCTCTTTTTTATTTTGTTGTTTTTTTCCTCTTGTTCTCATGTTCTCTACTAATAACAAATAGTTCAGAGCCTTTGTGATGAGGATAGGAAGGTGATGAATAGTCCAGTAGTCAGATTTCAGAGGCTCCACATAGGGTTTGTGTGAATTCTTCTTTTGTTTTGTTTTCTTTATGCCTTTCGTAACAAATGTGTTTACAGCCTGCAGGTTAAAATGAGCGAAAGTAACAAAGAATACCTAAGATAAACCCTGTATGAGTAAGTACACCACTAACAGGCAGCAAGGCTTGCAAACATGAGTCATTCTCACTCACCCATTGCTCACTTCTGCCGTCCCCACAATGTTATCTTCAGTCCCATGATATTTGAAGAAAGGTTTCTTAACACCTCAGCTGCTGAAATCGCTTAGTGCATGAAGAACTATTCTTCCATTCAGCATTTCTCAGTTCTCCCAGTTTCATTAGAGGATATTTTGTTTCCAGACATCATCAGTAGACATTCTTTTGGCACTTTTAAGATGATTTCCTCAGGACCTTACCCCAAACAAAGAGGTAGCAAGCTTATGTAATGTAGTACACTGTCAGATGTGTTGTGGGATCGTGTTCATAATATTTAGCAGCTCTTGCAATTGCTCCACAGAGGAAGCTTGTTTCAGCTTCCACAGTCAGACACAGCAAGCAAAGCAAATGCCAAAACCTGGGAAAAGCCATAAATAGGAAGCTCTCAATTCAAGATACAAACAAATCCATAGGGTTACTGTTTGAGAGAATAGTAATAATTTTAGCCTTTTGGAAAGACAAGGACAGACAACAACATTTCATTGCAAACATTTCAGTCTTCCTCATTCTATTGCCTCTGGCCTTTTGGTTCTCCACTGTAGTGTGCAAATAAAAGTGAAATGGCACTTTCACAGGTACTTCTGTGACTCTACAGATGTGTTATTAATGTGGGTTTTTCAAGGCACAAAAGGATTGTGATTAAATTATATGAAAAAAACAGTGGGCATCGGCTTGCAGGTCATTCCTCCTATTGTTTACTGCAGATGGTGAAGAATCATTTTGAACAAAGGTGAACATTTGGAGAACACACAAACAAGCTTTTACAGGGAATAAAGTCTGGGGCATTATTGGCTGGGGAGAGTGAAAGGGGTAGATTTTAAAAATTGCAAAAATAGTAAAGCCCATGAGAATTGTCACAGAGTGAGGCAAGGGCTTGCTGAAGGCAGGTGTAGCGGTCAGTAGCAGATGGACAACCAGCAAAACTAAAACTGGCATTTTTTATTTCAGCATTTCTTTGTACTTAAATCATTCTTTGCATCTACTGAAGTATTTGCTTGTTCTTCCCTGGTGGGACCTTCACAAAGGTCTGGTGCACAGTCTGGTTTCAGCTGTATGCATAGAGCAAGGAAAAAAGACTGATGCCACATGGAGACCTGGTCCTTGTCTGCAGTGGCCTAGAGATGTTGCTATGTGCTCCCATGCACGTCTCGGCTCTCCCACACAGAGAGGAAAACACTACAGCATGGTTTTTACCTCGAAGCCTGAGCTCTCTGCCTTGAAAAGCAAGGGTGCATGGAGAAATGACAGGCTTTTGTTCGGAAGTGTAGCCAAGGTAAGCACCCAGGGACTAGGGTTGCCTATTTCAGCGTTCACTTCTCTTGTTCGCATGTGTTACATCACAGTATTTAGTTCATGATTACATATTGGTTTTTTCAGACCTCTGCTTCGTTCACTGCGCAAGGAGGGACTATGCACTGAGAACAAACCAGCAATACACAGAAAAAATATGTTAATCTCTGTAGGATGCCTGTCTTGTGTAGTAAAAATGGAAGTTATGTCAGGTAAAGCAGAAAAATGCAGAAAGAAAAAATTGAAGCATCTGAGACTTCAAAAGTGGATATAGCAATTTTAGCCGTTACTGCCCACCAGCTGTTCATTACTATGCTTTAGCTGGAGGTTTCTGCCTTCACAACTGAGTTGTATTCACAGTTAACAGCTTAAAGCCCACTGGCTTTGTGCTCAAGCTGACTCAATCTCTTGGTGAGGGCATTCAAATGAGGTAGCTGTGTATATTGCAAGAGCAAGGGAGGGCAACTTCTTAAATTGCTTCAACTCTATCCCAAAGAAGACATACCTAGAGAGAAAACTCTGCCTTGGGTTTCTCTTGGCCTCTGCCACAGGCTTCATGGTAATCATGGGCAGGTGACTAAAATTTTTTCACAGTTGTCCCCTAAATGCATCTTACGCCTAATTCATTCCATTTGGCTAAGCAAAAGGAAATATTTGGGGCCTATTGGCAGAAACAGTGAAAAACTCCCAACTGCAGTTGAAGGTCCTGGGTAGCTCACCAGGCATGCCAGCAGACAGCGGTCAGGTTAAAGACTTCTTGGACTGACTTTCAAGTTCACTGTTACATTTGGCAATTGAACACCTGTAGGTCAGTTCCCTGTCTTGTGGGGGGACACTAGCAATACTCTCATCTCACACAGGCATTATTAAGATACATTTTTTGAGCTTTAAAAAGAACTTCACTGCACAAAGTCTTCATTTAAGGAAGCTGTCATTCCTATTAGAGGTAGAAAGTGAAATTCAGCCCATCTGTTGTGTACCGCTGTCCGATTTCAGCTTTTTCTCTCATACTTGTAAAATTCTTGAATGTGACAAAAAATATGACAATTTTTTTCAAAGTTGCTCTTCAGAGCATGTGGCAAATGATTCTTGGATATCCTTTTCACACTTTCAATGTGTGAGTGAAAGGATGTATGAAAAGACTTGTCTGCCTTTTCTTTCCTTTTCTTTTTCTTCATTCGAGTGTGTAATGCCTCCTTTCCCAGTATTACCCAGTGCCTTTCTGCGTGTGCCCTGTTGTCTGCATTGGTTAGCTTTACTCTGTCAACTCAAAGTAGTGTTGATTAGGACGCTGATATGGTTGCTAACAAGCTGTATTTAATGTGTTGATTCCAGTCCACGAGACAATATTTCGTGGTACTATTTAAGCTGATAGCGTAATAAAATGCATGGCTGATTTATTTTTTGGAAATTTGCCTTACATCATCTCTAGATGTAAGAATTGTTTACATTCCCATGATCTGATCATCAAACAATGAACCAAGCAAGACCCACCAGCTCAGTTATCTTTTTGGGTGCTGCTTAATAGTGACACTGCATTTGTGATGAAGAAACAGCAGTTCGAAATATCCCCTACTGATAGTGCCAGAAGAAAGATGGAAAATGTCCAAAACTCTCTCATTTTAAATACACTGCTGAATTTCTTTGTGAATATATGAATATACATATCTTGCTTATTTGAGCAATGAGATTTTTTATTTCCTCACTTGACTGTATTTTCTGCTTGTAGTACATATTGGTTCAGAAAGATTAAAGCTTGCCTCATGTATCAAGGAGGGCGAGAGGTGGGATTTTCAGTTTTAGGTGTATTAAAATTAGGAATTTATATTTTTTATCTATATTCTGTTTTGCAAATAAGGGGGAAGTTGGAGAAAAGCATACAGTCCATATTAAGCATGACTGAATTGTCACTGTAATGGAATTGTTCCAGAATTGAAGGATACTGCTTAGAAACATCGGGACACTGATTAGAAAACAGAGTAACAAGTCACTAAAATCAAAAGGCCTGATTTCTTCAAGAATTGAAGCCCCTTTTATGGGAATAGAAACAAGAACAAACTAGGAAACATGCTTTTGTATGCAGTCACATGTGGAGGAATGACTATACCGTTCTTTATTTTAGGTGCCATTCTGTATCTTTTCTTCTGATGTTGGTGGGCAAACCACAGAGACACCTCAGGCTTTATGAAGGAAATGTTAGCCTCTCAGATCCTGCTGCCACCTTCCAACAAGCAGGCAAGGAGGCAGGTACCCACCAGAGCAGTGTCTGATCTGGCCTTACCCCTGTAAGTGACCCCAGTGACTTCTTCTCAACCTTTGTCATTGCTCAGAAAGGACAATCATAACCAAAATTACAGAAGGACTTAGAAGGAAATAAGTTTGAGGGCAATGACGGATTCATGGATGGATGAATGGAGAAAGGCTTCCTCTTTTTACTCCACTGCTGAGCTGTCAGTCAGACAAAACAATTTAGAAAGTGAAAGTTACGGCCCATGTGAAGCCAAGAGAAGGCAGGACATTAGAAAAGCCCCCAACTGCAAACCCAGGTGAACTGGATGCAAATTTAACAATGTTATTATTGCTCAGTGAGGAGCTCTTCTCGGGGAAAAAAGACAACAAGCACAGAAATATCCTTGGGCAAGTGTTAGTCTCTAGTGTGACCTGAGAAAACTCAGTTTTATTGTGAGCCATGTTAACAAGGAGCTGAGCCTATAAGACTTGTAATAGTAACAAAAAAGCAATTTATGCAAAATGGGGGCAATCCTCATCTCATAGTATCTAGAGAATATGCAGTTTTATAGGTGATTAATTTAAAAAGAAAAAAGGACAAAAGAAAAAAGGTTGGCATAAGTTATTTAAAAGCTTTTTAGTACGTTGCGACTGGGAAAATATTAAGAAAACTAGAAAGGGTATAGCACTTGAGGAAAAGGCAAGGCATTGTGGGAATATGGTATGAAATAAAGCAGGATTCATTTATGTAATTATCACAGAGACTCTGTAGTAATACAGTAGTTAAAAATTATGCCATGATTCCCCAAAATAAACCTGTCTTCATGAAGACAAGCCTTTATCTTTTCTACTTGGTGTTTTTATTGAAATCACAATAAGTCTAAGCATATAAAGAAATTAATAACTTTCTAAAACGCTGTAACACTGTTCTGGGTTTGTTTTGTCTTAGGTTTGTTGTCCTTTTTTTTAATTCATAACATCTTCAAAATTATTTAATCTAGGCATTGCAAGCATAGCCACTCTGAACAGAACTGCATACTGCTACCTTTATGAGTATTAATCAAAATTGAAAGACATATAGCTTTAGACTTTGGAAAGCAGTCAGTAATTCACACTGAGTGGTCCTTTTGATATGCACAGAAAGAAAACACAAAGTATTAAAACAGCATTTAATATAAGATTTCTTCAAGAGTGTAAACTTATCTACCTGACATCATTAATCAAATTTGGTATATTAGGTTATAAATATTTATATTTCTTTTTAAAGTAATAAACAGCCATGTTTGCTGTTACTATACAAAATATTAATTATGGTAGAGACTTTCAAAAGAACTAAAGCAAAATGGACACCCTGGGTTAAATCCACCTAGTTATGAAAGCTAGAAACAATAAAAGATTTTGAATGGATTTCAGAAAGATGCCATGAGGAGTTCCACACCAATGTTTTTTTAAAAAAAGGATGTCCACATTCATATTGCCACTTCTGAGGTGCTGAAGGTCTTTCATCATTTGTTGTTTTTTTCAGTTTTTAAAATTCTTTGTCCATTTTTTATGTTTCTGCAGAGGCACCGAAAGATTTTGGCCTTAAGGAATTTAAAAATTTCCTCTAATCAGGCGGAAACACCAATCACTACTATTACTTTGCTGTAGCCACAATACAGTCATCAGACTCTTAAGAACACTAAAATTAGAAAAGTAGATCTTTAGGTCTGAAATAAAGCAGTATCTTTCAAACTTATTATTAATAAGATCAGGCCTAACTGATACACACTGGTTATTGGTATGGATCTCATTAACTCTAAATCATTTTCTTAGCTTTGGTTTCTCAGTCCCAGGGTCATGGAGGTACCTGTCCATGTCATGAGCCAGATCCCTAATCCGGGGCTGTGTCTGAGATTTTGCACCTACCCCCATATGCTTGGCGTTTCCTTCTGTTTTGCTTAAGCAAAAGTGGTATCAAGTGTGTGGTAAGAAGGGGAGAGGAAAAGGGTGTGAAAAAGACCTGCGGGTATCAAGGCAAAAGTCTGCTGCCCTCAGCTCCACATCAGGATGTGGAAGTAGCTTTGGCCCCTGTAAAAGTAGGATCATCTGCTGTATTTCAGCACTAAGAAAACAACCGCCTTATTTTAACTAATCCCTAAGATTTATGCCTGATTAGCAAGACGTTGTGGGTGATTAAATACTTTCAGAATATATATGTAATCAACTTTTCACCCAAATTTTATAGTTTGCAGAGAGAAAGCGGTAATTGGATAACGTTAGGAATGTTCCTTCAAAACACTGCTATCATTAATTAAATAGTAGCAGCTTTTTTAAAGCCTGGTCCTGTTTTAAAGGAGCTTTTTTTTCATTCTAAAATATTTAGTCCAGATTTCAGTTTTAGAACAAGAGCAAATTATGTCTGCAACTAAGTAGTTTATAGTTTCCTTTAATTTATTCCATCTCTGTCATTATATTGTCCTTGAAACTATTTTCTGTCGCTGTCAAACACGATAGCCTCAGGACAGAAATGAAAGTGAGATGTATATCTCTATAAGCTTTTCTGGTGAAATGTTTTTAAAAGTTTTCAAATGCAGCCATTTGGATTTAAGCAGAAGATGAAAGAACAATGAAACTAGGAGATTAAAGGAACAAAAGCAATTATTTTAAATGTTATTATTCTAACATTCCATCCCTTTGAACACCATTATAATTGTACCAAATGATTTATATAAGTAACAGAAAAATTATTTTATGTTGCTTCTTCTATTGCTCTGTGAAGAACAATGTCTTCTATCAGTATCTTTTCTCATAATTAGGGTTCCCAAAAATGTGTCACTGTGACATTTTTCTAAATATGATCTTAATAAGAGGCTTAACTTTAATGTTTCTTAAGATTATCCAACCAATTCCTAAAAACATATAATACATCCATTTTCAGAAACCACTGTAAGTTCAATGTGTGCTGTTTTTCCATTTCAGAGATAACCTAAGTAAAACAAGAAAATCCAAAAAGTAAGACTTTTGTTGTTGCTATAGCGTGGGAGAAAGAGTGAGGAGCAGAGATTAGAAGATTTATGCTTTCACTGTATTTTTTCAGTGTGTGTGTTATAGGATTTATCATTTGTTTCTCATATGCTAGCATTTTAAGAGATTATTTTTTTATTTTTGTTTTAATTCTGTTTAACCACTATTACATTTTCTAGACTGGAATGCTTGTCATTTAAGCACTGAATTTCCATATGCTGACATCCCTAGAGGTAGATTGACTGGCTGACTCAGGGAAGCCACGTCTTGCATTTCAGGAAACTTGATTCAGTCATCCTGGCACCAGTCTGAGCGTTGCAATGTTTTCCTTCCACAAAGTTACTCTTACATGTTTGTTTGTCTTTTTATTTTCTCCTTCCTTAGAACTAGCTACTTGAGCAACACCTTGCAAAAAAGCAAATAAGCATGTTTTCTCCTTCAAAGAGACACAAAGAAGGACTGGTTCAAAAAAGTCAGTGAGGATATTTAGAGGTTTTACTGCTTTAACTCACTTCAAGTTAGCCATGGCCTCTCTTCATCTCTGTTTTGATAACATTGCTGATGAGTCAGAAATTAATGAGTGATAAATGGTTCGTATAAGATTGGCACATTTTTGTGTAGGAGTTGAGAGCACAAGTCTTCATCTCCACCCCTGGGACACAGCAGCCATTTTGTGCAAACAGGATGGAAGACACCATTTATTTTGTTGATCTTATCACAATACATTTTCCTCATCCAAATGAAAGTTTGCTATGCAGTGCTTCTCTTAAATTACCACTTCAGCCACTTAACAATTTCCCTACCAGTGATTACTATCACTACAGAACAAGAGCTCTGGTGGGTTTCAATCTTTTCCTGAAGAATACTGGTTGGCTAATGTGAAACAGCAGAAAGCAGTTCAACTTACCTGCTCTTCTACAGGACACACATGGAGGGATATTATATGAGTGTGTGTGCGTGCATGTATGTATATTCATCCCTTTAAAAAACAAGGATATTCCAGTGGTGTTCAAAATTTTTCAGTCATAGCTGGTTTACATGCCTTACAGAAACACATGGACACACAAACACCTGCATCTATCTTTATGTAATTACATGCATTTTCCTATTCATGTACAGACATGTATTTTTTAACATATTCATAAAAAAAAAATTAACTGCAAATGCATACGTTTAAAATTGCAAATAACTGCCATATTAATAAAGTGATTGAAAAGACCTAAAATGAAGTCTTGAAAGGAACTACATGAAGTTTTACATTATGTAGGCATGCCTTTTTCAACATTTCTTTACTGTCAAAAGATTTTATAAATCATAAAATCATATAATGGTTTGGGTTGGAAGGGACCTTAAATTCTAACTAGTTCCAAGTGCCCTGCCATGAGCAGGGGCATTGGCATGAATCATGAATGTTTTCATATCAAAACCTCACACAGAGGGGTGTATGTCTGAAACTGAATCACATGGAAATAAAAACTTTCTCATAAAGGAACATGTAAATGCTAACTAGTGTTTCTTAAATGCTTTTCCTAGTTAAACGAGAAGTAGTTATACCAGCATTATTAATAAACATGCTTTAAAGAGAAAAAAAATACAGGCAAAGAAATGTTTTTGGAAGTGCCTAGTAAATGTGGATAACTCAATATCTGGGTATCCTGCTGGGGAGATGCTGTCTTTTAGGGACACGAGTAACTTGTGCCTGACCTCAGCAGTACTGGGAGTGCTTTGTGTCACTGGGAGGGGGAACAAGGGAGAGGCCATGAAAAAAGAATGTGCTTGTAAGAGGTTTAGAAAGTGCCAGCAGATGGCATGCACGAGTCCTCAGCAGTGGGGTTTGCGTGGTGGGAGGAGGAGAGTTTTGAAACAACAAATCTTCCTTGAGTGCCCCAGATGACTTACAGTTAACAGCTTTTGAACACGACTCTAAATCTCAAGATTTCTGAAGAGGTTATGCTAGGTAAGGAAAAAGCAAAAGAACCCCAAACTAATGAATATATTTGGGAAAGGATTTGTCTGAGTCATTAAAAAAATATATCTCTGCAATACACAGAAAGCTCAGTTCCTACTACAGATACAGATTAAGGATTCTATTTGTACACACTTTTTGATCTGCACACTTGTCTTTGTTGTAGTTTTATAAAAACACATTAAAAACATCAGCATTGCAGAAAAGGTTTAAAAGGAACTTGCCTTCTGAAAGAAGTTTTTTTCATTGATGTTTGAGTTTGCACAGAAGAAGTAATAGAAACTGCATCTCTGATCACTGGAAAATGGATTCTTGTCAAAGGCACCAACTGTCCTGACAGGGTGATGCGATGTCTTGCTTTCTCTCACTGCCAGACTCAGCTACAGAAACAGCATAATTATATGAGTAGCAGCAATTTCCCTTATCTAATATGAACACTTGCTACTGTTAACTGCATTTCAATGTGCTAAAGAAGAAACAGAGAATTAAAACTTATGTTGAGTTTGTTGGGTTGTTTAATCCAAGGGAGGTTGTTTTCCCGTTGGGTTTGTGGTGCATTGTTTTGTTCGTTTTGTTGGTTTTTTTAATTCTACACATTTCAAAATGTGCCAGCCAGCCCAGGTGCAGGTGATGATGGAGTCAGGAGATCCTGCTGCCTAGCACATGCCTCCTGGCCTCCTCTGGGCACTCTTTGCTTTCCTGAAAGTGAAATTTCTATTCTGCCTGACTCCTTGTGCCACTGCCATTACCATGACCTTTTGACTGTGGCATTTGAGAACTAATTTTTTCAAATAAATTCAGCTGAAAGTTCTCCATTTCTGTCTTTTGTTGTCCCATAAGTAGGTTTCCCAAGTGTAGACATCACCAGCAAACCAGTCCAGATATTGTCATGCTTTTCGTAAAGACAATCAACTAACAGTCCAAAATTCCTGATCTAAAGCTTATTAACATCAGTGAAGGTTCTTCTGGAGAAAACTTTGAATGGTATATGAGGCAACCAGAATAATCATTTTCTAAATGACCAAATCCATGAAACTGTATGGATATTCAAGTCACAAAAGTGAAGTAGTCGTAATGATATTAATAATTAGTGAACTTTTTATATTAAAATATCTAGCTGGTCCAGTATGACTCCAGTTATTTCCAAAGCATCTCGCAGAATCACTGAAACAACAAAGACCTCTGGAAAAGACAAAAAAGAAATGTATTTGAGTTAGAGTAGGGGGAAGTGGAGAAAATACAGCTAAGAATGATGAATCAAAATTTGTTGTATATTGAACAACCTAATTACAGTGATTATGTTTTTTGTCATAGCAGAGTTGACAAATATTTTCTGGAGCAAATGGAAATTTCCATCCCACAGTCATTGCAGTTGTCTAATATTGCTGTATGTTAGTATCTTAGAGGACTGTGATAGTATCAAATATAAACAGATTACTGTAGACAATCACCAGCCAAAAACAACAAAGAGGCCAGATTACATCTAGGCCTTTTGATCATCAAAGCTTTAATATGCTTTATACGCTGTTTCATAAATTATGAATGTGAAATGGTTGTGGCAATAACATCAAGGCTTACATATTGTTGTAGTAATTATTTCAAAATTAAATATAAGTAAACATATTTAAAATTAATGTATTTATTACATATAATGCCCAATGAGCCAAACACAAAGAAATATCTAGGGGGAGATTTATCATCTGTAGGTCACTTGTATCCTATTTGTAATGATTTCTTTCCTGCACTAAAGAGAAAAGCTAAAACAATTTTATAAAAGTGTCATCTAATAAAAGATAACGCTTTCTTTGGAATTATCTCTAATTTGTTGCAGAACTTCAGAAGGAAATATGACAGCACCAGGATTTATTTTTCCCTTTTTGTTTCACACATGCTGATTTACATATTTTGCTGGTCTTGTTGAAATAGCGTACCATCTTCTGTGAACCGAAGAGACTTCATTAGCAGCAATGATACCAACAGTTCAAATTAGAATACATAAAATTCCTTATTATTTCACATTATCACAAAATAGTCATCCTTGTCTCTATAAATAAGTAAAAAGCATCAAGGTTTGAACACTCATTTTATTATCTGTACCCGGACTTTTAAAGAAAAATAAGAAAATAGAGATCAATTTTTAATGCCTTGCCAAAGAAATTCAGGTGAAGGTTCAATGAAGTTAATCATCCTTTCCACAATAATGAGGAATTAATACTCAAATTATCTACATTTGATACACTTTATATTCAACAATGTCATTTAAATGTTAAAACTGCAAGAATTATGGGACCTCTCAAGCTAATATTGATCTAATGGCTTCAGCTCAGTGACAGTGTCAATTACTTTATCTTTTTATATATACATATATATATAATATGAGTACTCATGCTGTCAGAAACTGTGCAAGACAGATAGGTCCTCCTTGCAAAATCAAAAAAAAAAAAATTCTCGATTTATTTTCATTGTAGCTGAATCAGGTTTAAATGCAAAATGTTTACAGGCTTTTGTTACAGAAAATTAAGAAACAGCTTACCTAAGTAAACTTTAGACTACTTCAGAAAATTCATTTAAGTGTTATTTAAAAATCCACTATAATTTTCTTTCTGTTTTTATGGTTGAAACTATTGTTCCCTTCCCAGTTGTTTTTAGGATACTGTAACTTACCTATCACCGGCAGTCCAATGTCTGCATTATTCCATTCAAATTCACCCCCTGAAAATGCTTAGGCCTGTTATTCCTTCTCTCAGTCCTTGCAGAAAAGTGAAAGAAACCCAGTATTCTGCTCACTGTTTCGCACTGTGTAATTTTATCTCTTCAATAAATACGTCCTTGCTATTTTATGGCAGGCCTTTGCCAAACAACAATTACCTTCAGGTGTGGATCACATCCCAGTTTATCAAAGGGTGGTGTTAGGGAACAGTCAGGCAGCGGGCCAATAAACCCACACGGAGCACTTCAGCTCCCTATATCTAAAGCTACACTATAGGACTCTCGATGAAACCTAGGTCAGTGCAGCACAGGTAAAAGATGTACCAAGTCTCTGCCAGAGCATCCCACTACTGCATTGGAGGGACTTGTCTCCTGCTTTCTCAGCACCTTCCTGAATGCTCCACAAGGCAGGTCAGGTATTGCTCTAAGTGCTCAGCCTGCTATGCGTATCAGAAAAAAGTCTGTAGCAGACCAGCTGCAGAAAACAGGGGCTTAACATCCAGATGTTCATTACAACAAAGCAAAAATGTGTTGATTGACCCCAGGTTGTTCCCTCAGGGCCAAGAAAGTTCTCAACATTTTCTTATGAACACTCTGAGGGCAGTATCTAAAACAAGTCCTCTGGGCTGCAGCTGCTTCAAATTGAATACACATTTATTAGTAAAATATTCGTAATAGTAATGTCAAGCCTGAACCAAAGAACAGTTCAACGGAAGTTTTTTCCACAAAACCAAATTGAATCTCAATCTTTCTCAACAAAAATCAGAACAGAAACAGAAATGTTGCCTTATTGGGATGTGACAAATTTTTCACTGTGAAGGTCTGAAGACTTTTCCATTGTAGGAGCAGTTGGTGCAGCGGAGATGCGTCTCCATAACTCTGTGATGCTCTGGAAGATCTGTAGGGGTTTCTCACAGTGGTTCACAGAGTACCCTAACTATTACTCCCAGTGGCCCTTTATATCAATTTCTGACTTCTTCTATTGAGTTTCAGTGTGCCCTGGGAGTGACTCCAGAGCTGATGTGTCTGCACCTTGGCTAAAACTTCTTCCTTCATGCCTGTCATTTGGCACCTTCTGGTTTAAAATGTTGCCCTTTTTTTTATGAGAACCTCTGAAGGACATCACCCAACCTGTCTTCACACCCTGGAAAATGATGATTGAAAAGAAACCACTCATCAGAGTCTCTGAGATACTTATGGACATTTAAATATGTTATGCATGGAAATGTGGGCCACTCTTGAGGTAAGGGGCTGTGCTGTCCCTTTCACCTCATGTGTGGGAACATGCTGGATCTGTCTGACAACTGGATGAAAGAAGGCGGCTGGTCCTTTTTGCCTATTCACTGGCAATATGGGGGACATATGGAACCGGCTTTGTATTTCTGCTGTCACTGACTTTCTTGTACACAGATGTGCATATTTCTTTTAAAATCCCACAGCTCTTGTCTCCTGGTGATGCATTACCCTCTATTTTATCAGTACAGGGAAGAACAGTTCTAACCAAAATGAAAATGCCAAGGCACTGAGAAATGTCACAAAGAGAAGACCTTTCTCTATAGGATACCCTCTAAAATTTTTTTCCCAAAACATGCCAGGGCAAAGAGAACAGAAGCCTCACAAAATACAGAGCATACACGTGATGACACCTTTAAAAAGACAACTTAGCTACTTAAATACTGAAGTCCTTAAAATCTCAGATAAGTATTGCTGCAAGTATCCAGCTCTGTGTATCCCTACTAAGACCCACAGCAATACCTTCTACTGCCAATTGCTAGTCAACCAGACAAGTTGTTTCTCATCTTCCCCTCTCTCTCCCATTATGGGTTAGGAGAAAAGCATTACTGCAGCTGGTCATTGCTTCCAATCTTCTAATGACCTTTTAGTCCCTTTGAAAGACAGCTGCTGCATATGTTCCAATAGTATGTTGTGATTCCTAATTATGTCTTACTGTTGGAAAAAAAATCACAACTAATTATGTTAAATGCTGAATGAATTTAACGTGTCGTATACAGCAGTACAAAAACTATCTCCTGGGAGATTCCCCTGTGAAAAAATTATTCTGAGAGGTGTGATACAACAGTAAGCATTAGTGAAGAAACCTAACAGCTCTTAGACAAGAGATAAAGAGTTAAGTCTTCATGAAGGACTGAGGGATCCTGCCTATACTGAATAATGTCCTTGTTACCTTGAAGAAAATAATCTTTGTAACCACTGCAGGTGAGGGCATGGACTTGCTTGGACATAAACTTTTTTCTAGCTGATGACTCAAATGATAACTTGTAGGTTTGCTGATGACTGGCAAGAACCTGCCCTGAAATCAGGGAGTAGGGTACAATTAATAAATTATTTGATCCTGTCCTCCATTGATATGTTAGGCTCAAGCCCATACAGCAAGGATCAGGTTTCTTTAATCTAATTAAGGAAGGATTTAATGGGTTTCTTTTCTTTCTAGTATGCTATAGAAGTCACTGTTTTAAAGCAAACATTTCATAATATTCATTTATTTACTCATTAGGTTGTAAATAAGAGGAACTGTTGTGCTGGAGTTCATAGTGAGAAGTGCCTCCTGAAAGCAATGTCTCTGAGTACTGAGTGGTAGCTACTCTGTGCACCAGGGATTCAGCAGCAAAGTCATCATTTGTCTTAAAAATTACTGTAAGACGGTTTCATGCTTCTCAGAACCCAGGTTCTAGAGAATAACTGATAATCCAATACAATCCAAAGCGGCTTGTTCATCTGTAATATAAAACCCAAAGAAACTGATGCTACTTTCAGTTACATAAAATTGTAGGCTTGACAAAATGGCAAAGGAGAGGATGCTGTGATCAACAAAGACAACCTACATACTCATTCTGATTTTTATTTTCTTCTTCATACAGACCAAACCAAAATAGTGAAGGAAAGGATGGAAATAATGATTTATAATTCTAGTGATCATGGTACCATATCTTTCACCTATAAAATTGAGTCGCATATATTTGTTTGTTCCTTACAAATAAGTCAGACCCCATCACTATGGCAAACAAAGTATTTTTCATGTCAGACGAGAAATCTTGCTTTCTGCTAGCACATGTAAGCTAGTATCTCCTCAGTTAAAAATTTTTTAGCTGAGTGAGTAATACAGGAGGTTTTTAAAGTGCAGCAGGTGCTACTGAATCTGTAGTGATAGTCTCTGACAGTGATAGTGTCCTCTACCAAGTCTGTGATAGTGTCTTCTACAACACATTATCCAAAATACTGCCCTAATCTATGGAATATATATTTGGGTTCTTTTATTGTGCTGTTTTGCTTACTATGTCTTAGTGGAAATAGAACACATATATCCATCTCTGTCATTACCTGTTTAATGAGTTTATGATCTAGACACACTCAGAAATGGATTTATAATCCTGTGGTGGTTTTCTATCCTGTTTTCCTTAAGTGAAGCCTCATACATGGGTAACGAGGGTATCTCACTTCAGCTTCTTCATAGAAAGTGTGGGTGAGTCTTTTGAAGAGTAACACTAAGTGCAGTGTTGCTGATCAGATGTGTGTAATGCGTGCCATTTCCCATGGAAGGACGTGGCTGCTCAGTCAAAACTTAATACAGTTCACCTCCTTTTGCAGCAAATCTTTCCCCTTACCATTGTATCAGTCCTGAAAAATCCCGTCTAACCAGTCTCATTTTCATTGCTTTTATTTCAAAATTCTGCCCAATCTTCATTTGCATTTGTCATATCCTGCTAATACCTTGCGTATTCCTTGCCACAGACTGACCCTTCTTTCAGATCTTGCTTCTCCACTGGGGATGTTACAGTGTTCCAGACTGGGATTTTTGTTAGTTCTTGTGCCAAAAAATGCTGAGAATTTACTGCTTCATTGATAGTCTCTTCTTTACATGTATCTTGCACATCAGCTCACTAATTCATGGATATCAGAAATACATACATCAGCCTTGCAGGAACTTTTGGGTTCTCCCAAACACTGTGTTGCCCTGTATCATTGTTCTCACACCATTAAGTGTATTGAATTTCTTTTATGCCTGAAAGCTGGTGTATTCCTTCTAGCTATATTGTTGCCTTTCTCTGGGCTTGAAATTAAAAGCCAAACACGGTTAGAGGGGGAAAAAGAGTTTTACCTCAGTATTTATTTAAGGATCCTTAGGTGCACCACATCCAGGTAGAATGCACCGAAATGCACCCCAGAATGCACACCAAAAATGCACACAGAGTGATTTGAGTATGCAGTTATAGACCTTGCAAATTAACATGTCTATCAAAGAATCCCCAATGAGAAGCTCAAGAGAAGCCCCAGTCCTGAGGAACCTTCCCCCCGGACAGGTTTATCTTGGTTTACAGAACGTGTTCTGGAGAGGACCTTGGTGTCTGGAGCTTTCTGACCCCCAACTGCGAGGCTTCCAAGATGTCTGGTCTCCTGGCTTAACGGAACTTTGGGTCTAAGCTAGTTATCAGACTCAGAGAATTACAAGCATGTGGGCTAAAAGCACTAAGGATACATAAAAGCCGTATAAAAGGGTATATAAAAGGGTATATAAGAGGGGTATATGAAAAAGCAAAAAATCATCATGGCATCAATAGCAGCTGGTTGAAAAAAAAATCTTACGCTCCCAAAAAGCCTCTTCTAGTCTTTAATCAGCAACGCTAACTATGCCAGGGATTGTTTGGATGAACCTTTTAAATGTAAAAGCTTTGGGAAGACATATGTACCAAACTTATTTAAATAGGTCCTACATTTTTACAGTTTTCAAGTTGTGTATCTTTCCCTGCCTCTGAGACCAGCATTTTTCTTCCTATTTTTAGTGATACTTTTGGAGAAGGAAGAGCCTTCAAAATGTGCATAACATTTTAACTTCTTCCTGTAGTCAGGGTAATGAGTGCTGGAAGAGATAAATTCCAGAAGTGATCATTTTTATCAGTGGTGCAATTTCATCTCTCCTACATACACTGGATTTTGTTTTCGTGGTATTTTCTCACTCTTTTTTAATGTCCCATTATCTTTATCAGGAATTCCATGTTTTTTCAGTGTAATATATTAACTCCTGCAGAAAAAAAAATATATGTTCCATTATATTAAAAACTCGTCCCCTTTCACTCTCAGGGAACGTCATTTTCATAACATTTCAACACTTTCAACATACAAGTATGTTAAGTGTATTTTGTTTGGGAGGTTTCTTATATATTTATTTATTTTTTAGATTAAAAAAAAGGAGAGAAGGAAATGCTGCTTCATCCAATATGGCCTGTGAAGCTGAACTGTTGTCATAACTAGTATCTCATTTTAACTTTGCAGGTCTTGATGAAAAAGGATCTGAGTTCAGGCAGTTATTGAGCGTATGCTCCAGTGACTGCCAGATTGATGCTTCTGTCATATAAGAATGTGACAATAGTTGCTATGGGTTTCCTGATTCGGTTAATTAGATTTTTCCCTGTATAATTAGCACATCTTTAGACTGAACTTCAAACTATGTCACCAATTTATTTTAAAATTAGAGAAAGTGTTGGAGAGAATTTTATTCCTCTCATTTCTTGTAAATGTCTGTGCTAAAACCCACTAGGAATATCACAGAGCAAAATTGTTAAGAGGTCAGTATGTGATGTGGAAACGGGCTGTTTGACCTAGTTTTGGCTGTGGCTCAGACATCTGAGCTCACTGAAGAGCTGCTGTGAGGAGACTCTCTCTTTGTTTCATTTCTCAGGATTGAGGTGAAGCTAGTGGGAAAGAGTGGGGTAGCTTTGCAATTATATGAAACAGCTATTCAGTTCCAGAGGTCATAGCAGACACAAAAGTATTATCATAGCACAAGGAGGACTGGCTCACTGTATAGGGAGGGAAGGAGGAAAGCAGCACTGCAGAGCAAAGAAAGGTACATACATGGTACGAAACTTTCTAAGTCATCTAATTCATGTGGGCAACCACAGGAGTTCAAAAGCCTTTGCATTGTCCAGTAAAGTTTTTATCCTTTCATGGGCTCTTACAGAACTATTGTAACACTATCAAAAGTTCAGTTTAAAGAAGCACTGTTTTCATACTACACAATATGACACAGTTATGACAGGAATGCTGTTGGCAATATTTGGCTGAGGTGGCATAGTTCACTCCATAAATCCTCAAACCTTTATTTTTAATTATTTTTAACATAAGATCTGTTGCTGCTTTAAGGTTAAAGAGTATAACGTATGCAAAGAGAAATTTTTCATTTTGAGAGGCTTCTGAAAACCATGTCAGCACTTTGCAGTAGCTGAAGCTTTGCTCTGTGCACTGCAGCAACTCCTGAAAGATTTCTGATAGGCTGCATCATGCCAGTACAGAATTTTTTAAAGCATATGGATAGATAGCATGAGGATACATTTCAGTGAAGTAGAAAGAGACAGTGCGAAGGGCTATAATGGGATTGTGACATCCTTGTGTGTGACATGAACCAAAACACATCAAAGGTTGAAGCATCTTTCATGTGCTGGAGCATGTCTGGAGAAGGGCAATGAGGCTGGTGAAGGATCTGGAGCACAAATCTTATGAGGAGCAGCTGAGGGAATGAGGATTGTTCAGCCTGGAGAAGAGGAGGCTCAGGAGAGACCTACCTTCCTGAAAAGAAGTTGTAGAGAGGTGGAGTCAGCCTCTTCTCCCAGGTAACTAGCAACAGGACAGAGGAAATGGCCTCAAATTGCACCAGGGAAGGTTTAAATTGGATATTAGAAACCATTATTTCACCAAAAGGGCGGTCAGTCTTTGGAACAGGCTTTCTAAGGAAGTGGTGGAATCACCATCTTTGGAAATGTTCAAAAGTTGCGTGGATGTGGCACTTGGACATATGGTTTAGTGGTGAACCTGGCAGTGCTGGTTTAATGGTAGGACTCAACAACCCTAGAGGTGTTTTCCAACCTGACCATTTTACAATTCTACGATCCTCAGTGCTCCCTCTGGCTCCATGGCATCCATGGGCTTGCTGGTGTCCCTGCAGCAGGTGCTGTCTGCACTGCGCCACTCATTTAGCCTCCTCACACCCTCCTGCTTTCCCTGCCTTTCCAAAACCACAGGGTATTGAGCACGACTTCTCTGCCTTTATGGCAATAGAAGTTCAAGTAAGCAGCACTGAAGACGGTGCTCCATAACACATCATCAGTCCAGACCTTCCAATGGGAAGTGACAGGGAGCTCTGCTTAAATACAGATACCACAAAAGAGGCCAGGTTGTAAATCCTGCCTACACTTTTTTTAATGTGAATTAATGTTTGTTACCACTGGAGCACAGCTTCCATATTGGAGCAAAAGGGATGACAATAAAGACAATGAAGAACTTCCTGTCATTTCAAGACATCAGATTGTTTATAACCAGTCCTTCTCTCTCAGAGAAAAAAGCACTAAAATCACTTTTGTAGCACAATTTTACGCCACTACTGGCTGCTTTTATAAACCCTACTGACTAAACTTTTATTAATCCAAAATTATGACTTCAAAGAAACACTGGAACTAACAATGTTTATGTAAACACAGATGGTCTTGAGAAAAAAATGACAAGAGATTTTGTGAAAGTCAAAAGGTAAAAGAAGTTGACAGACTTAGGATGTCTTACTTTTCTTTAAGAAGCTGTTTTGCATGTGTGCCTTGAAACATATAGATATCTTCAGTTCTCATGTTATTAATTTAGTTTCATTGCACATACTGCTCTGTAATGGGGAAAACCTTGTGTTAGTCCTTATTCCTATGAACTACAACTTCCAATTATGTTCTTCTGCTATTTAGTTCCCAAGAATATCTTCAAAGTTTGATAATAATTTATATTGTCTGTCTATTAAGTCACTTTTATAGGACCCAACATAACCAGCACCTGCTTATGTGAAGCCTGAAGACTACCTTGGGCGTCTGTGAAGGCCATTTGATATCTGCCTTCTTTTATGGTTAACCTTGAAGGGGAGTTCAGTTTGGTAATTTATGGCAAACAGCATCCAGGAAGACCCATTTGCAAGATTCACTGTCACTTAGTGCTAAACGATCACTCCTGACTCTGAAGACAATCTGAGTCCCTGACAGGGCAATCCCATAAAAAATATTGCTTGGCCACCCAGGTGTCTTTTCCAATTATCTGGAGTAGAAATTAATACTTTTAAAAGCTGCTAGTTTTTGAAAGGTTATTCCAATTTATTCCAGTAGTTTCTTTTACACATTATGATAAATTGGTTTATTACACCGTTATTTTCAATGTCAGCTTTTTAGAAGATTGAATCATAATGCTTAAACATTAGAGTGAATGGCAAACATATTATTTTACAGCTGAGTAATATATTCCTTCTAAAAAATAGTGCTCTGTTTCTAATAACAGGTAATTTTAATATTGTATTGCTTAATGCTGTTTCTCCACAATATTTATTTCTATGTAGTAAGGACTGGAGAGTTTTCTTTCCAATTGACAAGGATAGCTTGGACAGGAAACAAAATATATGGAAGTACAATAATCCAAATTGTGAGCTGTGCTTTTAAGTATAAGAATTCATGATTTCTCAGTATCAGTTTAATATATGGAGCAGCTCCAGGGAGAATAAATGGTTAGGCTCACTTTAGTGGGCTTCTAAATTTAGAAGCAAGTTTTTTTAATGTCATGTTTTCTTCTTTGATTTTTTTTTTCTTTCGGTGATAATCTCTGGGTGCTATTTTTGTTCCCCAAATCCTCTCCAACGGATCTATAAAAGGACTGCAATTAGCATTTTAATGGGAATAGTTGAATCTCACTGTTTCCCTACAGTGAGCATATTCCTATTTATGTAGAGCTCAGCAATACTCAAAGACATAAGAAATGCATCGTTTCTTTTTTTCTTTCTTTTTTTTTTTCTTTTTTTTTTGTTTTGGAAGCTAGGAGAGGAGGAGACAGGGTGGGGGAGGAGAAGAAACAAAGCTAAAACTCTCATCCTTTTCAACATTATATCTGCTTGTAGAACAGATTCTTTTTCCAGCATGAATTACAAATTTTTTGGCTCTCTATCATCAGTTCTGCAGGTGGCTGAATACTTTGAACTCCTATTGACTTCTTTCACAGCACAATAAAGTTTCCATCCTGAGGTGCACAGCAATGCCCCATGTATTTTTTAATTGGAACAATTATCTCAGAATGGTTCAGTACAAAGTACTATTTCAAAAAGACAATTTCCTGTAGGTAAATGGTGTCAATTTCAAAAAGTAGTAGGTTACTGCTAATGAGTGTCTGACACTATTTTTCAAGCAGGCACATGTACAGATAAAGATTTGGATCTCAGCCCAAATGTTTAGAGAGTAAGACACCTACAGCTCAAATAGTCAGATAGTGGCATCAAAAATAATCTTCCCTCAAACCCAGAACTTCTTCCTCTTCACCACCAGAAACTTCTGTTGGCTGTGAGAAGGGCAACCTACCACACAACCTGAGCACCTCACAGATATTGCATCCTCTGTTTCCATAGGCTGATTTGCATGGCAGTGTGGAGGGTAAAGCCCTGATGAATTTATCTTCTATGTGATGTGGAGAAATAATTTACATCTATAATATGTAATGTTTGGATTCCTGCATCGCACCCTAGCCACAGGTCTTATATAAGCAATAGTTTACCAATGGAATGGTTTTATGGATAAGAAACAGGTTCTATTGCAGGAGAACAGGCATGGCTCCTGTTGTAGCTGGGACAAGCTGGTGGCACTGTTTCTGTGAAACTGTGGATCCCATGTGCCCCATAAGGAGATGTGTGCCCGAGCTTCGTCCAGAGCCCTCCGCAGGACTCCGGGGTGTGCTGCCCTCTTCACCCTCACGATTCACATGCAGCCTTCGTGAATACTCTCAGAAGGCAGCTGAACAATGCTGAGCTGTGTCTGCACTTCAAGATTCCTGGTTTTAGCAGACCACAAATCAGTAAATTTGTGGCTATGTTGACTAGTCTGTTCATTCTTAAAAGTAAATGCTTTCTGACTCTATTCCCTAGAAATGCTGGTGGGCAAGGGTTAGGAAAGAGGTTTTTTCCCAGTCCTATCAATATTTTTCCCCCATTATGATATTAATATCAATGAAAAAGATCATATACCTGAAATTCAAATCCATGGATGAGTGATTTCCAGATATTTGTGGTTAAATCACCAATAATAAATAACAGTATATACATAGCAGCTTCTTGTTTTCCTGAATAAGGAGATTTATCTCCCCTCCAGATAAATATTGAAGTTGGCTTTAAATTGGTCAGAATTAATCTTTCTGGTCAATAAATCTTGATATTTCCCTCCACAGAGATCAATACCTGTTTAATATATCAGATTATTGAATGAGATTGATAAATGTAACTCTGCATGAAGACTCTCATAAATGGTGAACAGTTCAAGTTTATGAGGCTTCACAAAGCCTCACAACATACTATATAGACTATTTCACTTGAATGTTAAGAAACTGCTGAACTGTGCATTAAATAAATTACTGTATTGCTCAGAGAGTTACAGTAAGGTCTATTAAGTACTTATTTAAAGACTTGGCAACAGCAAACAACAATAAATAATTCAAGTAGCACCTCTAATCTTGTTTTCTTTCTCCTTAATTGGTTTCACAGCATTGTTTTGACATTTACCCTTGAATTAAAAAAAAAATACTCAGAGAGAAGAAAATGCATGCTGTGCACTAATCCAGCCGTCAATTGAGTACTTACATATTGATGCATCAGAACAGCACAGGAGCTCCACTCTGTCTTCAGAGCTGGCAAAGCCCATTATTGGTGTGCAGTAGTATGGCCTTCTGGGGTTGCAGAAAAACTGAGTTTAAGAACTCTTTGTTTGTACAAGTGCAAAAGTATAAACATAAAATTATTTTAAAAATATAGAGATATTGCATCACCATCTCAGTGAGATTCCAGATGCATAAGAAACCATGTCTGATCTATCACCCAGGGAGGCATCTAAATGCCAAAAATTTGCCAAGGACAGATGGATCCAGAAGAGCTCAACAGCTGGAAAACTCAAGAAGTAAAGGACAGCCAATACTTTTGCTGTTCAGGTTTTCCCAGCCTATTGGGAACTCTGGAGTGATTCTATCCTTCAGGTTTTGAATTCAAAAGGACTGTGTCAGGTCATATTTCAATCCAGCTTTTAAAACTGGAGAAATTGTTGTTGGTTTTGGTTGTAATTAAGTTTACAGAACATAGGACAAAATTTGGTTTCTGGAGAAGTTTTTCAAAATCTTTTATCTAAAATATTTTGTATTGACTGGCTATTTTATTCAAAATTATTTAGTTTATAGACAGGATTTCTTTCTTTTTTTTTCTGAAGAGAAAAGGGAATAGGGAAATAAAAGCCTCATATTTTCCTTTTCATGAGTTTTAATTTTGCTATATAATTTTCTTTGAGAATATATAAGTTTGCACATGTGGGTGCAGGTAAATAAAAACATATATAGACATACGAGAAATGAGATTATACTGTCCTTTTTTGAGCAATGTATGAATATGTTCAAAGAATACATTTAGTGAACCCCAAATTGGTAAAAATATGGCACATACTGCATATATTGACACCTCTTGGAACTTCAGATGGAAGTATTAACACTTTTGTCATGTACATATCACCTCCATGCATATTCATATTGAGACTTCTATGCATAGTAAATAATTTTTTTCTGTAACAGACACAGTATGGTTTTGTATGTGCAACCATTGCTAAAAAAAATTACATTTTCCAACACATCCTTCTCTTTCTTTTCTTCTAAAAAATAGAGAGTTTTTTGAAAATATATTTCTTGTGTACTAAAATACAAAAGTTCAAAACAAAGCAACCATTAATCAATGTAAAACTGAAGAATATATTTCTATTACTCAGAGAAATGTAGAAATACTCTTCTCACTTATCTCAGCCTTCCTTTTACAGGATGTAATTTTAAAAAAACCAAAACAGTTTCCTTTGTACTTGGGCCATGAAGGTGCTCCCAGACTGCAGAAACCCTGCCATACTTCCCTATAAAGACGTTCTACTGAGTGGTGGAAGACTGCAGTAAAGTTAATAAAACCCCTTCTGACAGTAATGAATGTCCTCTCTTCCTTGTGATATTTGGTGGAGGTGACTTGTATTGACACCTCCCCAGTAAGTCCAGACAATAAAGGTAAAGCCCACCAGTCTTATTTCCCGTTCAGTTTCCTGCATTTGTACTAAATCCGCTTGTGAAGCTTAATGTTAATTCATCCATCTATATTAGTTATAGTTAATATTTGACTAACCATCAAACATGAAACAAATCTAATTAGCTTCATCTTTGTTTTGAGACAGATTACTAACTACTCAGTACTAGGATAAAGTAGCTTTTATGTATCATATTCAGCTGTTCTCAAGCACAGACTGCATTGCTAGCTCTGCTGATAGCCTGTCGAGTGGACTGGGTTAAGTTACTTCAGTCCCCCTTACTCCATTCCCACATCAAGAAAGAGACACATTTAACATTAAGTCCTTAGACCTTGTTGTGAGCTCAGGGAACAAAACTCCTTTACATGGTTAATATTTGCTTTGTAATAGTGTAATGGTCCCCCTGCAGGACTGACCTCTCTTGGAACTGGCTGAAGAAGAACTGGGAGTCAAGCCTGAATTAGTCAGTTACCATTAAAATCTTCTCTCTACAGAGAAAGGCAACCTTCCACAAGTGGCAGGTGTGACCTATGTGAAAATGATGCCACAGGCTGAGATGAACTGCCTTTGGAACTTGTTACTCTCCATTGGGAGAGCGCTTACAGCTTGCTTACATTTGAAACCTAGAGAAATAATCAAATATCTAAATATGTGTCCTTAATACATTTTGAGGTGCCCTGGAGTACTGCAACTCTGCAAGGTGGAAGTCATCCATCATTCCTGTGTCAAAGCTGTTAGCATCATGCATGTATCTTGAATTACCATAGAGCATCTAAATTGGTATTAAATGCCTATGCTAGGTACCTGAATTGCTCTTCACATTTTTAGGGTAATGCAGTGGAAGGAATTGTTTCCTCTTCCCCACAAAGCGTACAATGAATCTCACACAGAAATGCAATGTTACAGCCCTTGGATATGTCTTGAGAACATGCTTACATATGCAAAGCAACATTTCCTGGAAATTAAAAATATTGTTCTTTCAAATAACAAATATTTTTATCAGACAATTATATGTTTATCCATGCTACTACATCACTAGTATTTAATTTGTCTTAGGTAACAAAACTTACTTGTGGTAGTATGACTGAAACAATAACTTCGTGGGTTACACTCTTAAAATAATTACTCTAGTCTCACTTTATTTTCTTTCTTTTTTAAGGACATATTCTGTCTGCAGGTACATGACTTGTTTCCTACAAGAGTTCTTCTTTCTCTAAAAGTAAAGGAAATCAAATAATATTGATCTAATTGTGCACTTATTAATGAGTGTCCCAGGAAAGCAAATAATTCGGGAGAAGGAGGTGACATGTTTGTAGTTTGGCCATATCTATTATCATCTTAATTTCATAAAACTATGGGCTGACCTTGAATTGACCGTGCATTTTAGAAGCTCAGATGACAGTCATACAAACAAATCAGCTACCACTCAAGAGAGCAAAAGCAGCTGACCAGTCACTTAAATTCAAGAATAGATCAATCAGAAACTTACAGATTTTGCATACAGTTTTAAAATAAATCCCCACAGTGGTCTCTCTTTGCAGCCAAATTCCAGGCACTCAACGGTTTGGGCAACTGTGTTTCCTTTTAATTTGCATTTACCAATCTAACAAGTTTAGCTTTCACATCCTTAGCAAAACATCAGACTGGAGGCTCATTCTCTCAGACGGCCTAATTCAGCTCCCATTAAAGTCAACTAAATTACCCTGTTGGCTTAAGTGAAATATGAGTTATATACTACACACTGAACAGCTGTGCAGGATCAGCTCAAAAGTGCATTTACTCCAGCATCCCATTTCTGACAAGAATAAATAAAGTGTGCTTATGGAAGAAGTCATGGAAACAGGGCAAATACAGAATGATACTTTAACTTGTACTCTTGCTACTCCCAGTAATTTGCATTTCAGAAACTTTGTGAGCTGTATGTTATAATCACTTCACTGTGTTTAACAGCTTTTGATGGATTTTTCATTGAAAGTCTTCAATCTGCCTTTGAATCCACTTATACTTTTGACATTCGCAGAGTTCCCCAACTGAATTATGCCTTATTTGAAAAAGTACTTCCTTTTGTTTATTTTAAACCTCCTCATGATAATCTCATTTGGTTCTTCCTAGTTCTTACATCCTGAAAAATAATGAATAATCAGTCTCTTTTTCAGTATCTCCATGCAATTCTTAATTTTATAGGCTTAAATCATATTTTTCTTCTACCAATATTCCTTTTTCAACCTGAAGAGTCGCAGTTTATGTAATTACCTCTCATGGGAAGGGCATTGCCCAGCTTCTTTGAAAAACTTGTAATTCTACTTGGTCCCATTTGAAGTGACGCGACCAGAACTATTTGCAGAATTTAAGATGTAGATACACCAGGAATACACACAGTGGCACACAGGTTCCTCTCTTATTATCCCTTTTCTACCATTTCTTTGTTATTTCAACCGCCTTGAGCACTAAGATGACGCTGACATTTGGCACACAGCTATTTGCACCCAATTCTGTTGCTGGCCAAGAGTTGATTTTCATGACTATGCTTTGGTGTACACTACAAGTATAAGGTTGTTTCTACCGACATGTATAAGTCTGCCTTTTTTGACACAGAATTTTGTCTGCCACCTCATTTTTCCTGTCATTTAATACCAGGAAATACATAGAATTATAGAATGGTTTGGAAGGGACCTTAAAGATCACCTGGTTCCAACACCCCTGCCATGGGCGAGGACAGCTTCCACTAGACCAGTTCGATCAAAAATTCTTTCTGCAACTCTTCTTAATCAGAGAGTTTTTTGGAGTAACATGAAATTTTTGTGATACCAACAGTTTCACTCTTCAATCTCACAATTCAACAGTCTCCAAGTCAGTTTTGTCCATGTGTAAAGACATATCACAATAAAGACTCCTCAGAGAGATTGATTGCTTATTAAACCTCTTCTTTAGAAAGAACCAGAATTTCGATATAGTCATTGAGCTGCAGTTTTACAGTGCTCTAGCATCACAAGTGTCTGTGATGGGTTTCTGTGTGAATCCCAAATCCTCAAAGTTTCCTTTCTGTGATACATCCTCACCTGTTCCCTCACCCCAGGCAGGTGACACCCTTCACATTATTAATTTGGGATTCAACCAGTGTTAACTTCTTTCAGTGGCAATTGTGAGCATTCAGGGGTGATGTTTTTCAGTCACTCCAGCCAGCCTTCTGCCAGTCCTTCCAAGTGGCCACAGTCCCACCCTCCAGTGAAGCTGGACTCTGTTCTCTGCACTGGCCATGAAAATTTTAGTGCCTCTCAGAGCCCTCTTAGTACTGCCAACAGAGCTTGTCTGAGCACGGCATTTGACACATTCTGGACTGGGTGGCACATTTTGGGGGTTCTGCAAAACTGTTTCTAGTAACCTATCTGAACTAAAATAGAAAAAGATGTATGAAAAAACAACAGCAAGAGAGTTAGTGTACCATATACAACACTTGGTGAAAAAGCACAGCTGAATTAGGGGCATCCCTGCGGGGATCTGTGACAACAACAAAACCCTTGAAGTTAAAACACTATCTAGCACGCTTTAATCAAAAGCCATGTGGACTTTTCGGATGCTCTCTTCCATCACTGCTGTGATTAACATCATCTGTTCTTTCTGGCAAGCAAATAAATAGATAACTAAAACATGGTCAGATACTCTTGCCTGAAATGCGACAAATATGTTGTCCCAGCAGATGAGAAGCACATCTTTCTCAGGGATCCACCAAAGTCAAAAACTTGTGAGGCATTTTTCAGTTTTTTTGGCATGTGAAATTTGGGAGGTACATTTCTTCAGTAAAAAGCTGTCCTGTATGTGAGTATGTTTCCTGAAGAAGAACTGATACCAAACACATCAGGCTATGCAAGTTATTTCTTAAGATAAAAGAAATCTGCTTTTTTAATCCCTTCCTTTCTGAAGACAAGGTGATTTACTTAAATATGCTGTCCATATTTGTCTGTCAGGCTCTTATGCTTTCCTATTAATTTTTGAAACCCTTAACCAAACTTGACAGAAGGTAGAAGAGTCAGTGATAGCTACAAAGAGAAAATAATTTGGGTATAGAAAGTGGCTATTTTTGTTATTAGAATATTTGCTTCTACTATGTGGAAAGGTTGTGTGCCTGAATCAAAATGGAAAGTATTAGTTTACGCTTAAAATACGAAGGCTTGATTGAACTTTGTTACCCTTTTTAGAATGATACTTAAGAGTGATGTATTAAAAAAAACCAAAAACAAACAAAAACAACTATGAATGAACAAAAAGAAATGTTTAATTTTTTTTCAAACAAATCTCTCTGTATCCAGAGGTGAACATGGAAAGCACAATGCAGACTGCATTGATTCAGTTTCTGTGAAATTTTTACATCTAAATAACAGCATTTTGTCCCAGGTGTGTTGTATCATATCCTCTGGGTTAGTTTCTCCTTCTCTTCAACAAATTACAAGATTGTACTGTGTACTCCACCTTGTAGGTGCAAGCAGCAACATCCGCAAAAATAATGAAAAGAAAAATGTTTCAAGATGTTAAAACTGTAATGGAACCTGCATTTAGGAACAGCCTTTATTAAAGGCTTCCACACTTTTTTTCCTGGTAGAAATACTGAATTGCTAAGAACTGAAAACTATTTTTTCATGTAAACTTTCATGTAAAATATGAAACACAACTAATGTAGTAGATGCCAATGAAAAGAGCTGTCATTTTCTTGATAGCATGAAGCATGATATGAGTTTGTGTTTAAAAAAGTAATACTTTCTTTCAAGAGGCTTTCATTTTTAAAAATTTGTACATTAGAATATCCTCCCCAAAAATATTGGTTGTTCACATGTTGATTGTCATTTCAAAAAAAGAGGTCACAGTTCTCATCCAGTTTGTTTTGCAAGCCAGATCTCAGACATCAACTTTCCATGGAAGAAATGTTACCTAAAGATTGTAGATTATCTAACACTTTTTGCTAGCAATGAATTACATAGACCTCTGATTTAATCTACCTTGGCAATTTCTATGACTCCGTGTTTCTTCTAATCTCTTCAATGTACCTTCATATCAATAGAAATCCTGAGAGTGGTGTCAAGAAGAGCAAATTTATATTTGTAGGAAGTCTAGCTAACATAGAAACAACGAAAGGTGAAGGAAAAGGGTTTCTTATTTTAGGTGTGTTGATGTGTTACCCACAACAGAGTGCACATTAACAGCATAGTTAACGATAGTAGCTTAATTACTCTGCTTTCACAGGTGTTTTTACAGGTGCTTTCACAGCAATCTTTCCAGATATCCTTTCAGATAACCTTCATTCTTATAAAAAGCTTTTTCTTGAAAGCAAATATTTGGATAATTTTCTTTCTCAGAAATCCTACATTAAGTGAAATGACTTTGCTCAATGTCATGAGGGATTAAAAAAAAAAAGGGTTTGATTCATGCTAAGAGAAAGGACTTTCTGCTAAGGGGTGAAGTCATGAAAATACTCCAATGTAAGTAAAATATGATGAACACAAAGAAGAGGAATTTCCTCTGTAATGAGGGAAGGGACTCGGCTTTCTCCACCCATACAAGTACAAACACCTATTAATACATAGAGCACATAAAATACAGTAGTAAAGGGGGGAAAGGAGATTTTTAAGAGAAAATACTAATCTAAAAAACCACTATTGACAGTTGTCAAGATTATATTGTGGAGTAAAATATGGTAAAAGCTTTCAGATTAAATTTCCGAGCTTAATATTTGAGATAATGGCAAATAATTAAGAAACTAACATAAGTTTTTTTTCAGTCAGGAAAAAAAAACAATTTCTCTTTAATGCTTTCTCAACAGAATTTTTCAGTCTTCCATGTGATTGTTCTCTATTTTTTCAAATCTTGTAGGTGGTCTGCATATTGGAGTTGTCCCCATGATATCTGAAGTCATGCTAAAACCAAATTAATAGTTTGCACACCTATGACTTTTACCTTCAAAAAGCAGGTAGCCATTACCACTTAAACAGACTTAAAAAACTGAGTATATTTAGAGTAGAGATGTGTTTTACAAGCAAAAGAAACAATTATTTAATGTTTCCTCAAATGCAATCAGAAAGAGATGATGATGAGACAATGCTCCTTTGTTGCCTACCCCTTTGTGTCTGTAAGTCACCTTGCACGAGTTTGATAAAAGACTGCATGAAATAACTCCTAGACATATACTAGGAAACTGGCAACACAATTTATTTTCACTTTATGAGCATGCTAGCACTCAGTTCAGATTCTATGCTCTGTATCTGGGCATACATATTTCTTTCATACTCACTTTTCCACTTACTCTCCTTGCTGGCTCCTATACTTCTGCCCATTTCTTTGTATCATATCTTCCCCATGCTTATTCCAATTCTATTCTATTTTGAGGCTCATTTCAAGGCTGGTTCTCGTTTCCTGAAACGGCTGAATTATTTTGACTATGAAATTTCCATGCCCAAAACTGAGGCTGAGAAAGACACCAGAGAGAAATCTCAAGCCTGCTTATTCAAAATCTGGGAGAGTTTGAAGCCACAAAAAGCATTCTCTGCTGTTAGGAAACATCAGGAAATTTTTACTAGAGTCAGCAATTTCTACCTCACCTCTCTCTAAGTCCTTCCTTTCTAGTGGAGCAGGGGATGTGCCTAAAGAGGTGAGAAAAGAGAAGGACCCTGTTCAGGTGGTAAAATTATGCATCCATTGGACAAAAGACCCAATAACAACCCATTCATTTAATTGCCTGAAATACGCCAGGATTTCCCTCAAAATCATCTCAGGCTTGTGATGCTAAATTATTTTTATTCATAGTGAGTTCAAAGGGAGCTAATGACTCTCAGCCCCTTCTACAAGTGAATATTAACAAACAAGCTGGCCAGGCAGAGATAGGACCAAAGGGAGAAATCCCTACAGACAAGAGGTCCGGCTCCCTGGAGATAAAGGGTTTGTCTCAGGGTTGGCACCCTGGAAAACAGCTGTTTGGGAAAGCTGAAAACTCCTTTGTAAGCACTTTTGGCAACAGGATGGCTGTGGAACTTGAAGTAGCTTTATCTTCGCCAGCAGTTGCCCCAGCTTCTGAGGGCTGCCTTCAGGTCCTTTGGATCCTGCTGCACTTCCCTTCAGCTCCCAAAACTGAAGAAAGGACAAAACCAGTCCAGTTTCTTACCCCCAACACTTTCTTGGACCACTTACTTTGAAAACCCACATCAGCAGGCAGGTGGAGAATAGACCAGGTCCCTCGCCTGGAGCCAGGCAGTGTGTTTCCTCAGAAGACACCCCTGGTCTGTGCTAGAGCACTGTCACCTAGTCCCCTTCCACAGCCCACGGCACAGCCACCTGCAACAGACCTCCTATGTGACACCTGGGGCAGTGCTCTGCAGGTTTGTGTGACATGGCATGGGACAGAGACACCAGTCTTCACTCTTGGGTGTCATGAGTGAGAGCAGTTCAATAGGTGTGACACTTCGTGCCAATAAAATTAGCTGGATTAATTTTTCTGATTAATTCAGACTTTTTTTTCCCGGTAACTATCTGAAGATAAAGTAATTTTTGTTCTGGCAAACACCAAATCACTTTCTTTTGGTGAACAAAAAAAAACCCTCAAATGATGTTTTAGATTTGTGTGTTTTCCATAAGCTGAAATTTTGAAAAATATTTAGAGGCTTAAATCCCCAAATGATCCGTCTTATCACCCCACTGTAAAAGGCAGTTTGAAACAGAGTTTCATATATTATTTAAAGCCTTGTAGATTTGTTATTTCCTGACGGCCATTCTAATTTCATGAAGCTGTTCTGTGTGCTAGAATTTTCTCAGCAAAGCTGAAGATTTAGGTTAAAAATAACAAATATATCATGAAAATAGCAAAAATGTCACAAATTGGTTAAGGAAATTCAGAGAATTTTTGAATGTTAAAAGCAATGTGGAGGACTGGTGCAATAAAGCAGAAACAGCTTTTAATTTCCAGAGACTTCAAAAGTGGTTTTCACTCGTTTGGGTTACTAGTAATATTCCTAAAGGAATGTCTCGTCTATCGTTATTTTTCCAATCTCCCTTAGGTAGACCAGTAAAACTGTCCTTTAAATCTCCACACAACGTCTTTTTGCAAGAAATCTAACAAGAATCACAGTTATATTCCAGATTTCCATGACTGCAATTGCTTTTCTATTAACAAAGAATCTTGGACCCCCTGGAAGAATGCTGTGGAAGCAGATGAGGTTCCCCTTGGTCTTGCAGCACCACAGCACTCTGTGGGAGGACTCTCACACTTCACGGACTGCACCGAGGCAGTCCCTGACCATGGCTAGTGGCACACTGCATGAAATGACGCAGATAACCACAGCCACAGGTTGCTCTGCCCGGTGTTGTTTCTTGCCTGAGATTCCGGCACAGTATACAGGGAAGCTGTTTCATGGAAAGTCCCATGCTAGAGTCTTTATGGGAGCTAGGCTTGCCTCGTGTGAAAGAAAAGAATATATCCTCCCTTTATAAGCAGGGCATCATTTACCCCAAGTAACAATTACAGAATTACCACAGCCAGGAAAGGAATCTAGAAATCATGCTGCCTAATGTAGTTCAACCTTAGGGTTAAAAAATTTTTTAAAATTAAAAAAAATGCACAAAAAATTTATCTTGATGCAAGACAAGTGAAAGGCAATACCCCTCAGGCTACTGCTGGCCACAAGTGTCAATGTCTTGGAAAACCAGAGGTGCAACCAGTGCTGCTACAATCCCCTCTGACATCAGAGAAGTGCAGCCAAGGACTCCCTGTAGAGATCAGGAGTAGTCAATGATGTAAAGGGGAGCTTCCCAGCACGAGCTCCTGCAGCTGCTCATCATGCAAGTGCTCTTCCTTCCTTCAAAGGCTTTCTTTCTGGTCTATATATAGAAGAAATGCAGATGTCTGCTGTGAGGGGGTGGAAGCCACTGTGGAATAGCTGCTTTCCAAAGCTACAGAAGTTAAGGCAACTGCAATAATGCATTAGACTCATCCTGTACTTGGCACTGAGTCAGCATCTTAGAGCAAAGGAGGGATTGCACGCTGCAAGGTCATACACAACTAGTGACAATCAGCCTTACAGGAATAAGAACCACGAGCAGCTTATTTCAGTCACTTTAGTAAAATCGTTGTAGAAAACGATTACCCAAGACTAAAGGGATTCTAAACACTGCTCCATAACCAAATTGATGTCATGCAGCAGGAAGAGGCTGAAAGCTGGGATGTGCCCCTCCACACTGTGCCTGACTCATGCTCTCACTGACATGACTTGCTTCAATGAAACAATCGATGGTCTCCTGTGGATGCCATCCAGAGCTTCACCAGACAGATCCATACTGGTGCTAATATCAGATGGTACCAGCTGCCTGTGTGTTAATGTAGGAGAGAAAGGGATCTCTCACCATCGTGCTACTCTCAGTCTTGCCTTCATGAGGATGTTACTGTGTGGATGGGAGAAGTCTTATGGCTTTCCTCCTTAATTCCTCCCAACCCTGCCATGGAAATGGACATTGGCTGGGCAAGGGTCAGATAGGGGAAGCCCGTTCCTGCGATGGACTGAATGGAAAGCAAGGACACAAATTTTGTTTGCAAACATCTTGGCTTTCTGTAAACAAGTTGTTGATTTTCATAATTTATAGCTGTCGTGGTTTGATGCTGGTTTAAATGCCAAACACACGAAATCCAATTATATGCATGAGGGGAATATGGATTTATTGAGGCAAATGTAAGGAAACTTCGGGGCAAAACAAAGTCCACACTTAAACAGTTGCAATATAAAGGAAAGTTTACTACTAACAGAATGAAAAAAAGAAATGGTAAGAAATTAAAGCAAACCTTTAAATGCCTTTCTTTCCCAGTGCCTCTTTCTTTACTACAAACCTTTCACAAGTGAAAAAAAAAAACCAAAAACATGAGATTTTTGGTCAGAGTTGCACTCTGAGAGTTTTTCTATGCTTAAGGAAAAGAGGTTCTTCTACCGTGCCATAGATTTTTCACAACTTTACAGTCCACCCAGTCCTGTTGAAGTGAAAAAGGTANTTGTGCTCCATGCAAAGGTACCCCGCCAGCCCCGTGAGGGGTCTCGGCGGCCTCAGATCATCTCGGCCACATGGCCTCGGTCACACGCTGCGTGCTGAGCGGGAACAGCTCTCCCCTGGGAGGAGAGGGCCGGCCCCGTGCCGCCGCCGTGCCGAGGTGGGGGCCTGGCCCGGACCTGGGGGCCTCTGCCTTCGGCCACCCCTTTGCCCTCGAGGCAAGAAACAAAGAGAAATCTCCCGCGCTTGCACGGGATTTTTATATGCCAAATTGAAAAAGCGCGATTGGCCCAAAAGCCCGTCAATCAACTCAGGTTCAACCTATTACAATAGCTCTTAAAATTTTTCTGCCTTTGGGACTGAGTTCACTTTTTCCTGAAAGCTGTTCTCGCTCTTCAGCTGCTACCTGGGGGGTGGGGGTGAGGAGGAGTTATAAAATTGCTATTAAAGAAAGATTACGACACATTTGCTTCCTTTTTTGCTCATATCTATACCAGAACATTTATTTGTCTTGTTGCCATACATTGGAAGACATTTTAAAAGGTGTGCTACTATTGAGGAATTTCATATACTAACCCCCAAACTGATGTAGTAGCACACAACGGACATTCAGCTTAGTTCTATGCAAGGCAACTTGAGTTCCACAGGACAGTTTCACCAGCCTACAGGGAGAATCAGGCCCTCAGCATTATATTTAGAGTTTGCTGGAAATTTTTCAACTGAAAAGATTTTCAATATGAACCAGGAGCGTTATTGATGAAAATGTGAATATAAACTACAATCTGAACTGACTCTTGATATGATTGTTTATTTAGTTTTGCTGGTATCTGTCCAGCTGGCTAGAGAAATATAATTGTCTTCCAGGTTTTCTTTGTACTTTTTTAGTCAATCTTCTGATGGAAAATGTTGAGGGGGAAAATGGCAACAATGCGAAAAAAAGCAGCATTTTTCAAAATATTGTTTGTTTAGAAAAAACGCCCATTTCTCACTCTGGAATTTTAACAACTCTAATTCTTATGTATACATGAAAGGAAGAGAAGAATTGTTCCACTAACTTGTTCCCTAAAGCAGAAAAACTTGCCCATATGTCTTGCCTGCTCGTGGCTGCTAGCCATTTTTCATCATATTTTGCCCATTTACATCCTTTCTCCACCCCCTCCATAGCCCATGCCATTTGCAGAACGCTTGCAGGTGCTGTTTTTCCCTGGCATTCCCTGGGCTGCTCCTGCACCGGGGTGACTGTTTAATGCAGTGTGTTGGCAGAGCTCCATGTGGAGCACTCGCCAAGATTTCCCCTCACTCTCCATTGGTGTATGAATGAGTGCAAAATAAACTCAGCAGAAATTTGCATTCAGGCTTACATGGACTGAGCACAGAGTTTTGACGGGCTGACCAAACTTATCAGAGGTTTTCGCTTTTCTTTCAGTCATAAGGAGAAGGAGTTGTCACATATTCAGTTTACTCTGTGTATGAAAAGAGCTGCACACAGTTAATGAAAGTCACAGGAGCAGCTCAACTATGCTGTTAGGTCCAGAGCATGAGAGATCATATATCACTGTAACCTACCTAACCTTCCCTGTACTAA
The DNA here is from genome assembly GCA_013397725.1 of Rhagologus leucostigma. Taxonomy (NCBI): domain Eukaryota; kingdom Metazoa; phylum Chordata; class Aves; order Passeriformes; genus Rhagologus; species Rhagologus leucostigma. Next base: position 974,851 of record VZTD01005554.1, read on the forward strand.
ATGACAAACTGCTGCAAATAGCCTTTGGGTCAGGTCTCGCATTCACTAAAATACTTGTCCTTCAGCTGAGGACTCTGTTGAACTCATATATCACACAACATCTTAAATCACAAAGACTTGCATAAATGCTAAATACTAATTAAGACTGAAAAAATTACTAGAAGATAAAGTCCATGATACAGGTCAAATCAAGGCTCAATTATATTTAGAATTTATCTTTTTAGATGACCTTAGAAAGATAGAAGACTGCAATTTTCTATGTGTTTTTTAAATTGCTACTGTACTTCATGTTGCAACTCATATCACCCTGAGAAACCATTCAGACTACAGCTCGTGCTCAGCCAGAAAAGGATTTCCAGTTGGACACTTCAAGAAGCAGGATGTGGCAGCCTTGTTGAGCTCACAGGGGCTTGGCTGGTGCTAAGAAGCTTTTCAAATTGTCTTTACACAGGACATGTCCACTGATTAATGGATCATAACAAGCAGTTCTTAAAAGGTTTTATTTGAAAATTGTTATTTCACGGAGCGTTGTTTGTTGGGAAAATGTTGTTGTTTGAAACCTTTCAAGGACTGATGTAAAAACACATTTTGGAATAAAGCAGGAACTATAACTGTTGGCTTTGTGCAGCCACACAATGAAGTTAGTAATCATTACTTAAGCACTTCTCTATGCATGCTAAATGCTTTCTGAGCAGTGTTTCTGCCCTGAGGAACAAGCATGCTAAGAGGAAACAGCTAAATAGTCAGCAGACACTGAAGAAAGAGAAAACGACAGACAATTTATATATCAAATCAGTCAATTCCTTGCAAGTACCATGGCAGCAGTGTTGGGGTTTTTTATGTGACAGAAGGCAGGAAGGTAGGAGATATGCTCAGGGAGGTCGGGCATTGAATATAGAGCTTTTAGGTGATGGAGAAGCTGACAAACTGGCTGATTTGATGTGAATTGAATTGCACTGGGGTTTTCAGAACTGAGTAGCACGACTTTGTGTAGGGCACATGGTATAAATAATGAAAAAGAGAAGGAGACATCGTACTGAGTCATATGTTTCGAGATAAGATATGAGCTGCTGGCAGGGAGAAGCAGGACCTATTCTGAACACAGCTGCAGAGGAGAGGACTCAGAAGAGAGAGGTGACAAGGGAGGGGAGAAGGAGATACAGTGCAGGAGGTCAGGAGGAGTCACACATGACAAGCACTTGTCTTCTGCATTTCAAAATATGATGTTAGCACAGTGGCAATATTTAATAATAACAGTATAAACAAGTTTGTTTCAGCCCTCTCTCTATTCCTAGAAATCAGACACAAAGAAGTTACAGCACTACCTCGGTTTACAGTCTGTCATTTTCCCTTTTGCACCTGGGCTGCTGCCAGTGTGTTATTTCTGCTGGCCTCTCACTCAGCAGCCCCCGATGCAGAGGTGTAATCCCCTTCAGCAGCTGAGCTATGGCCTGTGCTCTGTTGCCTGCAGTTGTGAGTTAGTCCCTGGAAAACTCTTACCAGCTGGTGGAATTTAGAGAAGGTCCAAAGCTGCTTTGAATTACACCCCAGCTGTGATTAATGTAGGAATGTAGTGGGAACTGAGCTTCTGTGAAAACTGCATGGCAATGTTGTGCAAGACAAGGAAGAAACGAGCCCAGCATATTTGTTTCAAAAGTCACAATATATCTGCATCTTTTTAAATGACATTTAAAAAGAATTCAGACAAAATTGTGATTGTCAGGTGTTTGATATATCTTCTGATTAGTCTTTGTTGAAATTATCTGTACTGCAGAATAATTATCTATACACAATTCCCTGCATTAGCATTATAACCTAATCACATCTCTATAGCTTTCTGTATGACTTTTTTAATTGGTTCTGTAATAGGCTCAGTGTAAAAAACAGTAACCTTAAGTGATTAGTCATTCATTATTTCCCCTGTCCCTGACTCAAAAGAAAAGAGATGAGCTAATCAAATCCATACCACTACACAGTCTTTTCCAGAAGTAGATAGAAGTACCAAAAGCTGCTTTTAGGGGGCAGAAAATCAATTCAATTCTTTCCCCAAATGACTGCACAAAGTTCGATGTGGAGTTCTTACAACATCTTCCTTGAAACCTCTCCGGATTTATTCATGTCAGAGAGAGAGCATTCTTATAATCCTGTGTAAGTCAAAGACATTTAATAAAAAGGAGAAACTTACTCCTTTTATTTCCAGCACTATCTCATTGACAGAAAAATTTTCACTAGATTAATAAATATTAAACAGCAAAATACAATTCCAGTCAAACCATACAGATGAAACTACCATATGTAGAAGTTCTAACATGCAGTTAACTATCCTGGTGTACAGTCTGGAATGAGATTAACTGGCGCTGTATTATAAATACTAAAAGCATAAGGACTAAACAGCTAGTTCTTCATCTTGAGACAGAAAAAAAAGAGGTTGTATGTAAGGTGTATTGTTTCATATTCTTAATTTAATATACAATTCTATACATACAGATATAATATGTAGTTATATGCCAAAAAGTATAAGCAGAACAAAAGTGTAACAGAAGTATAACAGAAATGAACAAAAAGTATAAGTATACTATACAGCCTTATAACAATACTTCATCTTATATATGATTTCTGTAGACTGTGACAATATTATTTTAAGTTAAGCATTATATAAAGGCACATAAGACCACTATTAGAAGATAATATTATTAAAGATATAGATGTCACAATATAATTTACTAGTGTGTATGTAGCCAATGCACTCAGTGCAACATATCTTTTCATGTTAATCGCTATACATAGCTGGAGAAAGCCGCTAGCTTGAACAGTTTGAATCTAATTAGACGAAATGGAGAAAGAACATATTTTAAGACATGAAGCTGGGGCACAGGTATTATGAATCACTTGCCTGTCAGCAAACAGTCATTAGGTGAAAGGGAAACTCACTTGAACATTCTGAGTCCTAATGAAGCATCTTAAATTCAGTGATCATCCTTCCCTGCTAATGTCCATCCTATTCTGTTATTCCCCTTTTTGTCTTGTTTTATATTGCTCTGTACTTGTTTTTTTTCAGCCGGAGCTTGTAATGGTCAAAGATAATACTGGTGGCAGAGGATAGAACTTGCGTTAACAAGCTGATGATATCAGGTGCTATTACCAATTTATTTACTCTAAAACTGGAGATCTGGCAACAGAAAACTAAGCAGGAACTTATATTTCCCTGGGTCATCCTCAAAAGATGTAACAACAAGCCCAGGGCATCAAACTGACTGATGTTACACAAAGGCTAAAGTGCTGGTGCTCAGCATTGTCATGACCCCAGTGCTCTGCAGGTTTGTATTTTGTGGGAGACCTTCAAATGGTCTGCTCTATCTCCCATCTTGTGGTCTCTCAGATGTGCACTGGAGAGGTACCCTTGGGCACCAACACCAAGGAAGAAGATTTAAAAGACCACCACAAGCCTTTCACAGTCCTACCCAGCTCAATAACTGCTTACTGACACTGGATTTGCTTGGACTCAGCATGGTCAGCCAGAATATCTAGTTAGGCCACAAAAACCATGGTTTGCTAAAAAATATTGAAAAAAAATTGGCTTTCTATCAGCTTTGAGCTTATCTTTTGGACAACACATCAATAGTGTTTGCAAGCTATTCTCTGTGGCCATTAAAGCTGGTCAATTGGCTGCTGATACATTGAGTGGGGTGGGGTGTTTTTCATTCTGTTTCTCCTTTTTAATCACATGGATCTAGGAAATTAGGATTTATAAAAGAAATTAGTCACTGAATACATGCTGTAAAAGGATGAAGGTGGGATAGAGAAAAATCAGTTCTTACTGAGACAAACAACAATTTTATGCTTGTGACCAGCAGGTGTAATTCAAATAGAGCTGAAATTGAAGAATATTTTTTATGCTAAATTTTTGAGAGACGGACCTTATTTCCTATCTATTTTTTATCCAAATACTCTGTTTCACCCAAATGGTCACAGTTCTACCAGATCAGAACAAAGTTTCCTTGTCCTGTAGTTAAAATACCATTTTCCTCTCTTGTCTGCACATCAATTGAAGTACAGGGCAAAATAGTTACAGGGGGGAGGGCAGAAGATAAAAGGTAAGCACTAAGTGTGAACTGACTGATAGGAGAATAAAAAATACCTGTGTTTTAATTGTGTTAGTAGAACCTGAGTGTGACTTTATTTCCTAATACTATATATATATATAAATGATTTACTATTTTAAATGACATGAGAGTTTAGAGGAAAATGGACAATATTGAAATATTTGAGCAGGAATTCAGCAGAGATTTTCATATAAACCCAAATATAGGAGCCTTTTCTTGTGTTCCTAAGTACTGCTGCCTGCTAAAAATGTTTTATATCCACACTGAATGATACTTTTGTAACAGATCTTGATATGAAATAGGAATAAGGTATCTCCAGAATTCAATAGAAGCAGATATAATTTTTAAGCAATTATTTTTAAAATATAAATAGATCTTTCTTCATGTATGTGTATATATATGTACGTATATGATTTCCTTTGTGACCTCCCTACTTTTCACAGATTAAAATCTGGGAATTTCAAGCATTACAAATCCTAATATCACCCTCTCACCACACACTAATTTATCAAAACATTTTTCCTAGAAAATGGCTGTCTTCCAAAAATTCAAAACTATAGGCTACATTCTGCACTCCTATGAGGCTCATATGAGCCTGTGTATTCCAGCTGCAAGGCCAGCACGCCTGGCACTCACTGAGATCCTAGCAATAGCAGGATGGGGGATCATTTGCTCTCATGAAGAGCAACAGCACCTTAAGGAAAGGAAAGTAGAAACTGGACACCTGATTTCTTCAGAGCAAATTTCCAAATTCTGACCCTAGTTTCAGGAGCTTGGGGAGAAAACAGAAACTTCAGGCACTATTGTAGAAAAATAGCGTGGTAAGCCTGCTTGGAAGAGTTGTTTTCTTTGTGACAGTTAAAAGAAAGGGACACCCTTGTGCCCCAAGGGAAAAGCAAAGTAGGAAAATACAGAGCACAGGGTGCTGCTGGTGGAGCTGCTTTTGCTGCCTCCGGTACCCATGCTCTGCTGGAGAGGAAGGGGGATTCCTGCTGTGGCAGTGCCCTGGCCCTGCAGCTGGAGCTCTTCTGGGCACCTGTGCAACCAGTCTGCACTCAGCAGCCTCTGCAGCAGAGTGTCCTGACATCCCCACACCCCCCAGCCCCTTCTACGTGTCTCTGGTAGTCTGGTAACTTCAGTGTGATGAGCTCAGTTTGTAAGGTTTATTGTCAATATGAAGGGAATGGTCCCTCACTTATATCATTCCTCAGACAAGGATCATATTGTGTTAGGACAAGAGAAAATGACCTTAAGTTGTGCCGGGGGGGGTTAGATTGGATATTGCAGAAAATTCTCCATGGAAAGGGTTGTCAAGCATTGGAACAGGCTTCTCAGAGAACTGACTGAGTCATCATCCCTGGAGGTATCTAAAAGATGTGTAGACTGGCACTTAGGGACACGGCCTAGTGGTAGACTTGGCAGTGCTGCATTGACAGCTGGACTCCACGATCTTAAGTCTCTTCCAACATAAATGATTCAACAACTCTGTGATTCCTTGATTCTATATTTTCTACAACAAGGCTATGTGTCACACAAGTCTGTAAATAGCTAACCATAATATTGATGACAAAAAAATCTTTGCCTGAAGCAATCAGTGGCTGCATGAACAGTGACAATGGCAGATATAATAGTAATTGTACAAGAACTAGGGTATGCCTAGTAAAACAGCTGTTTTACATGCATCTTGCTTTTTTAAACTTTCCATCTCTGGATTAAGACAGCAGCTAGAACTGAACAACAACAAGTAATTCTCACATGAATGCACCTTCCTCTGGAACATCTAGGCAAATCTCCTGATAAGGGCTTTTCAAAACTAAATTGGACACTTCATCAAAAAGTGATAGGAAAAAGCCTGCATGGAAATAACACAAGCTAACATGGCACTTTAATTTTTCTCTCCTAGAATATGACTCAATAATTGAATTGAAATGATCCTTGACTTTCGCAAATTTATTTGCTATAGGAATGTATTTGATGATCGGCAACAAGTTTGTTCCTAGGCCTGCTAAAGACAGGCAAAATTTTATTTTGCAGTACTACTGCAAAACCATAGCCTTGTTTTTTCAAAAGGATCTGTTTTATGTATATTTATGCTTATATGAATATAAATACCTGATGCCCATACAGCAAACAACCATCTATGTAAAAGTTAGTGTCAGGAAACACAATATGAATCTTTCACTAAATCAGTTTCAAAAAGTGATAAAAGTGTTGTAGTACCTGGAAAACATTACATAACTTCTTCAGGCAAGAAATGGGTGGAGATTTGGATGAAGAGCCCATTTCTTTTTCTTTCTTCCACCTGCCCCATCCCCTAGATAATCTGATCTCAGTACAGGTCCAAGATGTTTAGCTCATTTTAAATATTTTGTCAGGATCACGAGTACCAAGGGCTGCACCCGCGCCAGTAAGACAGTGCCAGGATAGAGGTTAAAACACTGTCCTGTGGTTGTTCACTAGCAGAGAGCATTCTCCCTGACGTGCACTTGGGTTCATGCCACCTAGAATTCCCTAAGCCAATGTTCCAGCACTGTTCAGGAGGTTGTAAGCAAAATAGATGTGGTCACCCTGATTTAAATGGTATTTAGCCTTCAGGTTGCACACTTCTTTTAAGACCAGAGAGCAGGCTATAGAGCAGGCTGTGGACTTCTTAACTTACCAATCCCAATGTAGTGATGGATACTGCAATAGTGATGACACTTTGTGGCTTTAATGTTTCTTGGCACCGTGTACATTCTGCTTTGTAGTGTTACCACATGGTGGAATATCAGCCTTTAGCATGAAGAAATTGTGCCTCCAGTGACACGTGAGGCTGTGTGTGTAACTGCTATGGATATACTGGGAGAAATGCTTATGTAAAGACAAGTAAGCATGTGCACCTTCTCGTGGAAAATCCATCTCCCTTAAATTGTATCTCCAGAGGGCTATTTAAAATGGTTTTTAGCAGCATAAAGATGCAATATTGTGCTCAGTAATTCTTAGCACTCTTTGTGGCAGGAAAATTGTTCTCCTAATCTTGTACTCCTGAGAAGCATAAAAGAAATAAAGCTATTGATAATAGCTCCTGGACTCTGAAGAGATGCCATTGCAATTTTGTCACTGTACTACAGAGACTTTTTCATCAGCGTTAGACTTTTAATTGTTGCAAATCAATACAGAATTCAGTTAATTCTGTCTTTTAAAAACCCTTTCTACATAAAAGTAGGTTAAAATATTACCCAAATATGTTTCCCTTGTAGATGTTTACATCGCTGGATATGTATGCTGGGATATTTGTTATCCTTATTTAGCTTTGTAAGTTTTACCTGAGATCAAAGGACTTAGAAATCACAGCAGACACAGGATGTGCAACATTCACTGGTAGCTTTGCATGTCCTTACCTATTTATGTCCCTGCCTGTAACACTCATGTAGCCCTGCTTGGCATTGTGTACCTGGGCCAGGACTATAAATATAAATAGGCAGGTACTTGCACACTCGTGCTGTGCCAGCGTGGCTGGGGAGGAACAAGTGGCAGACACCAGTGATGAGAACCAGACACCCAGGGCAACAAAAGTGTCCAACGTTGCCTAAGCCTTAAAGTGCCCGTGGCTTCACACAAAGCGTTCCAGTTTCTAACACAAATATAGGGTAAAATTTGAAAGATGAGATTTGTTTAATGACGATAAAGAATGGAAAAGAAGATGTTCCCCAAATACTTTTCTTCTATCTGTATCTTGATTGCCCTTGCATTCTATGGTCTCAGGATCAGAGTTGTTGTAATTCTGAACTTCAGACAAAGCCAAAGCAGAGAATGAGTCATGAGCAGGATTTTGTCCTGGGTTCTCTGGTGTTCCCGCTGAGGCCAGAATTTCTCAGCTCTGTGGGGGTTTCATTTCAATATACATTCACATTTGTTCTGGAATTAGTCTGGTTGAGGCAGGGGAATGCTTTTTCAGTTGCATTTCACCGTTAATGAATCCAAAACTCGATCTGATTAATAACCAGTGTGTTGCAAGCCCCAACCAACTCAGGCATAAATGATTAGCCAATGGATCTTGCTGTCAAAAGAAATGATTGAGGACACAAACTGAATAGGATTAAATTTGACACCAGAATTTTAAATAATGCAAGCAGAAAAGTACCATATCCTGAGCACAACCCAATCACTGACTGAGAGGGTCAGGAAATAACTTCCCCATTAAGCAAGTTCATCTACAAATGAACATTTTGATTATATTTCACCATGTTGTTTCTTACTCATTTTGTGCCCGTCAGTTCCAGGGAGAGGGAGAAGTAGGGAGAAGGAAAGAGCCGGCAGACCTTGGTCTCCCATGGAAACTGCTAGGAATAATTGCTCAGATTCTCTCAGTATAGGGCAAAAGAACAGTCTTGAGAAAAGGCGTCTGACCCTGTGTGCCTGGAGGCAGCAGAGTTAGTGCTGGGCCAGGCACACCCTGTGAAGGGGCAGTGGCATCAGGGAGAAGGATGTACCAGGGGCGGGTTTTATTGGGCACTTTGGACACTGGTCCAGACTTGGGCTGAACTTTCCAACCTGCCACAGCACAGCTCTACCCTGACTGCAGTCAGTCAACCACTACTTAGGCAAGCTGTCAGTTTGGCTTAGTCCGGTAATATCCCTGTTCCTAATGGCAGTTTCTGGGATTTTTAACAATTTTGATAATCCTTATTCAGGTACACCTGCACAGATTTATTGCTTAACAGTTATGAAACTTTTGTGCATGTAAACAGGTGTAAAAAAAATACTCAGAAAACCAATTGATGATATTTATTTTGTGTCACATCAGCCTTTAATCTCTGATTTCAGAACATGTGATATGAAAGAACCGGACAACATATAGTGGAGTATCGTATTGGATATCAGCTTAAGTGTGGTATTGGGTCTGGTCTTTTGCAAGTATTGGACCAAATACATTGTGCCAAATGTTTTACACCAATTAGCAATTCATTCAAGGAGTTGTGCCATGCACAGAAATCGTTTGCCTCCATGAATGATCATAAGGTGTTAAAAAAATGTAATACTTGAATCTTGGAAGTAAATCCTGGAATTTCATCCCCTAAAGAGAATTATCTTTTGCAAATTGCATGCCAAGATTTTTCTGAGTTATTATCACAGATGGTGAAAAATTCCCATGGCCTTATACTCATGTTCTTTTTCATTCCAAATGGAGTCCTTTGTGAAATACCAGCATGACTGCATATGTTTGAACTCTGACTGTCCACTTAAACGTATGCTGCACTTCAGTGGTGTGGTCTCTGGGAAGGAGTGCTAGGCTCTGTTACAGGAGGTTAAGAACAATTTATTTTCACCCCAAGGCCACTGAAACCCTGCCTAGCATTATCTCTGCTAGACTGTACAGCTAAACTGGAACAGTCAGAGCTGAAACACAGTCTGTCGTGCTCTTCTTAATCCGGTAGAGCTGCAAGATTCACAAAGGCAAGTCTAGTCTCTCTCTCTATCCTCTACACCCAGCTCCATTCACTCATCACTTCCCTCAGTTCTCCCCAGTAATCTTTCAGATCCAGTTAGGGATTTTCTCACAGATCTAGTGGAAAATGAGGCATGGCTGGCTCTGATCTCTTTGTCATTGGTCTGATGGATGAACTCAGACAAGATGCTTCAAGTCCATCTCCTTCCCATCTGTGCCTCTACACAATGGGGAAATGATAATGGTGAGGTCCTCTATCCTGGTGGAAGATCTTCAGTGGTAGTCTCAGTAATTAGGATGAGTCTATTTAATTGACAGGAAAGTCAGATTTAAGGTTATTCAAGTGACCTTTCATCTTAGACCTCAGATTTTCTTGTGATTATAGCAACTGCTATATATTGCCCATTTTTACTTGGTTTAGTAGGTATTCAGAATGAATTTTGAAAGTATATCATATCAGGGATCTACAAAAGAAATCAGGAGCTGAAAGTATCCTTATGGGGGGTGTGAAATTTTATATCTGTTACAAATTTGGAGATGAAAGTACTGCTCACATTTTGCAGCTAAGTAACGGGGGAATTTTAGTAGAGACATGGGAGCAGCTGTGCAGCCTGACTGCAGCCTTTCTGGTGTGCCCACTGTTTGTCATCTGATAGGGACAGAGCTGACTTCCCGGCAGTCCTGCACTCATCCTTCACCCTCTGGCTCCATGGAACTGGCTGCTATGGCTGTGTGCTGCCTACATTCACAGCCTCTGGGTGACAGCCCATCACACCATACAGGAGTAATTTACCTCAGTTCCTTCTGGTGGAGCAGCACAGATCAGCTGGAGTGTGCTTGTGGACTTGGCATTTAATGGGCTTTTTGGTGAGTAGTGACACAAGCGTTATGTATCTAGTACTGGTACACGGAGTACAAACCGTGTAATGAAATGGATCCGTTCCACAAGAAATACAATTTTATGCTTCCTAATTGAGCAATTAATTTAGTTTTGCCTACTCTTTTGCAAATGTCAGGGGATAAACTTGAGAACAAGTGGTTGCTGTATTTGCATCAGGAACTGAGGGCTAAAGAGTTGTGCAAAATTTGTAGTATACAGAATTGATTTCCAGATTAATGTTTGGATGCATTTGAATAGAGAGTTAATTTTACTTTTTCCTTTACTGATTTGATTTGAATTCCCTCCCAACAGAATAAGAATACACATTTAAAGAAAGTCTTGTCTTGTTTGACTGATCTCTGAGCGTGTCCTTGAAAGTCCTTCTTTATTCTGACTATGACAGTACTCTTTTCCACTGGGAAACACATATCGTCCTGTAACTCCAAACTAGTAAGAGACAAGTGTCGAGAAAACTTGGATGTTTAAACCAAAATTGATTTGCGTGTCTGATTCTGACAGCTATTTCATGCAACTCTGGGCCAATCTATGGAAATTTTGAAGAATTAATAACCAGCAAAATCTGTCTAAAATATTCTCAGTGTGTTTATGCACCAAAAACAGTCGTGAATAAACTTCAGTTCATTCATAGAAAAGAAACCAATGTTTTTGCTTAATAAAGTGATAGCAAACATGTTTAATATGAGCATGTACTCATTTACTATACATTATTTTAAAATTATGTGTATCTATGTGTGTAGAAAATTAGAGACCCAATGCAGAAAAGCCCAGAGAAAGGGAAACAACACTTTGCTTGGTGTTACATCAGTTCCACACTACTGAGGAATCCATTTTATTTAAGGAGAATCCCCATGAAAGCAATGAAGGCAGTCAACAAGCTGCTTTACACAAGTGGGAAGGCTCTGGTCATGCGTGTCTAAAATGTGCCATAGAAAAGACATGATTGCCCATTTTATGGCATGTTGGACTTCACACATAGTCTACTTCTAGCAAAGAACATTTCTAAGGAATCGCATGCAATAAATGAATCCTCTAGGCTCTTGTTTTCAATGTTGCATGCACTTCTTTGGTGTCAAAACTTCTGTGGAGGCTTCACGAGCTAAAAATTCTCTGAGGTGGTATGCTGAGACTCTAGAAAACAAAATTGACAATGTTGTACCTTCTGGGCATCTATACTCCGTCTCTTCTATTTTCAAAAATCAATATGTGATGATGTGGTTTTAGAAGACCCACTGTAAGCAAGTGGCTATTAAAATGGCATTAATGGTGCCTTAGGAAAATTGGTATTTGTTTAGCATATGAGTAGTATTATGAACTTGACATATGCCTGGCATTTGAGTAACAGTCATCAGTATATCTGAGGCAGAAGGTGCCTACTTCATGGGTCAGTTCTCTGGTGAAATATACAGAGAGTTAAATTGAAACTAAATAGTTGCTGAACCCAGTGCAATTTGGAGAAACTACTTGGTCCCTACACCTTCCGTGTAACCCTGAGACTGAAGGAAAAGCTGCATTTAGCTGAGGAGGCCTACTGAACAAAAGGTGATGAGGATGCCTTCATCATGCAAATAAAAACATGCAACAGCAGCACACCTGTGGTGTAATGAAGTGCCCGATGTATGTGTGTCAGTGGCTCCACAGGCTGTGTTCTGTGTGTTTTGAAACTAAATCTTTCTTCCTCCTATTGACTTCTTGCCCTTTGGTACATTGAGTTGGCTGCTTGAGACACTTTCACTAAGTACAAAGTCAATTGACTGTAAGTAGTGATGAAAAAAACATTGTGTGATTAATATTAGAGTTCAAGCTCTTCTGATCAGTCACAGAAAGAGCAGTCAAATAAACTCAACTTCATTTTGGAGAATCACACACTGTTAATGGTGGAGAGTCTGCCTGGAGCCCAAAGGGGAAAAACAAGCCACTTGAGGCAAATCTCTCTTCTTTTACATAGAACAAACTAGTTGAGCAGTGTTAAAAGCTGCTTATTGATTTGTGCCCAGACTGAAAGCCATGCAGTGATGTAAATGAAAATGTGTCAAGAGTCAATATTGATTTTTTTTCTTTTTTTTTCTTCTCTTTTTTTAAAGCAAGGCCACCACACTTGGGAAATGCTGTTAGCTATACCACTAGGCTTGTCAGTAAGTGAAGTAAGATCCTTTTCCACAAGACTGCATATGTCCAGACATCAAATTTACTTCTTTTACTGAGGTAATATGGACAGCATGCTGAGAGCAGCTATGTTGACAAAACTTGGTTTTTTGAGAAAATTGTTGGGTGAAGAAAAAGAAATGACAGAGAAGAAATCAAATCTTAGAGTACATAAATTTGCTGGGCTGAGCTTGCAGTCTAATACTTGCAGAGTAGACCAATTTTTTTGGTTTTAAATCTTTGCTTGCAATAGATTTGTATAGCAATATAAATTGTACTCAGCGAGAGTCAAGGACAAGGAAAGGGTAGAAAGGGAATCCTTTTGTCCCTTGAGGGGTGTGCACTCAGCTGGAGTTGACCTGGCAAGAGTTTCCCTTTGGAAAGAGGGAGTTTGCAGATAGAAGACCTACAAGAGTCTCTGTTTCAAATGAAGGCTAGCAGAAGAGAAATGGGTGATCCCTGAAGGGTAATCCAAATACATTATTTGTTGACTTCACACCGTGCTTAGTGAGGGATATACAAAGCAGTTTAGGAAAATACAGTCAGCAGTTGCCTGTTTTCTCCCCTGAAGAATCAGATGCAAACTGTAATAACTACTGTGCTCAAAATCAATGCTATCGCTTTTTCTATTAGATTAGAAACCGCGACCAGGCTCTTTTAACTAAAATTTCTACCTTGTTAACTCTTAGGAAGTAATATTCTCCCAGGTCTTTGACAAAAACTCCTTCTCTGTAGCCAAGATAATCTTTTCTCAGTCTGTGCCACCAAATCTGGCAACTAATTGCTTACACTTCAGTTAGAGGTGCCAAGAGGATGTGGTAGATAGCCCATTGTGGCTCTGATCTTCTAAGAATGAACAGCGATCCACGAGGGAGGGTCATATTTAGTGTGGAGTCAGGTTGTGAGACGTTTTTTACTTTATTGGCACTTTCAAGGGCTTTGGATACTTCCACAGCTCCTAGCTTTGCTTCCTGGGCAGAAAAAACATTGCTCCATTTATGGCAGTGGCTCTCTTCATTCATCCATCCATCTCTGCAAGGCTCTCTCCGTAAAAGAGAAACATTTCTCCTCTCTCTATATCTACCCACAAGAAATCATCACCTCAACTGTATCCTTCCTTGGGTGACAAAAGAACTCTTTCAAACTGAAAATATATAAACAGAGAGATTAAATTCTAACTTGGAGAAGGAACCAGACCAAGTATCATAGCAGCAAAATGGCAGTGTTCCAGCTACTGGCAGAAAAAGGTGCCCCAAACTAGCAAAATGTGGTTGCAAATCAGAAGTGCAACTCCAAACATATTAAGTGTGTGGAAATGCTCCTATCAATTTCATGTTGCTGAGGTTCAGCTGATTAAAATAGAAGTTCATTTTTAAGACTCCAGCAAATTGAATTTGGCCTTCTTTTAAAGGCTGCAACTGAGTTATAAATGGATGCCTGGGCTGATGAACTGAAAGTTGTTCAGTGAGAGATGTACACATGGCTCACACTTTATTTTTCATCATCTCAGACAGGTTTTTGATCTTTTTTTTTTTCTTTTTTCTTTTTTTTAACATTTTGTTACCAAACAGAATAAGAACCATAATGTAGTAATTTTTTTGTTTTGTTTTTTGAAGAAACACAAGGGTAATAACATCTTCTGTATAAACTAGATGTAATTTGTCACAAATCTGGAAAGTAATGCAATACTGATGTTGTTCATGCATTCTGCCTGGTTTGTCAGGAAGCTTGCTTTCAATTTTGTGTTATAACCATTCAGATTTATTATTATTAAAATTCAGGCAGAGGGAGACAGAAGAAGATATAAAACTATTCCACTGCTCTGCTGTGTTCTGTACATAATGTGCAGAGATAGTCACTCAGTGGAATTCCATAATAGAAGAAACTAACAAGAAATATGAAAGGCAAAAGACTTACAGAATGGATGCATTTTATAAATCTGTTTTAAAAATGTATGAATGGGAGCGATCTGACATTAACTACTTTCCAAACATTTTACTTGTCTCACAATAATGTTCTCTGTGTAAATGATTTTATTTTGTCGACACCATAATTTCCAGTGCTGTCTCACACTTTTCTATTCTGGGCACAACAACTGAATACAATGAGTGACTTCAGCCAACTTTGGAAACACCTACTTCTTCTGTACATCATAAGAATTAAACAGGAGAGGAGCTGTAAGTTATACCCACTTAGATGCTCTGGCATATGGAAGATAGGTACTGACATGCAGAAGATTTAGCTATCATCTCCTGGACTCCCAATTGCCTAGTGTGGTGCTCCACCTTGGAATTGTGCAGGAGCCACCTGTTTTCATTAGGAATGAAATTAATGGGAAAGAAGCATCTGCCTCTGGCCAGACAAATATTTTCTTTCTCTTGACATCCTTGACTGTAAACCCTGCCCTATAAATTGGTGCCAAGCCTTCTTTCTGTATTTTATGAATCAGACACAATGTTATTTCACATTTGATATTTCATTCATTCGTTCATTCACCCAGTGTGAATAGAGGCTTGTGATTAATTATTTGTTCTGGAGCAAGGACTTGAATCTTGATAACCTAGCTGAGTGACCTACTTGTTGGCAATAATTAACCACAGCCTTAGACATGTTCTGAAGGCACCTCTGTGAACCAGCACGACTAGGAAAACAGATAAAGATTTGCCTTGTGTGAGAATTCAGCTTTAGGGACTGGGGATATTTGGGTCGCACTGGGACTCTGAGGTGCCACCACTTTTCGTTAAGCCTGCCCAAAGAAAAGCACTGTTACAAGTCTGGCATCTCCTCCAACCCATGAGAAGAGAAGCCAGTCTAACACCAGTACAGCATAAAAGCAACAGTTGTTGCTGAGTTCTGCCTGAGCTTTCTGAGATGCTGTTTGGCTTTTTGGGGTATTTGTCAAGGCAGTGACCTGACCACATGATGACCTAGCAGACACTCAGCACCGGAAGCTGCCCCAGTGCAGACACAGGCTGCAGCAAACAAGATCTCTTTTCCTGGGAGTCCTGCTGATTCACCTAACCAGTCACCTGGAAGGTGAGGGCTCACACGCTTCACCAGACAGGGCAGAGGGAAGAACTCAGAGCAGTCACTGGTTTAAATGGCAAGCAGTCTTTGAAGCAAAGAGCAGAAAACAGGTCTCTTTCCCAGCTGAGTGCCCTAATTGCTGCCCTGTGGTCATGCCCTGTCCTGCTCTCCGGTTCAAGGAATCCTTAATTATTTAATGTAAAACAAAAGAGCTTTCTCAGGAACAGCACAAAGTGCTCTGTCCATCTCTCTGTCTCTGAGTACTGGCATATGCATGTGCATACCTAAAGACGCCAGCACACAGATGAAGAGGTTGCAATTCTCTTGGGAGGTGAGATATGTGAGTTTGAATCCTCTTAGGCTGGAGGGCGAGGGAGGATTAATTTTGTTTTGTTCATAGTCTTATACTAGAAGAGGATTTCAATGGGGTCTTGAAGGAGGGTTAGTAGAGTGACCTTGGGAATGCTCTATGCCTGGTAATATTTTGTTAAATACTAAATTGTTTAATGGGATAGAGGATGATAAGTAGGGGAAAAGAGGCAAATCAATTTATCTCAAAACTGTATTGGTTAAATTAGTCATTTAAATTATCCCATCTAGGGGCTTTATAAGATGCACACTTTTATGTGTAAGTCACTTGTCTTTTTTAACAGATTAAATGCTTTGAAGTCAGTATAATGGTATGTTCCATTTCTCAGCACACGACACAGAGGGTAGACACCATAATAGCTTATCTGTTTTTATTTTTAGATGAATCTATTTGAAATATTGCCAATATGCAAAAAAAGAGTAAATAATAGTATGGACGAAATAGCAGTTGTACACTTTCTCTAAGAAATCTGTGTGACAAACAGTATAAATAAATCTGCTGTTTAATGTTTTCTTTGTTTCTTCAGGTGATATATTCAGGGGTGAATTCAGAGCATAAAAGAAGAGGTTTTGCATGAGTTTCAGAAAATAACATAATATGTGACTCACATTTTGGAGAAAAGAGAAAGAGAGGAAAAAACATTACTCATTTTCCTGTCTCTAACCCAACACTTTAACCTTCTTTAACACTTTCGAGGAGATGCTTCTCTCCTCTTGAATTCAACACAAAATCCTTAGTCATGTACCTGGAAGAAGGAAGAGTCTGAGTCTCATTGCTTCAGGGGTGTGACAGAGTGGGGAGAGAGAAAGCAAAGTTTTGTGTTTTGTTTAGAAGAAAAAGAGACAGATCTATGGAAGGAAATATTGTGTGAATAGGAATATAGATCATGCATTCAAAAGCCTTTAGAAATCCAGCCCTCCTTCCTTTTCCCTCTACTGACCCCATGAAATTATTCTGGCTTTGATCCCATCTCTGTCCCTCTCTCTCCCTTTGTTCAGTGGCACAGAAGTATGTGACTCTGAAAGGTATCAATTGCCATTTCCTTTCCTGCTTAACTCAGATCAGGAGAAGGAACTGTTTGAAAAGCAATGGTTATGAAATGGATTTTTAATGTAAGCTCAGTACTTTTTGTGAGTGTTCATGCCAAAAGAATTTAACCTGTCTGATTACTTAGAAACAAGAGCAAATAAATGTAGGCTGGAAACAAGTTAAAATGTGATTTCTAATTTATTGTAGTGCTTAGGAGCATATTTTAACTCAATTTGCCACACTCTCCATGATTACTGTAGACTTGTCGGTGAGAAAAACTCTTTGCAGTGAAATATCTGGATCCTTGCCCTTAAATAAACCAGTATTTTTTATGTCTTCTAATCAAGGATATTGTTTACAGGGCAGATAACTGTTAAGTCTTCTTTCCATTATTGACTACATGATTCATTTCCTTTTGCAACAGCATTTAGATGTGCCAAAACCTTTCTTGACTGTTTCTCATCTTCTCAGTGCTTTTTTCCACTATGTGAATGCAGCCCAGTTATAGCAGAAGAGCTGAGTATGGAGCAGAGTCCAAGCTACCGGTCACCTATTCCAAGTAGCTGTGGCAGTTGTTTTTGCTGCTTGTTTTCTGTTCTGTAACAGAGCGTCTAAACACGCTCAGGGAATAGTGTATTATTGGGTGTGGGTATAAAGACTTCATCAGCCTAATGGAACAATTAACTCAACCATTCTGCTGTTCTTGATCTGCAGAATTTTGCTTTAAGATTAGAGTGATAAGGTGAAGATTAACACCTCTGGGTCAGTGGGGCTGATGAGACGTGATTTATTAATCCTCAAAGAAAACCTTAATTGGACACTGGAGCACTCTCTTCTTCATTGTTAAACTCTGCCAATTCCCTGGATAGTTAAGGGAGATGGTGAGTATGATAGACTTATTGTAATTAGATGCACCAAAACTAAAGTAATGATTTTTTCCCTTGGGAACACCATGTGTTATTTTCTCCAAATAAATCAGTGCTGATATTTATGAACACCTGAGAAACATCCCCTACACATGGTCATTGAATACCCAAACATAACTTATAGAAGGGAGCTGCAGAACAGGATTCATAAGAATCCTTTGATTTAGAGGAACTGTCTTAAATCCTGGCCTTCAGAGCACAGAGAATTTACTGTGCAAGCAGGTTAATGATCAGGTTGATTTATCCTTATTTTTTTACCTACCATTACTCATTCTTTCATCATGTTCTTTCCATTAAGAGGCACTGATTTATAGGAAGAAGCACTCCTCTTAGGAGTTTGGTAGGTTTTGAAACTGTCTCCGAAATACTTTTTTTTTTTTCAAAGAAATGTCTTTTTGCAGACAGTATAATAAATAGGTTCATTATAATGCAGCATGCAGCTAAAGACAGGAGAAAAGTCCGTAGGCATAAAATTCTAGCTGCTGTACCTCAGGCTCAGGAAACGGAGCATTGTGGCTTGAGGATTCATTAAGACGCTTGGTGTAGTGCAACCCTGATGAAATAAGTTAGCAGTCTCATTAGAGGGTTGGAGCAATCATTTGGAAAAAAGCCTCCTTTGCTACATTTGTTTATGGTGTCACAGGAAACACGTCCTCAGTCAACTGGGATAATCATTGTCAGTGTTTTACATAGTTACAAAGAGAGCTAATAAGCCGGATTGTCGAATTATGTCAATCATGTCTAAACATCAACAAACAAATTGCTGAATGCAGATGGGAAATTTGTGAGAAAGCTTAAATATTCAGTTCAGTGGGAACAGTGTACACTGCGAGGTCACAGTTTAAGACTAATATCTGGAGCAAAGTGACTTTCCAGAATGTGGCTCTGAAGCAAGATATATGTCTCTGTGAAATTATTTAGTGAGGCTTTTGACATTTGGGGCACTGACTGACGAGATACTTGTATCATTAAGCATTGCATCCTGCTTTTCCTACCCCGACACTGTACTCACCACATTATCACGCTTGTATATTAGTTGTATTCCTCTTGCCTCTGCTGAAAGTCCTCAGGTTTTATTGCAGCTTTACACCCAGACTGACTTCCCAAGGCTATAGCCAAAGCAGAGTTGAGAGCTGAGAAGTTGAGTCAGAATTTTTTCTGCTAAAGAAAAACGAAAATTTTATGTATTCCTGTTCAGCCCCGTTGGGGTTTGGAGTCAACTTTTAGCCCAGGGATCCTGATGTCAGCTTTCTGAGTGACAAGAGCTTTTGGCACTTGTCATCTTTGCACCAGACACCACTCTAGGGGGAGAAGCGGCCTGTTTGTGGCTGGTAGTTGCTGAGTGCTTGTGTGATTTCACCCCTGCCCAGGGTGATACATAAGAGACAAAAGAATGAAGACTTTAAAAAATGCTATAAAGCTTTCAGAGTGATTAAATAGACTGAAGTGAAAATTGCACAAAAAAAGTAAGATAAAAAGTAAGATGTTAATCTGTAGAAAGAGCAAAAGATCTATTAAATTAATCAATAGGTCTTTTACAGTGGCAAATATAATTTAGTTAAGGAAAACATAGAGAGTGCAAGAAGAATTTAATGAGTTTTCCACTTCTCCTGAAAGCAAGGATTGAGAAGAGCAGTTACTGACTGACAGGTATGTTCTTCAGAGAGGAAAATCACATTCTGGAGAATGAGTCTCAGAGCTGCACTGAAGTTACAAAATGTCTGCACTGTAGTGTCCCTCAGGAGCATGGCCTTCAACTCACAGCAGAGACAGGTCACCTGGTTAGGAACACTGGAACATAACACACCAAAGCCAGTTTCTGTCCTTCCTCCTATTTAAAAGGAAATAAAAAGAAGGACATATGCACTGATTCTCCTGCAACTTTAACTGTGCTTTGGCAACATGAAGAATAATGATAGGAAAAAATAATGTGCACTGTAGACAGGGACATCTGTCCAGGGTCCCAGGTAATGTGACCTCTCTGTTATTGTACATACCAGTGTAAGACACTCTTTCCATTAGCTAAGTCCCAAAGGGTTTGATATTGGTTCTGCCCAAGACATGAATTTGATTTTTCAGTCTCAATGAAATGTAGACTTGTTTGTGTGGGGTTTCTTTACTAATATAATGTGTCTTTAACCAAAATCTTTGTGTTCTGTTACTGAGCCCCATCATTTTTATGGTTATTCCATATTGATGAATGATTGGCTCAATATTGACCTGTTTTTCCAAAGACTCACTCAGCGACATGTTTACCTGCATCGCTGTTGTATGTCATACTGTATTGACTGCCACTGATCATCGATTGTTATCATTTGGGATTCCTTCACTCATCCTTCGTAATACAGAGTGCTTAGTCCGCATTACATTCTTTCCTCACTAGCTTCTTTTTGAAATGCAGTCACGATCTACCCAGAGGCCAGGAATTTGGAGACTTAGACTTTTGTAATAGCTTTCCCCTGTAGCATCAAAGATTTGACTCCAATATCATTCGTTATACTATTGTAACTTCCCAAGTGTTTAAATGGCACAGTCTGACTCAAGATGCTCGACAGAATGTCCCTCCTCCTAATTCTGAATGTTCATAGCCAATTGCAGATAACAGCTATTCAACAACAATTCCCTGAAAGCTGGGCAAGAGGAAAGACAGAAGCACTAAATTAAACTACTAATATAACATGCAGAAGGGATGGGCGTGAACAAACTCAACTGCATCATGCCCCATTTGACTGGAGTTCTGATGTTATTGGTTTAAAATTTCACCAACCCTCTTGGCTCTTTAACACCCATAAATGTTATGTTGGAACCTGATTCTCAAGGAGAGGGAACCAGGGAAAACTTAATCTGCCATCATGAAGAGAGGAGATGATATTTTCTTTTCTTGGTGAAGCAGCCTTTGCTGAGTATGAATTTAGGAGGCCCATGGGGTCTGTATGTGCTAGCAGGCACAGAGGTTCATTTTAACTTCATCTGGCCTTTTGGGAGCACATAGAACATCTTTCTTTCCACATAGCTTCTTAATAAACTTCCAGAGGAACAAGAGCTTGACAAATCTCACTGTAAAATTTTAATTAAAATGGATCTTCCATTTTAAAAGTCAATTCCATTTTAAAAAAAAGACACCTCCACAGTCTCACTTGAATCTCAGTCGCCCTAAAAAGAAGCACCAGTAAGCTGTTGAATCTTGTGAAAAAAAACATACACAACCCAACTGATTGATTTTAAAATGCAATCAATTAGAAATCACAGCTGACTTTTTTGACTGGAACTTAATTTGACCTGGAATGGGTTTGTGTCCTTGCCTACTATTAATTAACAATAATAATAGTATTGTTCTTCTATGGGAATTTGAAACAGATCTGCCTTCCTATAAGGCAGATGTTTGGTACAGCTCAAAGCATTTTGAGTCACAGCAGAGGTCTCATCTCCATTACTCCTGTTAGCTGGCAAGGGGAGGCTTTGGTGGAAGAAAATGTTAATCCTGAACAAAGGAAGAAGTTGTCAGTGGAACGAGTTTGTCTTTTCAAAGTTGCAACCTGAGAGACATTTAGAAGAGGAGAGGCTGCAGCATTCTCACAGCATTGCAGTCATCAAGGCTTGGATGCTGGGGCACCACAGGAAAATGTGTAGGAATGCAGCAAGATAGAGGCTAGAGCCTGCTCTAGAATTCGAGGTGTTAAACTGGTGTCAAACATCTGATCCACATATCTATCTAAAGCATTAAGCCAGACCTTCCTTGGCCAAGAGCAAACTCAATTGTGTTATCTCGTGTTTGTTCAAGGGATAAGGCCAGCAGCTGTTCTTGTTGTGTAACATTTATATCTTTACAGAGGCTGCAATAGCAGATAGAACATTTACAGAGGCTCCATGTGCCAGGGCTGGCCCCTTCAGTGACCTTGGAAGGAGCAGGATGCTCAGGCCTGTGCAGAGCAGTCTCCCACTGACCGGAGACACTGGGGGGATGGCTTAATTTTTCTTTATTTTACATTTACACTGCAGACTAAATGTTAGTCATTTTTTAGTATTTCATTATTATTCAGTTGACAGACTTAATTTCAAAGCAAGTATTTTTTATGTTCATAGATGGACAGAAACTGTTAGCATTCCTAACAGAATTAACAGAGATTTTTTTTTCCTTTTTCTGTTTTGCCTGGTGCATCAAAGGCATCAAACACATTCATATATCTGATTTCTCCAACAGACCTTGCTAGAGCTGTGAGCATTTAGGATAAGGAGTGGGAATGTACATGGAGTGCCTGTTTCTTTTTAGTCATCCCTGTTATTCACACAGCAGTGTGAATACAGCCTGAAGCTGGGCACTTCGTAAGCTGATGTGGAATGGCACCATTTGGGGTAAGCTAGGCAGAATGATGCTTAGTGCCAGTTTGTATGTAGTACTAGCCTAAGGGTCCATGCAGAAATCCACGACCTGTGTATATAAATAGCACAGGAAGGCCCTAGGGATCTCAAGGTGGACAGGTGCAGAGAAATGCCCTATCACTGGGACTTACCAGCTGTATGGCTTGTCCCTGGCGGCCCGGGAGTGTGGGTGGATTGGGCAGAAGTCTCACACTTTCTCCATAGGACAGGCTTCCTACCAACAAGAAACTGGGGAGAAGTAGAGAGGCAGGGAGCAGTCACCCCATAGCAGGGAATCATCAGGACACCTGTGCTTCCCTGAACACGTTGCTCCAGGAGTCACAGCAGGGCCATGGGAATGGTTCCTCTGATATGGAGTAGTTTGATAAACCTGCTGTTGCTGATACTATTTTGGCCTGCTTTCTGCAGTAGGTTTAGCAGATGAGGGCACTGAAACGGCACCTGTCAGAGACAAAAAAATACTTCTACAAACACAAAGGGGAAGGACAGAAGCATCTGTTACAACGGAAAACAAGGCTCTCTGCATATATTAAACTTTAACTCCATGGTACCTTTTTTTACCTACTACATACGCATGTTTTATAAAACAGATTTTAGTGACTTCCTTACCTCACCTAAAATGACATAAAGATATGTCTACAGTCATAGCCTGCTAGGCAGCTATTAAATAGACAGCATTAGAACCATTAACTTGGAGGTAAGAGGTGCTTTATCTCACTCTGCACTCTCCAGAAGTCTGGTTCTGTTGATAATAACAACATGGACACTGACACTGTCACACCTACTTGAATCCTTAGTTGTGATCTGTACCACAGAACTACCAAATACAATAAATTTAATCAAACACAGAAGAGTAAAAGTGCCTACCATTCTCAATAATGAGAATTGGTCAAGAAAGTAATACAGAACATTAGTATATTAATGCACACAAACCCCACTGTCGTGATCCGGGGGGTGTTCTGGTGGGGTACTACGAGCTCCGGATCCGACTTTAAAAAGAAAGTCGCTCAGCAGCCACTGCATTCACACAGACACACACACATGCTCCGGATAGCTTCTTCGACAAGCCGACGGCAAAGAGGCAGGAAGGGTCTTTGTGTGGAATTCCACAGCACAGGTTTATTCGAGCCCCATACATGAAGGGACCAAGCACCAAAGACCAGGGGGGATGGAAATTTTCAGCCTCTATACGGGGGCGGGGAAAGAGGCAGAAGTAGTACATAGGCGGGATTAGGGGAGAGGAGCCAATGGGAAAATCTGGGTGAGTGGCAGGGAACAAGGTCCAATGGGAGAGTGGGGAAGGGAGAACTTTCCAAAGGAGCAGACAAGGTACAAGGGGGCAGAGAGGCCAACTGGGGAAGCAGAACTGGGATACATTTCCATAACAGAACGGGGCATCCTGGGGGAGGCTTTTATAGTCACTTTAACATTTAACAGTCTCCCAGGGTCTGTCCCTTTCACTGGCTCCCACGCCCCACAAATATAGTTAGAAACAAATAAGGTGGTTAGCAGCACGAATGTTCGTAGAGTCATGAGAGAAGCATTTTCAAAGACAGAAGGATTAAAGTGAACCTGCAGATAGGACAGAAATTTGAAAGAAATCAGTGAATTAATCCATAGCTGACACTAGCAAAATAGCACTAGGTAATACTGTCATATTGTTTCCTTATTCTAGGCTGTGATTTTGGATTTGCAGAAAACGGAACCTGTTGCAGAGAGGCCAGGAGGCAAATTGTTTGCCTGAGTGGCTGTCAGTACAGGGGAAGGAGTTGTGGCACTGCCATCCATCCTCCATCCTGACAGGGGCCTCAGGTGGGGATGTGCCACTGCCCTGAAGCACAGGCAGCTCCATCACAGTGTCTCCCAGCCAGCTGTTCAGTGTGGTTACCACCTCACAGACTGGCGCTATTAACCAGATATCACCAGGTCTTCTTTGCATAAGATGAGCCACAGCTGGACAGAAATGACCACAAGCCCACTCCCACTAGAACATCTTCCTTTTTTTGCTAGAGGACTTCAGTCAAGGAGCCCTGAGGAGGAGCAGGAAAGGGGTGCACTGCAATGGTGCTTTCCAGCAGAGGTAAAATTATTTTGGACCAGTGTAATTGAGTCTGCTCTTGTACCAAACATAGAGGATAAAGTTTTCCACCAGGCTAAGCTGTGATCTGGCTCCAGTCCATTATCACATTCTTTTATGTGTAAAGCTACCTGTATGTATTGTTAAACGGAAATCTTCCTGGTAGCCTGCTACCTGGTAATTACATCAGCAGAGCAGGGTGAGAGATGGCAGGAAAGAATGTAAGTGTGTTATGGGAATAAAAAAGGAGGAAGTCAATCATAACAAACATGTGCTTAAGAATATATTGTACATTTGGGTGTGGAAAAGGACTAGTCTATTTTACACACTGTAAGGGGAAGTAATTGAGAAGGTGTTCAATTCAGATGCTATTGCAACTGGGAAGTTATGAGACAGCCCCAAAAATTAACTCGAACGGGACAGATTTAAAGTATATTAAAAAAGATCCTTCTCTGAATTTAACCAGCAAAACACATAACTCACTGAGCTCTAATGGTGAATTTATGATGTGGAAGAATTTATTTCCTATTCCTTCTTCCATGAGAGAGACAGACAGACAGACAGAGAAACAGAGAGACAAGAGAGACAGAGACAGAGAGGAAAATAGAAATATTTCTTAAATTAACTTTATTTACATCTTCTTGTGAAATGGCAGGATGAAAATGGTAATTAAGATTCAAGGTCAAAATTAAATTCTGTCCACATCTCAGTCCTTCCCACATCATTTTGCAGAATGGGAGTTGAATAAAGGAAGAATGAACTGATTTCTTTTAAGTTTAGTCATTGCAAATACAAAATGAATATCATTCTGCAGATATGGTGCCAGAGGACAACACAAGCTAACAAAATAATGGTAGTCCCGATAAATAATTTATGCACCATATCAAAAACTGAATGAGATAAAGACATGGAGAACACATTTGAAAATTTGGAAATTGCTCAAAGCTCTTCCTCCAGTGTCTCCCAAGAGAATGAGCATGGAGCACTAATAAACTCTGTGACTGTGTATAATTCATAAACTTTCCCTCATTTTTTGATTTTCAGTGCTTACAGTTTATAGCTAACAAAGGAACAGAGTGGAAAAATCCTGGTGAGAGTTGAGAGGAGAACATAAACCAGCTGATTCCTCCACTTAGTCTATTCATAAAGGGCATCTGTTCTCATCCCAAACTGCACATATATCTGCCATTAAACTTAGTACATTGAAAACAGAAAAAAAAAGCCTTCTATTCACATCCTTATGTCTACTTTACACTTATATTTTTATGACAGCTATTGCAATGTGAGATTATAACACAAAAAAAGCCACTTCCAGATGATTTGTATTTAAATTATTCTGTTGTGGGTGTTGGTTAATGTTCAGACTGGATTTCTAAGGGATTTATTCAATGACAGCAGAGCAAACTCAGAGAAAACTGGTGAATGCTATCGGAAGGCAGTGGAGTGTTTCTGGATGAATTAGAACAGGATTAAACCTCCCCCACTCACAGCCACATTGGAAAGATGTTTCTAAGTTAAAGAAATCTAAAAATTACATTCAGATAAGATTTGCCTTGAAATTATTTTGATGGTCACAGCCTTGTGAAGTTGTATTCTGAAGAGACGTGGTGAGCAAAAGGGTTATTTTGAACTCTGCATGTCAGCAACTTGTAATGTATTTTCTGACACAGCACAGTTCAGTTACACAATCAGGATTTTTTTCTATAACGTGCCTTGGAGTTTTAATTTTTTGACTAAAAACAGAGGATGGTGTCCTGTGGCTTCCTAAGGGAAACCCTCTGTCTCCTACTCCGAGTACACAAGCAGAGCCCAGCACATTTCTCAGCTGCATGACGAGTTTCGAGCCGCTGGGAGGCTGAGAGGGCCCCCAGCCTCTGCTGCCATATGTCAGAGCAAGCAACGTCTGGCCTGAGCCACCGCGGCAGAAGCCAGTGGAACATCAGAGCAGGAATTTCCACACAACTTCCCATCATCATCAAAGACACAAAGAAACCACACAGTGCTCTTGGGACACATCTGCAGATCTGTTGTCCCGGGTGGGTAAATGAGAAAGAAGGTCACTACTATCGGCAAGCTACAGAAGTGACTGAGGGGCAGCTGCCCTTGGGTGATCCCCTGTGCTCTGAGTCTGACAAAATGGATCCATTCTCCCAGTTCCTCCCTGCCTGTCCTGCCTGCCTCTGAGAGCCTGTTGAGCGTTATTTGAATATTGTTTACTTCATTAATATCCTCCTGCCATCAATTGATGAATAAATTATTCATAAGTAAATTTATAAATTATTCTACCGGTTCTATTGATGATTGAATAATATTGACCAAATAAATTATTCACTCTTCTTTTCCCATTCCAAATGACAAATAAATTATTTGTGAGTATTGTTTTCTTCATTATTGGATCAACTCTTCCATCTGTTGAGACATGCATAAGATGTCACTCACTCTGATAGCTATACAATTTGTAAGCAGGACCCTTTAGGACCTATGTTTTCATGGACAAAAAGAACTAGTTTAACTTTATTTTATACTTATATGGCAGTTGCTTTAAATATAAGGTGCTTTAGAGCACGAGAGCAAAGGAAGTGTTTTGTATGGTTCACAGCCAATTAAACAAAATGCTGAGATATTCTGGGCTTAATTCTCATCCAACCAAGATATTTTTTAATTGTGCAGCCTATTTTACAGTTTTCCATATTTGGACTAAATAGTCAGAGTTGAGGCTTCAGCCAGCCCTTGATCCCAAAAGGTATCAGGTTGTAGGTTCGGTAAATGAGCATCAGGAGCAAAGCCAAACCAGAGATACCTTGGTTAACGACCCTTACAAACGTGAACTGCATAGGCCAGTTATTTCGAGTTCCTGGATAAACTGTATGAGTTTTCCATCTAGTTAGATCCATGTCTTCTGTCTCTTTCACTGAGTCACCAGTAACTACATGGCAAACTAGTGACAGCCTCTTCTAGCTGCAGCATTTCTAGCATATTTTACCATGCAGGCAAAATATGTCTGTATCCAAAAACATGGACAGTCCATGTGGTTACTGTCATTGTGATGGGTCAGGGGAAAAAAATTTAAATTAATTTAAAAAAAACATCTATAGGAAAGTGATACTAAGTCACAAGCGCCCACAGAGACAGTATTAGAGCCTCTCTATTCCATGGAGCCTACATTAGATTAAGTCCACCAAACCAATCCAGCTGCATTAGCATGAAATCAGTATAAGGACCATGAATAGTACACTGAAAAGTATTCTCTAAAGAGTTGCTCAGAAAGAGACAGAGAGAAGGCATCTCACGCCAGCAGAGGAACAGCCCTTAAGTGATTTTCCAGGTGTGACTGCCAGCTGGGATCAGAAGGACACACTTCTCTGCTGGCATTTGCTTGACTCAGAGACCTACCAGTAAAGAACATGCAAAGATATTTCAATTGACTTCTTATGTTCCTTGTTTTGGAATTTAAAACCATGAAGCAGGCATATTTGCCGGGCTGGGTACATGTAAGAGAGTGAACACAGACCCAAGACAGCAGTTATTTCTACAGCTCAGGCTGCCCAGGGGGAGGAAGATGGATGAATGAGCTGCGCCAGGACAAGATGACTGCCTAGTGACCAGAGAGCTCATTTGTGGCGAGCTCTCCAGCACTGGGCAGCTCTGTAACACAGTAACACTGTAGCAGCTGTGTCTTCTTGTTTCCCCTTTCTTTTCCACCCAAATGGGGGCTGTGAGCTGTCGCTCAGGTCAATACAGCAGTGTAATGTTGGCCCTTAGAACATGTGCACAGCAGAAAATCCCAGCTCTTTCATTTTCAGAGAAAGCTGTTAATAGGTCTGCCTCTCTCACTGAGGCACACTCACAAGTTCTTGTCTAAACTGTCATTAATGTTTTCACTTAGATTTCCACATTAAAATAGGCAGAGCTTCTAAGGGAAGTGTCGTGGCCAGGACTTACAGGAGAAGTGCTGAGACTTTGCATTCTGAAAAAATAACTTAATGGTCTCTGGGGTCAAATTTTTAAATTCCATTTCTACCTGTTCTCCCAGCAGAAACCCTTTGGGATATCCAGACACAGAGATATACAGAAAGGCGTGACAGAGAAAAGGGGAAGGTGGTAACATTGTGCCTAGACAGAAGTGGTACATGCAGAGAGCTGGACTGTAAGAATGCCCTTTGCAGTGTTGTTCAGAATGGATATGAATGAAGCACAGTTACACTGGTCAAGGGCAGAGAAAAGACCACTGCAGTAGCTGAGATAAAATGGTGAAGGGAACACAGGGGAAAATGTTAGGCTTATATAGGTGTGTAACAGACTGAATCTTTGGGGCATTTATGATAGAGAAGTTATGAAATTTAGCCTGCATATGACATTACAAAGAGCAGTCTGAGCTGATCATGTTTCAGATTCAGGGCCCAAGCAAAAGACAGAGATGCTACTGAGCAGAACAAATGTAGGTGCTCCATATTAGACAGTGTGATTTCTATTCATCAGCAACAGGATAGTTCAGAATATGAGTTTGGATAAGAGAAAAGAGGTGAGTAAGTGTACTATATAAAGATATGTAGGGCAAGAGACAGCTGCACAGAGGGATGGGGGTTGCTCTCATACAATGGTATTTTTTCTCAGTGAGGAGTAAAAGCCAGGAGCAAAAATCTACTCAGATGGATTTACTGTGAATGCAGTGTACCATCAAAATATATTTGCAGCTCAGTTAAGTTTTTCCTGTTAGTTTTCCCGTTAATGCTTTTGACTCCTAGTAACATTCTGAATTTAATTCAGTTTTGCTACTTTTCTGAAGGGAAGTCACCAGAAAACAGAGTTGCAAGCAGCTGCAGAAGGCCACAGAGATTTTGCCTAATATCTAAGAGAAATTTAATTTAAATTATCTGCCAGCTTCAATTAATTAAGGAACCTTCAAACAGCATTTCATATGTCTTATTTCAGATATTATATTATTTGGGAAGGAATAATTTTTCCAAGAAAAAAAAGGACCAATAATCTGTGGACAAGATTCTAAGTAGTGGAGAAGAACATTTCAAAATTACTGGTATGTGAAAAAAGGTAATTTTATTTCACACTAAATCATATTAAGCCATACTGCTCTGCCTTCTTATCCTGCTTAGTGCAGTGAAACTGTTCACGACTGGATCCTAAATGAAGGACAAAAGAAGAAAGCTCTGGATATCTACCTGCTCATCTTTTTCCCAGAAGACTCATAATCTTCTTCTGTAAGTCTTTCCCAGACCTGAAAACCAAACTGCTTATTCCTAACATGACACTACTGTTGGACTCTCTTCATGATTTCTCTTTTGACTTTTGGAGTCATTGCTTCCCTCTCTTCCATTTCACTGAATTTTGTTCCTCAACTTTCTTTTTCCTGTATTATTGCAATTTTTGGTTGCAGCTGTTGTAGCGCCAGCTTGAAGAAACAAGACTGGTATTGTCTCTTGAAGACTCTGAAATTAGTATCTATTATAATCTCTCTACAACCAGAATTGCATTTCCACAGGTTTTCTATCTTAATGTCATCAGTTCCACCATTCCTGAGAAACAGAGCAGACAAGGAAGGTGATAATTTCAGGAAGGCGATCATTTCAGAAGAAAAAGAGGGAAGTAGCTGGGGAAATACCATTAATGCACAGAAAAGGGCCAACCCTATCAGATTAATCTCATGCTCTATGAAGAGCAGTGCAGGGTAATATACTCAGGATGCTGGCAAGGAGACAGGCATCTGTATTTTGGACTAATGAAGTCCTATTAAGATCTATGTGCTTGGAAATGTTCCTGGAGCACTGTAGCTAAGCGTGGATCACGGCAATCCAGTCATCATTCAGCAGAAGGCGGCCGCCTTCCTCGCCGGCTCAGATGCAATAAGGCACTTTTCCTAAGCAGATGTGTCTGAGACCTCAAGGGCACCAAAGCGCCTGAGATTCCTAACTACTCTGACAATCTGGCAGCAGATCTGTTTGGCACAGGGCGCCACAAAGTCAATAGCAAGCTTTTGAGTTGTTTATCTCTTCCCAACACCATATTGCTCCATGTCTTTCAGTGAGATGCAAAAAAAAAAAAAAANGGCTGAGAACGGAATGTGATAAAGAGCTGGTTATGGCCTTCTGTACTGTTGTCACTTGAAACAGCAGCTTCCTAGAGATAGCACAATTATGGGCAGATGAATCTTCAGTGTGTCTGGAGTGAAATGTCCTGTGGGCAGTGGACTAAATAAATAGTCATTACCACTCTATAGACTCGAGAGAAGGCAGGTATCTGGCTATACCACCCAAGCCAGCCCCGATGGGGGATTATGAGTCACAAATACTCTTTCAGCACTGATAGTGTGCTAACTTCTGAGAAATTAACATGTTTTCTTATCTGGTATCCACATACAGATGCTGATTTTGTGGGTGGTCTCAGAGTCTAGCATCTTTTCTGAAGAAAGGCTTTTACCACTTCTTTACAAAAAGAACTGGCTTCAAGGGCAGCTTAAAGACAGTCCTAAATCTCAAAACTCTACAAGAGTATACAAAAAAAAGGGTATTTTTATGTTATTGTCACAGCTGCGGTATAACACCATAGGAAATTTTTATGCTGGAGTTTATCTGCATTATTTATTGTTTTCCATCAGCTTTGCTGACGTTTTCTTCTCCATTCTTTCAGTCAATATGAGTCATGAGGACAAAAGGACATGTCTGATACACAAGACCACTTACATGAATCTGTGAACTTGTTCCGTGTTATATTTCCTTCTTTTCTTCTTTTGAAATCTGAATTGAGCAAGTGTGCTGCATTAATCTTATTTCATTCCATCTCAGTCTTATGCTATAGAGAAAAAAATCGAGAACTGTAATTACTCATAAGAATTAAATTTCTTTTTTATATTGAAATATGAATCATTACGGAAAATAATTTTTAAAAACCAAGTTCCTTTTCTGCAGGGTCAGCACTTTACCATTCCCTAAAAACTACGGTATTTTCAAATCTTTCAGTTCCCATTACCCATTTCATTTTACTATGTCAAAAAAGAGAAAAATTTTGTCTCTTCTTGGACCATTCAATGCTATTAGGAATGAAAAATCCTCTTTCTAATGAAAAATCATGTTCTGCTTTATCATGATCATTCTAGTTCTTTAATACAGTTCACGTGGTGCAATAGTACTGTTGGAATTAAGGAAGCCACTGAAGCGCAGGCTGCTGGGGAAAAAGTACAGCAGCACTCTATCTTTTCCTTGCCACTAGCCCAGACCTTTCTCAGTGGTGAGACAGAAAAATTGAATGGGGAGAAGCTGGAGGAGAAACAGGAGCTGTAACACGGCTGACTTTTCCAGGCAGACTATGACTAACATCATGAGCTGATGAGAATGCACACAATTTTGGGGACAAATTCCCTCCTTTCCCAAACACCATGTGATTTCATACCCCAGAAAAAGTCTAAGTGCTTGATTTGTATGAATTTTAGTGACAGTGAGAAATGGAATTAAAAATGTAGTTAACATTCAAGAGACATAATGCAAACTTGCCCAGTGATAAGTTCCCTGACTTGTTTTCTATCACTGTATTTAAATCCCGCATAAACCCAAAGATCTTTCTGCAGTGTATGACAGCAAGTATTTGTTGGTCAACAGATGACCCCTGCTGGTGCGAAAAATAAAAAAAGAAACATGCCAAACAATAAATTCTACTAATAAAAAACACCTCTTATTTATTATTTTTCCAGCCTCCTTTGTGCATATTTGCCTTTGGTTTGTACTTCAGTTTGATTAATCACATCACTCTATCAGGACTGTATCTCTTCAGCCTGTTTACCAAAGGAAAGGATGTTGTTGTTGTTTCTTATACTTCCATCCATAATCAACCACATGCTATTCATTTATCTATAGAATCTTCTCATCTCTGCTCCATGTGTCCAAAAATTTCCCTTTGATCATTTTCAAACAAGTTCCTGGCAATCTTGTTTCACTGTCTGTTTATTTGGAATAAATTATTATAGCAGCAGATTTCTTTTCTGTGGTTCTGCACAATTCAGATTTTTATCAGTAATGCCATCATTATTAGTATGCTTCTTTTTCTGTTTTCTCCTACTCATTTGACTTTGACCTAACTTGAACCAAAAACTAACTTTTACAACAGTTCACAAAAAATTTACATTATTTGTCTGGCATACCCACTATCTACCTTTATCCGTAATCCCTTCATCTTGTCAGGAACAGTCTATCTATTTTTCAGCTGATATTATCATCAGAGTTCTACATATTTGTACTGTCTTCTCTTGGAAATTCACTCAATAACCCTGGTCGTCTCACCAGCAAAATGATAATGTAGAGAAAGGGGTTAAATGAGGCATTCATATCCATACACTGGTAAGACTACTTTCTAGTGCTTCTTTCCTTAAGTGTACCATGTCAGTCTAACAATTCAGATCAGATGTACATCTGAAATCACGGAGCACATTTTACATTTAATTTACACATAATTTACAAATTACATTTTTTTAAATATACATGATGTTGCACACATTTCTAGAAATCATGCATTCAATTCTTTGCATTGCTCTTTGTGCATTGGGACTCTCTCAGACAGCCAGGAACAAACTGTCTTGTATGCATATTTAACTAAACTGTCCAAGACAGATATTCCTGATGGAAGCTCACTGGAGCTGTGCAACAGTGTGCTGTCATCTCTTTGGGTGGGAGGTTCCACATTCAGCATTCAGCTACTGGGAAAGTTCTGCCTGTGGCTTTGTCCCGACCCTCCTCCTACTGGTCGGCAGCTTTTGAGCCAGTTCAGCTCTTGTCCCTAAAAGAGAGCAAAATTTTTTTAAAACATCCTTATTTGCCTCAAATAACTGTTAAAAATCTTGTCACTTGGGATTACATTTTATCTTGCCTTCCAGCTTCTTGTTAAGTTTAAAAGTATGTGTTCCTTATAGAAAACTTTGTGCATCTTGTAATATGTCCGAGAATTTTAATTTCTTCCTTTTAATTTCTTCTTTCCATTTCATTTAAGTGTTGCCATGTTAGTCTCCAGCAACATTTTCCCCTTAGGGACCTTCACCTTAATCACATTCTGGTTGTATTAACTCTGTGTCTTAAGTAGAAATGTTTTTTCGGTCCTTTCCTCTGGCACATAGAGCTATCTCAATACATCCATTGCAAGATGTAGCCTTTTCTGGAGTCAAGATTTACTTATTTACATTTTTTTTCAGGGAAAAAGGAATCTAGGGAAAGTTTTATTGAGGGCACCTCTCTGGAATAAAATTCCTTCCACGGCCTTTAAATTAGATGCTGAAAGTGAAAACAAAAATGAAACAAACAAATAAATAATGTTATATTTACATTTCTAGTGTGTGCTTAATACTTCTCATTCTGTGGAAAAGTTTTCTGTACTTAGGTACATGCAAACACAGAACTGGAACTGGTTTGGGTTCGGGCTTTTTTTTGGCTGGTTGATTTGCTTGGTTTGTGTTTGTTTTGTGGTTTGGCTGGTTGTTTTTTTTTCTATTGACTCTTATTTCAAACATTAATATTTAGGTCATGAGGCCTTGTGGAATCTGTTTCAGGAAACAGCTTGTCATTAATTTGATTTTGTTGTGGACTGATGACCTCCACAGCCTCACTAAGGCTTTCAGGCAAGACTAAAGTGGGGTCCAAGAGCCTGTATAAAGAAGAACACATGGAAAGTACTTTAGTTTCATGTATAGAGGGCTGCATATGTATACGTTTTCTGAGAGATAAAGTTCAGAACCAATTGTTATAGCATTGGAGCGAAACTTTCATTTAGAGGGAGCAGCACTGAAAGATTTAAAACTTGAAACCTATGAAAATTTATCCTCATCATCTTCATGTCCTCTTTCATCTTTTTTAATCATCATCATCATGATCATAATCATCATCATCATGTCCTTCTCTTTCATCTTTTTTAATTAAATAGTTAAAAGATCAATTAGTAGTAACATATCGACACAGAGATATAGTATCTGTGCATTTTTCTTAATAGTTCATCTTTGGCTAACTGTTTTCTGCCTTGCTCAATGTATAGAATTCCTCATTTATACATTATTTTTATGGAAAAAAAAGTATATTACAGAAAAGCAAAAGTTTACTATGTAGTTATAGCACTAGAAAGGAATTATTTCAGACTGAATCTCACTGGTGCTACAGGTTTTCTCTGTGACCTTGAGCAAATCACTTAATCTCTCTGTACCTCCACTCCTCATTTATTTTTTAAAGGATGGTAATACTTCTTCTGTCTCCGTATTTACATTGCAAACTCCTTTTACTCCATGTTTTATATTATTCTTGTTGCAATAAAGATCTTATCTAAGAATTCTTATTATAGAGTTGCTTTTATCTATGTAAAAAGCAATATATTGTGTGTGAAAAGTTATCTTGTATGATAGGTTATCCTGAGCTATGAGCTGGCTGTATAAGGAGTTATTATTATCCTACCAGAAGTGTTTTAGAGACCAAGTCAGACTCAGACCTTCAGCGTTGCATGGCTCTTTCATCAAGAGATGATGGGCTGAAATTAGAAAGGCTTTCTCTATAGTGGTAAAATAAATGTGCTTCAGAATGGTTATTCAACAATGTTTGAAGAAAACCAGTATGGAGTGACCTGCATCTGCACCTTAAAACCCAGCCAGCACTGGGACAGGCAGGCTACATGAGTGCTGCCTGCTGGGAATGATTTCCAACTTGTATTATCTCCCTGACTGTATCCTGGATTCTTAAGAGAGCTTTCTGGAGCAAAAGTTTAGCAGCATGGGCAGGACAAAAAGATATTTGCAGGCTCTGTTAGCAGTGGCCAGTCAAACCTTTCAGTCTCACCAACAATTCTGCCTCTGTATATAGATACATGCTTATAATTAATCTATCCCAGTCTTGCTTGATGTAAAGCCTAAGGCTGGAAAAAAAGAAAATGTGCTGCAAAAGAAGCTTTGCTGTTGTAAAACATAAGAAACTTGACATCAGAAATTGTTTGAAATAAGTCCAACCAAAATTTGGGAAAAAAAGTTGTTCAAACTACTCCATAATAGAGTAAACATTCCCTGACAGAGGGAGTGAGACTCTGGGTCAGTAGTTCAGGTGACTACAGTTTATATTTATGATTTTTGTATCAAGAGGATCCATTTGGTGATGAAAGCATTCTTTTAGTAGGTAGATGGTATGGCTTTACCTATCCTGAGCCAGTGAAAAGATTGGAACTTAATTCTCCTGCATATCTACAAGAAAGCTCAGAACTGGTACAGAAGGAAGAAACGTCATCTTTGACTGTGCTCTGAAAGGAGGAGCTGATCTTTCTCCTCAGTTCATGTAAGAATGTATTAGGAATCCAGCTCTGAGTCTCCTAAAGAGATCTGCAGTCCAGAACACAAATGTAATGTCTGAGGAAGGGTCAAATTAAAGACAGTTTTACTCAGCACATCCTTCTACCTTACCTAGGAACCTCCTGGTTAAATCCTCTTGGCGTAAGGTCATGTCTTTTTACCCCTGTCTGCCTCATAAATATTTGAAGCAATGCTCATCTATGGAATTCAGATGGTCTCTGGAGCACATCAGGAAAAGAAATTTAGATATATGTTTGGTATTGCTAAAAACTGGGGATGTAGCCATGCTTGTTTCAAGGATGAAAGTTTGTGTCCCATCAGGTCTTGAGGTGACAGTCAAGCCTGGTGTCAGGCAGGTGAGAAGCTTAAGTGCTTCTCCACAGAACAGACCAAGCTGATGCCCCGCACAGGCACAGCTGCTAGAATATCACTGATGCTGAAAAATCATTATTGTGCCCACCCCAGCTACCTGCTTCTCAGGTCTGCCATAATCGACTTGCTGGCATGGATCAGGACATCTTTTTTAGATTTCTCTCCAACGTACACTCTAGTAATCATGGAGACACAGTAAATGTGCCTCCATAAGCTGTACACAGGGCCTGCAAGCCTAACTCCTAGTTATTGCTGCCTTACTCAAAATCAGGGCATTTAAATCTCTGTTGAAATCTAGCTCCGTCTGATTCCAAAAGGCTTAAAATCTAAATATATTTACCTAACAAGATATCCTATTTCAATATGAGCTTTTACAGTCAAGACCTACATTGAGGCTATCCGACAGCCCTAGTAATGGTGCAGCTGAACTGTCACTTCCAGAATTATTATCCTACCCCAGATACATTGCCATGTGAGACAGAAAAACAGTAGCAAACAAAAGAAGTTTAACTACTTATTTTGCAGTTTTGCAAAGATTTTACAAGTATGGCTTAATCAGCTGCAACACTTGATTAAACATTACCCTGCACATTGCTTTCTGATGAGTGTTTTATGTGTTCTTGTCTCTGCAGACTGAAGAAGTCCTGAAGATTGATGGAGGGCCATGCTATTCAAACAGCAGGCGTTGCTGAGACAGAAGCTCTTTGTGCTAGGCAGCCTTGCTATTGGAAGTCTCCTGTATCTAGTTGCCAGAGTTGGGAGTTTGGATAGGTAAGTCATTAAGTAGCTGCTAAGATGGGCTAAGCTTGCCTGAGTTTTTGCTTCAAGGGTCTGATTTCTTTCATTCTTTGTTTTTTGGTTTTTGGTTTTGGTTCTTTTTAGTGTCTACTCATGTATAAAAAGACAGAAAGACTGGCTATTTCAATAGCGGTTTTCATTATTTATTCCTACCCTTTGGAGAAGAGAGTAGGAAAATAGTCACAGTCATCCCTGTCAAAGTTTTTCTGTCTGTCCATTTGTATTCTGAGCACACTGAGACTTGTTTTCAGAGAAGAAATAAACCGGCATCCAGTAAAAATGTCACTACAGTAGCTCATTTTGCCTGTGTACATCTGTGTGTTGACCTCTAGTTTCAGCAAAACAGTTATGATGTATTTATACACCTCCTTTTCTAAACTTGTGAGCAAGCAATTAATGTGCTTCAGTGGTAGTTAAAATTAAGTATGAGCCTGCAGAGCAGCTCATCAACTTTTGAATACTATTTCATTTGAAAGATTGCTTCAGGGTTTGAGAATTTTAACTGTGTTAATTAGCTGGTATTTTCTGTAGCTGAATGTGCTAAATAAGTGGGTTTTCTCTGCAAATGATTTCCTGGAGAGTAGTAGAAAATATAGCAGAGAAAATCAAAGAGCTTCTGGCGCTTCTGACCAGGCTGAGTTTTGACTGGTTTTTGACAGTGCAACAGTAGTGCTACCTGCACTGACACTGCTGTTTCTGTCAGTTTTGAGATGGCCTGGGATTACTGTGGTAGGTGCTACACAATGGCACAACACATTTAAAAAAAAACAAACACAAAAAAACAGTTTCAAAAGAATGGATGAAAAAAAGACTACAAAAAAAGACTACAAGATTTCCAGAAGCTGGTAGACACTTGCAACTGTTAATGCCATATTTGTGTCCCTCTTTTAAATGATGCAATGTATTAGTTGGTTTCAAAAATGTAACACAATGCTGTGTGACTATACAGTGCTTGGAAAGTGAAAACATAGCTACCTACTGTCCATTGCTAGGTAATGGTGGGCTCCATTGGTGGTCACTGGCTGCCTTCTTCAACTCCGCAAATCCACTCCAGAAGAAGAAAGAGACCATGTACTCAGCTAGGGCCGAGTGCGTTACAGATTAAGCCTGAGAACTTATAGCTTCTTTCCCCTGGTGGTCAAATCATCTCTGATACTTCAGAAGTAGAAACTTCACTGGGACTGTGATTCTGTAAATGGAGGCAGAAATCCTTACTGGTCCCTGCAAAAGTATATTTTATGCCTGGAGACATGAAATCTAATTAACCTTCTGCTATTATCTACGCTTGCACATCTACAGAATTTACTGATGGCTATAAAATTATCTCGCCACAGTATTTGACTCGCTGACCTCCTGCGGCAGTGAATTCCGCTGGTTTCATACACAGTGTTGCCAATGGCAGTAAAATTCAGCTTTGTTCTCTTGCTTTACCCAGTGTGAAGCATACCACACTGCTAAAAAGTCCTGTGTATGGACTTGTTATGAAATAAAGAGAGAAAGAAGTACTAGAAAGGACAAGACACAGATGAATTAACTAGAAATATTCTTCTGCCTCATCCTTGTTGAAACTGTCAGTAAAAGGGTGCTGAGTGGCTTCAATAGACTTTGGAATAACTAATTGTTCAGGAAGAAATCCAGATTCATTTATGCTTAATTTATGCTGATCTAATTCGAACAAGAGAGCTGGGGATGGCTCATGTTTAATAGCCTCAGATTAGGCTCTCCAATGGCAGTGTCTTGAGTTTTCTTAGGCCCAAAGGGAAATTACCGCTAGTTTATCTGATTCATTGAGTCATAAAGTCTGATAAGATAAGCACTTCCCTCCAGGAGAGGCCACCTTCCTTCAGCTCCTGAGTGCATGGATCTGCTTCAGATGTGGAAGCTCAAATAGATTCTGTGGCAATTTTGGACATATCTGGATTAGTCTTTGAGTTACCTGACTCCCTGACTGGCAGTACTGGGAGCCTCCACACCTGATTTCCATGCTACAAACTACTCCTCCTGGAACCAGGCTTATAATCTTTTGCTGCTATGACACCTCCATTGGAAGAAAATTAGCAAGTATTCTGGATCAGGAGAGACAGCTCATTAAGATTCCCCAGACCTACTTCAGCTGTTTTGAAATTTTTCAGAAATACAGTTCCCAGAGATGAATTGTTTTATGGCAGGTTTCCTCAAGAAGAATAATTGTGGAGTTTTACTTTAGCAGCTTGAGAAATTGCCTGTTTTGGGAGAGAAACTCAGTGATATAATAAGTGCCATATACTCTTTCTTAGCAAAGAACTCTTATTTGATGGGAAAATGACTCAGACAATCAAGAATATTAGCATGTTGCAACATAAGAGTAAGTAGTTACATCTAGGATTAAACTATGAGGATCTGCCTTTTACCCACCACTGCCAAGCTCTTTTAAAAGTTATTTTTTCATTGTTTAGAGAAAGTGAAGCAGGGGGGAAGAGTGAAAAAAACCTGAAATGTACAGGCTGAGGAAGGACTTCTAACAACATCCAATCTTTTCCCTTAGGCTAGAGGATATCTTGAGTATTTATTTACTTTTAAGGGAAACCACCCTGTTTGACAAGCTGTTGTGTTACACTGAAGGCAGTGCTAGCTGTCTTTTTGAGCAAGAGATAAAATTAGTTGAGATGGGTCTGGAACTGCTGTTGTGGAATCCTCTTTGCTTGAAAACAAATAACAAATACACAGAAGGAGAGGGAAGAGAACAGAGACAGCAATTGCAGCCTCTGTTTCTTATGCTTTTAACTGCCACCTTGCTGATGCTTTAAGGCTCTCACCAGCCACACCACAGTCTGACCAAATTGTAGTAGTGTTAAGACATTTCTTCCTTTTTTTTCCCAATTTGGGCAGGTTTGCATCAGTATTTCAATGATTCAGTCTTTGCCACCAAGTCAGGCTTATTCAGTAGATGGCAGAGAGCAAAGGGATAGAAGAAGCTAGAAACTTGAGAACAGAAATAACAGGAACTCGCTTCTCATCACACTTTCTAATTAGTCTGCAGGACTTAGCTAGAGCACATCTGAACCCAGCAATGTCAAATGGATTGTTTCTTCAGCTCTGTCTGGACAAGCTATATCTCTCAGCATCTGGATAATCAAGGAAACAGCCAGCAGGTCAGCCAGGGGGATCAAACTTACTTTGTCCCAGCCATCCATTGTCCTAGCATCAGTGTCAAATTAGAGACCCCAACAAGCAGTGATGGATGGAAAACTCGCAAAGAAATAAATAGTCATGTCCTGAAAGCGGGGTTTGAATAATATACAGTAAGTGAGTGAGGCACCACATGCTGAGAAACCAGAATAAATACTGAATACCTAAACAGCTATTAATGAGCATTGCCCATCTGGTATACTGGCTAAGGCAGGGTTCCTGTGAAAAATAATAGCATGCAGCTGTGTAATTTAAGAACTGTATCATAATATATGTGCACAGCAAGCTTACACTAAAATTGCTTAGGCAACCTTTGTTCTTACATATCCTTAATTTTGGAAAGCATGGCTCCACAGAATTGCTAGTAATATTTTTTAGGACCTTGGAAGCTCTCTGTACACACCAATTTAATCTTCAGTGAAATATTTGCCTGTATAATGTCCAAAGTGCTGATTTGAGAGTGGAGATGAGAGTTTATTCAAGGTTCTGTAGTAGCAAAGTTTGAACATTTTTCTTACTGAACCACTTCTTGGATCCAGTGGCATCAGATACAAGAACGAAGAACTAGAGAAGTGGAAAAGAGGGGAAATAACTGTAGCTGAATATAAAAGAATTGTACAAAAATGCAGCTGCAAAAGAAGAAATAATAAGGCACAAAATGAGGTTCAGTGGGAGGATACAAAAGTGATTACAAGAAAATCATTTATGTGATGATGCAATAAATGCATGTTTAAAAACTCTTCTTGCCATTTTTTTTCTACCTTGCTAATCTTATCTGAATTAGAACCTTGGACTTTCTGTTTCTGACTGGCAGAGAAAGCACTGGGCTTATTGTAAAGAGGAGGAGAAATATTGAAAAGTGATGTCTAGAAAGCTGGTTTTCATCCCTTTTACTCCTCTTCACTAAAAGAGCCATCTCTGGATCAACATAATGGAAAGCACAGGAAAGACTTCCAGCTAGAATAGGAAAAGTGTGGGAAAGAGATTACTTAAATGAACTGAATTTTCAGATCAAAATGACCAAATATAATTCATCTTAGAATGCTATAAAAACTGCCAAACCCATCACAAAATAATGACGAATGTGTAAGTTTAGGCAAGGTTCAAGAAGATCCAAGAACAGTAATCATAGTTCCTATGCTGACACAGAGCACAGGGGTGAAGTCAGGATTTAGCCAGCTAAATCAGAGCAAAATACTAGATTAAATAATAAAAAATTGCAAATTATTTAACCACAGTCAGAATAAATTAAAAGTCGAAAAATGGGCACATCACATTACATTCAGAAAGGTTTCCAAGAGCAGGATTCCCTTATACATAAAGCTTTTCTTGAGAGATATCATTCTTTTACAAATACCTCTTATTTTACTTGCAGACTGCAGCCCCTCTGCCCCATTGATGGTCGTTTTGGACCCCGTGGTCAGGACGAAATCCCATTGCGAGCCCTGCAGTTCAAGCGAGGTCTACTCCATGAATTTCGAAAGGGCAATGCCACCAAGGAACAAATTCGACTGCATAATCTGGTTCAGCAGCTTCCCAAGGCCATTATCATTGGTGTGCGGAAAGGAGGCACCCGAGCACTACTGGAGATGCTGAACCTTCACCCTGCAGTGGTCAAAGCTTCTCAAGAGATTCACTTCTTTGACAATGATGAAAACTATGCCAAGGGAATTGAGTGGTACCGGAAAAAAATGCCTTTTTCTTACCCTCATCAAATAACAATTGAGAAAAGCCCCGCGTATTTTATCACCGAGGAAGTACCTGAAAGGATTTACAAAATGAACTCATCTATCAAATTATTGATCATTGTCAGGGAACCTACCACAAGAGCTATTTCTGATTACACTCAGGTGCTGGAAGGCAAGGAAAGAAAGAACAAAACTTACTACAAATTTGAGAAGCTGGCTATTGATCCTAATACCTGCGAAGTGAACACTAAGTACAAGGCAGTGAGAACCAGCATCTACACAAAACATCTGGAGAGGTGGTTAAAATACTTCCCAATCGAGCAGTTTCATATTGTGGACGGAGACCGGCTCATCACAGAACCACTGCCAGAACTCCAGCTGGTTGAGAAGTTCCTAAATCTTCCTCCGAGGATAAGTCAGTACAATTTATACTTCAATGCCACCAGAGGGTTTTACTGCTTGCGATTTAACATTGTCTTCAACAAGTGCCTGGCAGGTAGCAAGGGACGCATCCATCCAGAGGTGGATACCTCTGTCATTACCAAATTGCGCAAGTTCTTCCATCCTTTTAATCAAAAATTTTACCAGATCACGGGGAGGACATTTAACTGGCCCTAAACTAAACTTCATACAACACTTTCTGTTGCACCTGAGGCATGCAATAGATGTCTCCGCTGAAATATGCACTTTTCATAGACACGGCTAGCAAAGTAACTTTTTTCATGCATACGTGTACATAATGCAGTGTGTGACCAAATATATGATGGGATCGATTTTTTTCTACAGAGTAGTAACTAACATAAATTTACTGTCAATAAAGTTGCATCTTTTAAGATATAATAATAAAGGGAAAGGAGGTATTTAGGGAAACAAAGTCAGACACTGTTAAAAGGGTCAGTGTTCCTCTTGCTTAGTGAAGTGTTTATGTGACATACTTATTGATCTAAGCAGAACATTAGTTTATGCCATAAAAATTCTTGTCAAAAGTCTGTAAAGCTGTGAGAAAGCATAATCTTGAGGCTATATTTGGTACGTGTATTGCTAAAGGAATACTGACACTTTAAACACAGTGCTGAATTTTTACAATGAGAGTGGATAGTACTATTTTCTTATTATTTTAAATGAATATCTTATCTCATACAAACTACATTGTTTTAGAGTTCCTGTGGTGAGATTGCACTATTGTTTTATTGTATGGACCATAGTGTCACTTGTAGCATGTCAATCATGTGTCAAGAAAAGGTCAAATAATTTTTTCTTCTATACTTGTGTGTCAACAAAGCTAAATATGGTGTACATAGTGTACAATGTTTGTAAATACTGGTTTCACACTAAGTAATTCTATTTTGTAAACTGAATATGGCTATTTAATTTATTGTGAAAATTAAATTTATTGTGGTATTTAAAAATGGAATGGATTAAAATTACCTATATGTGCAATGGCTTTTCACCTTTGCTTGATGTATGTCAGTGTGATCCCTTAGCTTAGACAGATCACATGTCTGTGTGAGAGAGATTTGCTCAGGTAAGCTTGGTTTATAGACAGATAAGAAAACTGATACACGTGGTGAAGCAGGGTTTATTAAAAAGCTCATCCTTCTAGGAATCTGGTGTAATGCTCACCTCAAAGAACTTTGTTACTGTTCTCTTGTGGCACTTTGCTAAAATTAATTCAGTTGCCTGTGAGGCTAAAGCATGACTGTAAAAGCCTGCTGTAACCAGGCATATCAAAAAAGCAGAGCCCTCATTTAAACCAAAATAACAGACAGATGAAAAAAATTAGAAAGGTTTTGGTGGTTTCATCACCAAAAGCTAGTGATGCTTCAGAAGTTGAAGGAAACAGTTGTGATACCTTTGCTTTCATCTGGTAATGCATGCATCTGCTCTGGAAAAAACGACCACAGTATTGTTATTACTGGGATAAACGTATAGCTCATGTTTCCATTCAATAAGTGACAAGAAATTAGTCCAGGAAATTAATATTTTCATGCATTATACATTGTATGGCTCTTAAAGATTCATAAGAAAAAAAACAATGAAAGCAAATGAAAAAGTATTTTAAAACAAGAAAAAAAGGAATAAAGTGAAGTAAGAAAAAATCCCAACCACTTTAAAACCATGCTCTAGAGATTGATGGGGACACAAATTTTGAGAGGTGTCCAGAACATCTGAATATTCTGGGCTACAGTAGCAGAGTGGCTGGTAGTTCAGATCATAATAAGATCAAGTGTTCCACATGGGCTATTTATT
This sequence comes from Rhagologus leucostigma, assembly GCA_013397725.1. Classification (NCBI taxonomy): domain Eukaryota; kingdom Metazoa; phylum Chordata; class Aves; order Passeriformes; genus Rhagologus; species Rhagologus leucostigma. The sequence continues at coordinate 1,018,818 of VZTD01005554.1, forward strand.
TTGTTCAGTGATTTGGAAGCATTGGTTTTTCTAAATAAGTGGTTTTTAAAACTCTTCTGAGAGATTGCTTCTTGTCTTGCTGTATCTTTAATCATATGTGCTAGCACTGTGAGCAATGTGCCCTTTCTTCATGCTGCATCAGAGCCGTGCCAGCACAACACGGCAGAGCATATGTGAAATTCTCTGCGGTAGCTACAATACAACTCACTGTTTTCCTGTATGAGAGCCATTTATCTTGCCTGCTTTCAGACAAAAAAGACAGATATTTAAATTATCTAATAGTGTTCAACAGGGAGTTTTTATCCAATTTAACCTTTTAATGGTCTTCAGGTGGGCAGACAGATTCCAGGCAGCTTTGGGTGATACTTTGGGTGATACTTCATATAGTCCTGGCTACAAACTGACTGAAGGCTGAGATGTATTTTCAATGAAAGGGACAAATTAGTTAGGTAAAAGTTACCTCCAAGCACAAAATATGGATTTGAAATGAATATCTTTCTGCATTGATCAGAAGAGTCACAGAGACTGTGATCTACCAGGCACGACTACGCACATTCCTGTTAAAGTCAGCTGGCTTAACTCCAGCTTATCATTTGCAATTTTGGAGAGATGTGGATAAATTTAGACTCTATCTTAGACAAATCTGTTTCAAAAATGCACAGAAGAATAGTTAGGAACTGCCGGGGAGGAAAGAGGATTCAATGGCATTGTAATGTATATTAAGAAGACTAAAAGAGCAGGAGACTGATTCACTTTCACTGAGCCTTCGATGCAATGTCGTCAAGTCTACTTGACATAAAAAGAAGTGAAGAGAAAATTTCAAAACTGATTTGTAATACATAGTTACAACGCATCACTCAAAACATATTCCTAGGTTAATGGGGATTTTGCCTCAGTGTTCATAACCAGTTTGTGAAGTCCTGACCTTATGGTGCTCACCTCTTCAGGAGCAATTTTTGAATAATTCACTTCAACCTCTTTGCTTTGCCTCCCAAATTCTGAGTGAATCATTTCTATTCAAATTGATCATGAGTGTTCAGACTGGGAAGAGCATTCTTAGCACAAGCTTATGATTGCAGAGTGATGCAGAGCTATATGAAGTTGCAGATGTTAACTTGTGGCATTTAAGTTCTCTAAAGACATTTCATCTTTCCTATTTTCTGTACTCTAAAATTACAGGCTCACAGCTCTGGTAAATGTTTAGATTAAAACAATTAATATTTCTGTGCATTTTTATCAGATTGTCCCAGCTGTCATTTAAACTACATAGGACAACAATTTGCAATATAAAGAATTATCGGAGATGAATATGAAATTGTATTTTCAGAAATTAGTATATAGGTAAATAAAGGACTGACATTTGGAGATCAGACATTCATTTACCATTAACCCACTATACTGCATTTTCTTCAGGAAAGTGGAATAGATATGATGGAAATGCATATACCCTATTTTAATGGATTTTTCCTTTTTTGCCACAATGTCTGAAAATACGAGAGAGACACCATTTTTAGCAACATGTTTCATTATAATAGTCCAAGATTTTTAAAAGGCAATGGCCACAAGCTAAAAACTCAGGACCACCATCTAAACATCAGGAAACACTTTTTTACTGTGCAAGAGACTAAGCACTGGCATGGGTTGCCTGGAGAATTTGCAGATTTTCCATCATTGGAGATATTCAAAAGCCATCTGCACACTGTCCTAGGCAACTGGCTCTGGGTGTCTCTGCTTGAGCAAGAGGGTTGGATTTCCCTTCCAACCTCAACTATGCTGTGGCTCTGTGAAGATCTCTCTGTACCATTTAGTTCTTATTTAGTACTGTCCATTGGTTCAGTGTTATACAGACCACAGAGAAAGTGGAAGCCCAGTGTCACAAACCAGTCCAGCCACTGTTCAAACCCAAGGTATGGAAGCACTACAGGGCACATATTTACTCCCTAGGTAGCTGATCTAACTCATGCTCCTCTTATAGGAGAGATGTTTTGTTAATGACCGTCCTGCAGGTCACTGCTGCTAGTTTTGGTATGGACTGAGAAGGCTACAGACACTAGGAAGTTCACAAGGGACCCTTCTTCATGAAGAGGTCAGGAGTTGAGTTACAGGGAGTGGTATCTTTGCTTTCATTTAAAATGGGATAAAATGCTATTTCTTTCCTGTGTAAAAATAACTTTAGAAACAAGGTGTGTAGAGGGAGTCTAAAATCCCATGGCAGTTTAAGTCAACCCAGCTCATGCCTGCCAGTGTCCCAGCCTCCCTCCTCATACAACGTGCTCTTTCCCACTCGTTTGCACTGACTCTCATGATTACCTGCCCCTTCCATGTGGAGCTGCTTCAGTTCACTAGGCAGGCAGAAGACTAACCTGTTTGAAAAGGTGAGTAACATCACTAAAACTGTTCTGGATCAGAGCAAACATCTTTTTAAACCAGGATCTATCACTAGAAGCAGTCAGTAATTAATGCTTCAAACAGGACATAAAGACAAAGGAAAAATGAGTACATTTCCATGCACTAGTGGTTGGCAGTCAGTGGATATCTCCAGTGGAAGAGGATAGTCTTCAGACGTAGCAGCACTGAGTGCCTTCCTCTTCTTCGTACTTAGCCAGAAACCCCTTGAACCCATTGAAGAGCTATTCCCAAGAAGTCCTCTAAGCCCTCTTACGTTATCATTTTGCTAGAATAGACGTGCAAAATGAATCAGAGATATTTGGGTAATACCTTTAAAGTCTAATAATAAGTATAACAATATGGTAATAGAAGTTTTATCTTCCTTTCTAACTCACTTTGAAAATGCTATGGATTGTCTAATTGGTTTCTTGAAAAAATACTTGCCACACTACTTCATACTTATTAAAGATCCCTGAGAGAGCTTGGTCCTCAGATTTGTAAAAAAGTGTAGAAGCAGAATAAATAATGATAAATTTTACTTTTGAAAGAGCTTGTTTGCAGAGAAAAGGACTTCAGGTAAATTATTAAAAGTCATTTTAATAGTAATCTCAGACATCTTTTTGTTATTGTACTTGTCAGTTCCAACTGGCTATGTGGCTACACTGCTGTTAGTGTTCTATTTAATTTAGAATCTACTGTGTAAAATTTACTTCACAGAGAAAAAAACAATTTAAAACTTAATGTAGATCTGGTAAGTCTCAGATTGCATTATAAAGACTGAATTTTTTTACTGAAGGCTCATGCATGTTAGTGAAACAGGGATGTACCCAGGCTAATCATCATCAGTACCTATAAGTTGATTTTTCCTTGGTTTATGAGTTTATTTGAGGAGATACTTTACATGTGATATTCCATAGCACTCTTCTACAAGCTGATCAGCTGTGGCTAATCTGTTCTTTAAAGACTGGTTTACCTTCTAACGACTTTGAGACAGACAAAATAAACCGTCTTCAGAACCACCAACTATCCCTAACTGCATTTACATTTACAGAGAAAGGATTTTCAGTCCTGTCTGCAATAGTGCACTGATGAAAGAGTCAAGCCCTTAGAGAACATCCATGTGTTATGAATCTGGATAACAGCCTTTTTCCCAGGGCTTGAATTGACAAGTGCAAGGAAAGCACAGAAAAGACTAGAATGCCATCGTCCATCTGCTGCATCGTGCTTAGCATATGGTAAATAAGATTACCTGCTGTTCTGAGATTCTTGTTAAAACTGGCAGTAGCGTGGCATGACTTTAGGAGCTGATGGTGACCAAGCTACTGGACTCTTTTTAGTTTATGTCTAGCCTACTTTCAGTTCAGCTTTGACTCCATTCAGCTTCTTACCCGTTTCAAAGCTCTCTCTCATGGTGCACAGTGATCCACAGCTCTCCCCGAAATGTGTGTCTTGTGAGACAGAAAAAGAAATATCAGCATAGGCTGTCATGGTCTTTGCCACTGTGACCACTGAGAAAGGTTGTGGTACAAGGAATTTAACTCTGCTGATGTCCTTGTGATTCCTGCATGATTCCCTAGCAACTTCCAAAATAATTTCCCCTCAGCAGCAGTGGTCACTGCTTTAGAAGGTTAATGCTTCTGTGAAAGTGTCCCAATTATTGATCAGGATATGAAACAGCTATATTTTGAACAGATTGCAGTCCTTTGATACAGTACATACACAGTACACATAATATACAGCAAAACATAGGATATGACAAGGAAACAATGCTACTTCAAGCCATCTGATGTTATGCCTTAGGCTGATTAAATAGACAAAAGGAAACATGACAGAATCATGCACATCTTACTCCCGGCCTTAATTGCAAACAACGGTTTTGTAATGTATGAGGCCTTTGCCATCCAATTCCTTGGCTGATTTTCTTCTGATGAAAGACTTTCCACTTCATTGAACTGTGAAGGCTTCATTTCTATTTCAAACCCAGGGAGACAGAAGAATTAATTTACAATTTCCTCCTATATGAAAAAAAAGTGATACACATTTCATAAGAGGTGGGACTAATAGCAGCACTGTTACTAACTTCATCTTCAGAAAATTGCTCCAGTTGTGGCAAGCTCCTCAGTGAAGCTCTACTAGTAATAGAGCTTCATAGGAAAAGAAAAAAAAACCTTTTTACTTTGGGTGGCTGTGGAGCAGCGCAGTGCCTTGCAAAGATGCAGCCCAAACCTCTAAGGTTGGTGAAGTGAAACCATCATTTGTCTTAAAAACTCCACACTCGGTATGCATTGAAACAGCCAGCCTGCACCAAGGAGATGAAGGAAATAATAATCTCTTTTTTCTTTTTTTTATTTTTAAGTGAATGGTAATGCTAGTCTTCTAAGAGGTAGCCACAAATAATTATCATTTCCATAAGTAGTAATTAGCAATGCATATCCCGTACAATGGGCAGCTACTTTTACACCTTCAGGCTCATTTAAATCAATTTGCTCTGAAGTGCCCTGAGGATTAACTGGAGAAGAAACTTGCACTCAGAGCTGATTAGGTAAGAAGTCTGACTGTATTTCCATCCTGGGCTCTAAAACTGCCATCTTTATGCACGTGGTCTGCCCTGGCAGAGTGGCCTGCCATTCTATCCGCTATGATAGAATTCTATTCCTTTTTGATAACAAAAAAGGAACAAGCAGAGGTATTTATACAGCTTCATTTATATTCAAGATCCAGCAAAATTTCCTTTGCAAAGCCACACAGGCTTTATTTTAAAATGTTGTCAATTGAAGATTGAAGTTGATTATTTCATAGCTGTCAGGTGCATTTTCACTTTTGACACTTAGATATTAAAAGAAATTCAGAATATAGCTATGCAGACATCTTCTCAAGGCTTGGAGCTACCTAAACAATTCTATTTTTAATCAGTTTTAATGGATTAGAAAAACAATTGAACAAAATACTGAGTTATTTGATAAATAAAAGTAGTGGCACAGCATTTTTATGTTGCATAAAATAGCAAAAATAATCACAGGAGTAGATTAAAATTGTAGGTACCTTTCCTTCCTGGATGTTCCTGTGTGTAAGCCTACAAGACTCTTCTTAACAGCTTTCCTATTCAACCCCAAAAGTACACTGAGTTACACCTAAAGGCTGTTGCTGCTCGCACCATAATTAGGATGTTCTTTGAACACAGGAGATAGGCATTCAAATTCCCCCAAGCTGAGGAAGCTTGAAAGTAAGGTAGGCATTTTGAGGGACAAAGACAAAACGAACAGTGGCAGATCAAGGTTATGTGCTATGAGTCTTTTCTAGGCTTGCTTAGCAGCAGCTGGTCTTGTACAGCCTCCTTAGGAAGGCTAATGGATGGGTACCACAAAGTCTTGGAGAGTAAAGAGGCTATACTCATATATCTGGCATGACTGATTGGTTGTATTGGTTGCTGAATCCTTAGAAGGCACTATCCTTACTCATAGTAGGAATAACCTAGCAGCTAAAAAGTTTAGACATTTCAAAAATGATCCCCACTTACCCCAAATGTCTTGGAGTGACACCCTTGAACTTGCAAATCTCATGTGTGAAACCATGCTCTAGGTCTTCAAGTTAGCAGCCAGCTTTAAACCATCTAAGCCTGCACAGGGAAACCAACACTTTCCTGCAGAGAGATGAGACCAGATCCTCTACAATATTTCATCTCTGAATAATGAATTACAGGGCTGACATTGTAGGTGTTCGCATGGCATAGGGAAACCTAAGCACTCTAACTAGTTTGGTCAAAAGGCTGGGTGCTGGAATTGCTCTATTAGCCACCAAGCAATCTTCAAACCTAGTAATGCATTATGAAAACAGCATTAAATTTCATCTGAGTAACACTGGTGATCTCATTTCATTTCCTTTATGTTACTTTAATAGTTACAATTCAACAGCTGTGACGTCCTTTTAACTTGTACAGCTCTGCATGTAATCAAGCTGAAGGTATAGTAGCACTTGGTACTCAGTTTCTGCTGCAGCTTTTTGGAAGTGCGTTCTGAGAACCTCGAAGGAGTTAATTTTCTCCCACATAAATGAAAGTCAAACCCAGAACAGAATCAGAGCTCACATAAATGAAATACCACTGCCTTTAATTTAAGAGACCATGTCTGCCACATGTATAACCGAATCAGTGGGAGATAAATCTGTGAAAGCAAATTTTGTGATCCTGTTTCCTGAGGAAAGTTTCAGGTGTGGAAAAGAGGGGGCCATGACAGCGGCTGGAGCCATTGTTCAAAATAACGTATCCTCAAAGGCAGACCAAGGCTGTGTAGTAAATATACTTCTTCTGTATTGATTTGGGTCCTAGCATATTCAGCGTATCCCAGCAAATTTTCTGCCTCCACCTAGATTGGGAAAACTCCTTTAGTGTTAAATTGCCATGCCCAGGTAATCAACAGAAACCTCTCTGGGGGGCTGACATAGCACCTGTGGGAGCACGTGTGCAGCCATTCTACTCCTCTGCCTAACCTATCCCATCACCTCCCCACTCTGGGTCTCACACCATTAGGCTCCCCATAATCTCTAGCTAAAGGAAACACAAATCCAGAATAATGACTAATCCAGTGTCTCTCTGTGGGTGGTTGTACATGGTGTTGACTTGTACCAAACAGAAGAAAGGAGGGAAGCTCCTGAGCCAAGAAGCAGCCTCAGTGCAGCTCCCTGGGTTGGTATACACTCCCCAGCTGGCAGAGAGGCTTGATTTTGCTGCAGGAACCAAAATCTGCCGTGATGGGAGAGCAAGGGAGAGCCGGCTTGTTTGCTGATGCACTTTGGCCCACGGCTCAGTAAAGAACTGTGCTTCCTGGGGGAGCTGCTCTCATCTTCTTCTTAGGGATATAAGGCAGGTCTCTCCCTTGCTACATAACCTTTCTGTATATGTACATGCAGAGCAAGCCTCATTCTAAATCTTTCATATACACCTGGGAGGCAGACACTGGCAAGGGTCTTTTCTGTCTCACCTTAAGGCTGTTTAAAAAATCTTTTGCTTTGGTAAGAGTTTGTTTGTTCACATATATTGTTGTGGGTTTGCAATACAGAAGGGACTCTGTGACTTTTGTGTGCTGGCTCTATGCCTTTTTGTAAAGCAGTAGCTATGTACTTGCTAAGACTTCTCACATGAGAGAAATCTTGCCCTTTTGCTGGGTTTCTTCCTTGATGACTTACCAAATTTCCAGGGGGGCAGACAAGACAGCTCTGTATGTCAAGCCAAAGGTACTATGAGCATGACTGACAAAGTTTATTACCTTCGTAATCAAAGCATAGGAGAAATTAACCACTTAAAAAAGAGCTTGTTCCAGTTGTCAGCTAGAGGTTTCAACTGAAGGAACATGTCTGCATACATTTTGAGCTACTCCAAAGCAGGGATCGCCAAGCTGTGATTCCTGACCGACATGATTTTTACTCAGGTACAGTTAATGCATGACTTTCAGGCAAGGATTATGTTATTTCTGCAACACAGGGAACCTGTCAGACTGCAGGAGGCAAGGGAGTCTGCAAAAGTTGTGGATGAGAAATTTGATGTGTGGATCTAACCAACTTGAATTGTCCAAAAGAATCATTGCTATAATACTGTAGCTTGTATCTTGGAAGGATAAAGAGCTTCTGTCTCTCGGAATAAAAGCCACTTTAAAATAAAAAAAAAAAAAAAGGAAACTTGGAGAAAAATTAAAGTAATAGAAAAAAGGCACTAGTTTCTTTGAGAGGAAAGAATACATAGAAGCAAGCACAGATGTAATTTTACAAGAAATAGGAATAAAAGCCTGTGGCTGTAAGTATGAAAAAATATATTCAATACAGGCAGAGAGAATAAAATAAACCAATTTCCATATGTGAGGGTAAAATATATGAACTGGAAATACGCAAAACTAATAAATAACAGACAAAATATTTAAGAGGGATCAAAAAGGCTTTTTACAGGTATATGGGAGAAATGAAACAGAGAAAACAACATGATAAGTAAATAAGCAAATAAGAATGACTTATCTGAAGTTGACTTTTTCAGTTTAATACTAGGTGTTTTTTTTCCATTTTCCCTCTATAAGTGATAGAGGATCATTTCCAAGGATCCACTTTCTCAGCTGAGTGCTTCAGTTCAGATGTGAGAGCTGGGATTTCTACCTTGTTCCCAGCAATTTGCAAGCAATCCTGCCCTCAGCCTACCTCCAACAGAGAGATCAAAAAAGCACCTTCCACAGCAGCTGGATATTTAGGTTTGAATTTCCTCAGCTTTTGGAATCTGGACTCTTGGTCTCCACCTGCAGACCTCACAATCAGGGTTTCATAGAAAAGGTAATTGTAGCCAAACTGAACACGGGTCTCTCTGGAATAGCCTGTGCCTCTTGCTTCTCTGCTTTGAAAGTGCTGCTGAGCTGGGTTCATAACTAGGTCACTTTAAACTGTTACAAAGGCAAGAAGTCTTAATTCTGAAAAATTAATACAGCTGTAATTCTAAGAATAAAAACAACAAAAACAGTAATAGTGATAATAATGAGAATGTAAGAGCTGGATTATCCAACAGAGCTGGTGGAGAGACCTCAATGCTCATCACTCAGAAGCAGAGATATCTATTCAAGCAGAGTTTTCTATTCAAAGGCCAGAGTAATAACTAAAATGACAATCTACACATATATATTATGAGTAGCACCACAGCTCATAATTTTGTCCAAGGGCATTTCTGCTGTAAAGCTCATCAAATTGAACATAACTTCTGTGGTGCATCTTTTTAATATGATATCTTAAATACACTATTATTTAATAATTAATTTCATTTTTAAACACAGAAATGTTCAATGGCTCAAAGATATTTAATATTTGATCAACACTGGTGATCATAAAAGTCTTTCCCCAGCCATTTCCAGATAACATAAAAATTGGTGAGAGAATAAATAGTCAGAAAGTCAGCTACTGCTACCCCAATGATTGTATTTTATTGTCATTTTGACCAAAAATACATCATTGGTTTGTTGAACTTGACACAGAAAAGAAGATCAGGATCAGCTTCTATGCAGAATTGCTCCATCAGTGTCAAAACCACTTACATTATGTCTCCTTCTGTATCACCATCCCTCCTTCCAACTTTGTTACCCGATACTGAGCAAGTCCCTTCTGTATCATCTGCAGAATGAGTTATAAGGATGCAGGGTAGTTTTCATAGCTGTCTGGGGGTTACTATATTTGTGTTCTTTTGCAAAAGTCTCCAGCATATGAGCTATTCCATTATGCACAGCAGTTAGGCTGACTTAGGGTAGGATTTCCAAACTTCTGGCAGCTCAGCCGGCTTAGGCTCAACAGCTTCACTTGAGATGCTGAATATCTGGAACCCCCAACCCAGAGGCCAAGATACTTAAATCATGGACGAGTCAAAATTGCTTGTACTGGATTGAAATTTCTAGGGAAAAAAAAGGGCACATGCTCTAGGAGAACAAGATCACCTATTTCGAGAAGAAGCCTCAGAAACCAAAGTGGTTTGTTTGACAGCCCTGTTGACTGTGAGCTGCTGTGAATAGCAGCAAATAGCCAAGAGCAGCATGAACTTCTCTACCGTAAGTTACAATAAGTGCAGGACAAAGCAGGACAAGAGGAGAGAGGCTGATCAAGTCTTCATACCCCTTTCAAATCCTTTGCTTTCCAGCTGATTCATGTGATAAGGTCTCCTGTTCATAGAGAATAATACTTTAGAACCTTGAATATTTTATTACAGTAAAATGAACCAGGAATAAGCGCATGTTCTGACACAGCCCAGGTTTCTGAAGGTAATAGTAGTTACTAACAGGTGAAAATTTTACTGGTAGTTTTTTTAAAAAGATCACTGAATCAATGTTCAACAGAGACTTCTGATGACTGAAAATGGACCAGCTTAATGCCATAATTAAGACAAAACCCTATGAGATTACAGAGATTATAGAACAATTAGCCTAACTTCTTTTTTAGTAAACCAGTAGATACCATTAGATACCATTTTTTAGAGATCAGATGAGAGCACTTTAAAAAAAAAGGAAAATGTCTTGATTTAAAGGTAGTCAACCTTCCTGCATGAAGCATACTCATGTCTCAGTTGGAAAAGTAACAAGGCAGTTGACTTCCACTAGTCTTCAGTAGATCAAAAGGATACCGATAGCACAGTTAAAACTTCAGTGAGTGCATAATAAAGTTTCAACAACTCTACAGTGGTTGTAAAGGGTAATGAGTTGTAAGAAAAATGGAAGAAATGTTTCTGTTAATTATTGTTATGAATGGGTGATGTGGGTTTAAATCAGCTCGTGTCTGTTGCCTAGGCCTCTGGCAGCAGGCGGTTCCATTATTGAGATGGCCAGCACCCCAAAATCCACTACCATTTGCAAGTTCTTTAATCATGGCTGATTCGGTCTATTATAAAATGTATTATTTATTAATAGACACAAAACTAACAGACATAAGACTTAAAACAGACTATTACTACACGGGAAAAGATAAACAAAAGACGTACTAGTATTACATGCGGAGTTAAAGGTACCATTAAAATTACAACTAGCTGAGAAATAGTATAACTGCGGATTCAATGTTTCTTACCATCCAATTTTTTGATGGAGTACACATCAAGTCCTTTCCCTCAGTTTCCAGGAAAGTAACCTCAAGACTGCATCCAGTTTTGGGGAGAAATCTTCTCACACATTCCAGTGGAGTGTGTAAGAGACTTCTGCCTCTGTAATAATTGTGTGGACTTTTACAGATGTAAGAACCATGTCTTTTGGTCAAGAATATTTCTTTCATCTCTTCCCACATTTGCTTTCCAGACTAATATATGTATTCAGGGCTTGGTCTCAGACCCTCAGGAGCCTGGAGGTGATCTTCTGCTAAGCTCTCTGACCTCCTGCTGAGCTCTCTGGCTCCTCACTGGGCTATTAGCCTGGCCTGAGTTATCTCTTGCATATGCACCAACCACGAGAGAGAGGGGACATCCCTATAAAATTTTGACAACAATAATTCTTCTATGACTATCCATATGGGTTTGCCTATTTAAGGTTAAAAAACTAACTGTTCCAAAAGACTGATATTCGTGCCAGTTTATAAATTGCGAAGTAAAACACAGGAAGATTATTTTTACAAGTATTGCCACTTTCAAGAATATATTTTATAATGTAGAGAAAACATCAATAAAAATCACAAAAAGAGCAGCAAGTCAGCAGATGAAGAAGTAGCTGAAAAGCAAATATTTATGAAAGAGCTCACAAATATAGATTTATGTTTCTAACCTTGGGCATTCCAGCTAGAAATTATTGACTTTTAAAAAACATACATGATCAGAAAACAGGAAAAGCTCATCTTACTATTAAAGCTCTCTCTGAAAATTCAGGCACTATGGGTTGAATTTCTGGCTCTGCCTCACTCTCCCTGTATGACCTTTGGCAGGTCACTTATGTCTCAGTTTCTTCTCAACAAAGTGGGAATCAAGTTTCTGTGCTGTGTAGAGGTTATACCAGGTAAATTCATTAACATCTGAGCCTGACAATGTACAGCAGTAAGGAGCAAATAAATTAGAAGTGTGTCAGAGAAGTTGGTGGCTACAAAAATCTGTTAGAGTTACAGAAAAACAATTTCAAAAATATGGGCTTTTTTTTCCCCCTGACATTTAGAGTTGCTGGACTTTCACCAAACTACAAAATGTTGTCCAGCTTCAGTAGCTGACCTTCAGCCTGATGAGGCAGCAGATGCCACATGAGAGAAGGCACCTGTTCTGCACCCTTGCTGCATTAGGTAATTATGTACAAAACAACTTAGATGTGCAGTCCCTGAAATTCAAACTGTTGCCTCTATCAAAATCTTAAGCTACTCATAGAAGCAGTGAGAGTGTGCTGAATGAATCCACAGTGAAGTATGCCTTGCCTCCTCGATTAAATTGTGTGTGTGTGTATACAAGAGTGTTTGCATCCATTCCTGTGTGAATCTATAGATATTCTTTTTTTCTTCAAGAAACTGGTTGATAAAGCAATAACAGAAAGCTAAAGTTTGTGTAAATGAATTGGAGCCAGCTGGTGAAATATTATAAACTGAAAAGTTCATAAGGTCGAACAGACATATGGTTGGAATGGCGACATTAGGTCAGATTAGGTCTTTTTGTGTCACCACAAAAAGAAATACACAGGAGAATTTATACTTTATGAAAGGGCTAGGAAAGAGATAATGATCTGCCACTGATGTGGATGGTGAATCGTGCTGCATTCAGCTGGCATCCAGTCACTAGTGGTGTCTCCCAGGGATCAGCCCGGTCCTCTTCAAAATCTTTATTGATGATTTGGATGAGAGGATTGAGTCTACCATTAATGACACCAACATGGGTTGGAACATCGGATGGTAGGAAGGCTGTGCAGAGAGATGTGGACAGGCTGGATTGATGGGCTGAGACCAATAGCACAAGGTTCAACAAGACCAGTTGCTGGGTCTTACACAACCCCAGGCAGTTCTACAGGCTGGGGGAAGAGCAGCTGGAAAGCTGCCCAATGGAAACAGATCTGGGGATGTTGGTCAGCAGCTGGCTGAACATGAGCCAGCAGTGTGCCCAGATGGCCAAAAAGGCCAATGGCATCCAGGCCTGTATCAAGAATAATGCAGTCTACAGGACCAAGGAAGTGATTTTCCCCCTCTACTCGACACTGGTGAGGCCACACCTTGAATCCTGTGTTCAGCTCTGGGCCGCACAGAAGGACATTGAGGTGCTGAATTGTGCCCAGATAAGCTCAATGGAGCTAGTGAAGGGTCTGGGGCACAAGTCATATGAGCAGCAGCTGAGGAAGCTGGAGTTGTTTAGCCTGGAGAAAAGGAAGCTCAGGAGTGACCTTATTCCTCCCTAAAACTATCTGGAAGGAGGTTGTAGCCAGTTGGAGGCGGGTATCTTCTCCCAGGTAACAAATGACAGGACAAGAGGACATTACCTCAAGCTGCATCAGGAAAGGTTTAGACTGGACATTAGGAAGACTTTCTTCACAGAAAGGGTTATTGGGCATTGGAATGGGCTGTCAGGGAGGTGGTGGAGTCACTGTCCCTGGAGGTGTTTAAGAAAAGACTGAATGTGGCATTTGGCGCCATAGTCTGATTGACAAGGTGGTGTTCACTCATAGGCTGGACTCGATTGTCTCAGAGGTGTTTTCCAACCTAACTGATTATATGATTCTGGGATCTTTGAGCATCACGCTAATAGCTAAATCTGAAGATTGGCAGTAGTCATAAGACAAGGAAAAACAGCTCAAATATTTTTTAGAAGTTTTTTGAGATGTGACCAGTGCATACTTACATGAAGAAACTACTCATCCACAGAAACAATATAAATTTATACTCAAAATAAAAAAAGAGAAATATTTACATTTTTCATATTTGCACATTTAAAGTTTATTCGGACAGTATGCCTAATGAACCATACATCTGCAGAGGTCAGGAACAATTCAGCTGTGTTCACTGCCTTTCGTTTCTGTTTGATTTATGTTTGTTTGCAAATGACCCTAGATTCCCAAATTCTAGGTTTATTATTTATCATTTTTTACTATTATTGGATTATACATACATACAGGAATTCGTGGTCCAGAGATTTTTACTAACTGCACAGTGGAACTGTTCACAGGGACCTTTTCCACCAAAGTCACTGAAATGCAAGGAGACAGGGCCAGATCCTAGGTATATCTAGCACTTTGGGAGTGAAGGTGCTAAAAGGTCTCACAGGTGGGGTTATAAAGGTGTAATTACACAGAACCAGTGAAATGAAGTCAAAATCCTGTCTATGCTACATATGTACTGCAGGACAAAAGCTCACAGATTTCTGAGTGCTGCAGCCACATCTACTAGTGTGAGCACTTCGCACTAACATGCTATTCTATCCTCCAGCCTTCACTGCAGACCACCAGGACCAGACTAGATTTGGCTTTGCATTGCAAGAACTGTACGTAATGCTGTCATCACAGAATCATTTCATCATCATACTTATGGAGAGTAAGTAAATTTTTTCATTCTGATACCATTGTGGAAAGAAACATCCTAAGCAGGCCCAGTATAACTGCTCCCAAGGGCATAGTTGTTAAGATCTTTCATTAAAGCTGAATACTTCCAATGGGGCTCATGTTAATTTTCCAATAATCTGCGCAAAAGACATTCAGGATTTTGAGTCTGCAGAAGACTAACTTGCCATTTTTTACAGCCCAATAGTCAAATGAAAAGTCTTATTGGTTCATGGATGAGGAACACAAAAAAGTTTAGGTTGCTGATAATGAAGTCTTCAAGAGATGGATCGTGCACCTACTTAAGATGTTAGTTACAGAGGAAGCTGGGCATGCAATTCATCATTTCTGAGTTGTTTGTCAGGGAAATAACTGATGCCAGGAAATACTGATGAATGTAGAAGAGCACCATGTTCAGCAGAATATACTGTTTACAAGCAACACCCTATCCTTGTGGGACATAAAGGGCAGAAAACAGGAAAAGTAGTATCAGAAAAAGGTGAAAAGCAGCCAATACAGACTAAGTGCCTTTTAAATGCAGTTTAAGTAAATAATAAACCATTATATATTTATATTTAATTTTATTTCAATTCTAGAAATCTAAAGAACAGGACTGGGGATCTAGAACACCTCATTTAAACCAGGGTATTGATACAATAATAGATGTATCAAGAATTTGTTACAAGGAAAGAAACCTGTTTAGCAACATGGCTACTCTATCTATCTATCAGTAATCTAATCAGGGGCAGGTCCTAGTCTAGAGCACTGCCTCACCATGGTCCATGCTGCTAGAACTCCTTATGGCAAGGAAGTGATTTGTGGCAACAAGAGGTGTCCAGACACCTTCCTTATTGGTATATATTGGTATACATTGGTCTACATTGGTCTACATTGATGAGGACACGTATATGTATAATACCAGGGTATGAAGCATACAGAAAAGCTACAATATGCTTAAGATAAGATGTATGTCACATATACAAATAAGAACACTCAGCCTTTTTCTTTCAGATCTAAGCCAAATGTATTCCTCCTTCACTATTGCTAGCTGTAACTTGGCCTCTTTACATTCCCTAACAGATGAAGTAGGGAGGTCTCAGTCTTCTCCCGTGCTCCAAGAATGAGAGCGTGTGCTGGTCGTGACCACAGGTAACACCAGAGGCACCATCATAATTAAGAGTAGCTTAATATAAGACAGATGGCAGAGCTAATGAAAGGAGATGCTTTGGAAATGGAAAACCAAGAATCCCTTGGGGGAGCCATCCTGTGCTGAAAAACTGGGATAAGCAGCAATAAGGCTACCTTCATTCAGCACAAGGCATATTCACATTTGTACCAGATTGTGAGCATCAACACTTTCCTGAGTCACAAAAAAGGCCTAGAAACATTCTTAGGTTTATTACTCAGCACAAAACACCAAGCTGAGACAGTTACAGAACAGGCTGGACCCATAAAATCGACAGAAATCTGTCTCCAAGGTCTTAATTTCAACTGATGTTGTGTTGCCCTTCTTCTTGTTAACACTGCCAATACCCACCACACTCAGAGTGTATGCTGAGCCTTAGCTGCACAGGTACAGCTGACAGCATTGACTGTCACCAGGAGTCACTTTCTGAAAGGAAATGACTGTATTCAAAGCACTTGCAGGACCTCAACAGTGGCCACTGCCACCTCTGCAGCAGCAGATGATAAGCTGTTCCCCAGCCAGTAGCTTCTGCTCCTGCTGAGCAGTGGTTGGCAGGAGGGAGTGAACTGCAACAGTGCCCAGAGATGAAATTCCTGTTGTAGTAGGGGGCAGCTTGCTCTGCCATTAACTCCATTAATCCAGTAGGACCTGGAAACTACCATCCTAGCTATATGTGGCGAGCAGCTTTTGATTTGTGAATGGGCCAATGTGCATTTTCCTTTTCCTTTGCTCCTGATTTTGTGCACACTTGCCTAAGAGGCAAGATTTAAAATGCTGAGTCGTCCTGTAAGCCTGGTCTGTTCCAGCCCTACAACCTCCCTCTGCCCTTTGAGAGAAAGCTTCCCCCAATCACGGTGAACTGTGCCTGTGTTGTCTATGTGCTGCACAATGGAAGAATGCTGGTAGAGTTCATCTTTAGACTAATGACTGCCTTATCACTGCACAGCTCCCTTATATTTGTGCATGGAAAGAAAGTGAAAACAGATAAAATACAGCATATTTGGATTGTCATAAGGTAAGTTAATCTTCTTGCTTTTATTCATGTAGAAATAGTTATATCTTATAGAAATAAAGGTTCCTTTCTTTCCAGCTGTACTGAAGCTCATTGATGCTTAAGGCCTGCCTAAAAGAGCATTAAGGAAACCATGTGACTAAAAAGGCCGTAAAATTATTTAAATACTTGCTGGTTTTGTCATATTGCAGAGGATGTAGAGGCAAGTCAATGATATGTCGGTTCACGGCTTTCTTATCCAAATACTAGGATTTTGTTGTATTTCGAAATACAGGGTAACAAGAGCAGGAACCCTTGAGGTCTCAGTGTTTAGCAACTTAGCCTGTTCCTAGAGCATAATAGGCAAAATTGATGTCCAGGCACACTTGTGAGGGTAATCTACTTGCATTTCAAAGGCAGTAAGGTTTTAATCATGTAGCTGTTCACTCATAGAGTTCAATCATAATTCCATGTTAAAACGAACCTCTAAGCAGAAAAACAAAACAAAAAAAACCAATGAGGTGGGGGTGAGGGTGGGGGGGGAAGGGGATGATCCGTTTCAGTAAAAGAGAGATGGTCTAAGTTCCGGGAAGAAAAATTACAGCTGGAAGGTTCTACCTCACTATGAGAACCTCTGAACCTGCAGTTTAAAATGCAGTTCATTCTACACTCAAAATGACTGGGGTTAGTACTCCATACAGAATTTGTAGTGCTTTTGTATCTTTTTCTCAAAGGTTGGAATAAAGAACACATCTTAAAATATAAAAGATTTTATTCATTTCTCCTTGCATGTCATAATTTTTTAATTTTTTTTTTTACATTTAACTTATTGGAAACTTTTATTCCCCAGAGAGTAGGTGGGAACTCACTGAAAAGCAGTACATCCGCTCCGGGCTGGGAAAGGCTGAGAAATTCTGTGCGCACAAGGAGCATGAGCTGTGAACACAGGAGAATCTTGTGTTCCCCTGAAGATGGCATAGAAATCTTGGTTACAGATCTTTACTGTGTACTAATTGAAGGGGGATAGCTGGAAAAGCAGTGTATCAGCTAGAAAATTAGGCCTGTTATAAATGAGTGAGAGATTCATTCTTTCAATCGGCTTATTAGCATCTTTAGGAAATATTCAATTACTTTGTAGTGTTGGGGTTTTTTCAGTGTTTTTCACCTTGAGTCGTTTTCATTAACTGGAGCTCCCCCTCAAGGAATACAGTGGGAAACTAGTTTTGCAATAGAAGATACAGATTTCTCATTTTGGCTAGAGGAATTCTTATATCTTAGCCTACAAAATCTTAGAGATTTTCTTCAGCATATTCCCTCACTTACTGCTAATATATAGTTTGCAAAGCAATTTCATGTAGAAGTGAGACTGTTCTTGAATTAAGAAACATAGGCCAGAAAAGATTAGAATATTGATTTGAGTGACCTTGGGGATTTAAGTACGATTTTATTCAAACTCCAATTCTTGTACCATAAAATAACTGTTACCCACACTCCGCAGTAGTACAAAAAGCCTGTATTTTGGCTCAACCCCACCACACTTCATCACAACTTAAATGAGATCTGCTAAATGGGTCATTGCAGGGAGCTCTTAGCAGAGCACCTGTCCAGCAGCCCCACTGTCCACTGTCAGCCAAGGTAGCATATTCAGAAGAGATGATGGGCTAGAAAATGCCCAATGTCAAAAAGAGGGGACACAGGAGGACAAGTTACCCACATTCTGTCATGGAGGTCTAGGCCCTGGTGTCCAAAAACTGTGAAAGGAACTCTTCCAAGACATGAAGACCCTTAGCCTTAAATTTTGCATTTCTTCAGCCTTACTTCTCTGATATAGACATTTTTCAGTATAAATAAAGAAACCCAAATCCAATCAAAATAACAGTATATATCAAACAAAACACAGCACATCACTATTTTGGGGTGGAGAAGAATGAGTCACACATGACAAATGTCAGTCACCTGGCTGAATTCATACTACAGCGTCATTAATAGTGTGCTGATACCCGAACAGGGAGGGCTGGGGGAAAGGAGTGAATACCCAGTACCAAACAATCGTCACTGTTTGTAGGTGAGCATGAGTGACAACATCATCATCAGGAATGGGACTTGAATTTGTTCCCTTCTCAGTGCCTCTAGTATCCCCAGTGTCCCTTTACCTTGACTTGTCATAGGACAAGTCACACAGCTATAAAATTATCCTAAAGAGGAAAAGATGTCTGTGACTCTTAGGATTTGACTGAGATACCCTCTGCAATAGTTTCAGTGGCATTAGAGCTTTCTCTGCCTGTCCGCATTCAGTCACACTGAGGTGGTATAATTATTATTATTAAATAAAGTTTTGATCTGGCTAAGAAATTTATCCTAACTAAAAGAACATTCCTGTTGACTAAACACTAGCAGTCTGTGACTATTTCCACCTCCTCACACTGAGTGAAGACAATATTGGCAGTGCCACTCCTATAGGGTCCACTCTCCGTATTTTCACATTATTTGTGGTTTGACTTCTTCTTTGATTTGCGGCAGTTAGAAAGATATTTAACAAGCTCAGCCCTGCCAGGGATGGGTCTCTGGTTTTGTTAAGATTGAAATTATTGTTGTTCTTTAACTCGTTCTTTTTTTTTTTTTTAATTAATAGTTGGGGATTTTTTTCCTGAACGGTACATAGGCTCGGTCTCTGCGATCACTTGGCAGAGAAGAGCAGAGCAGAGGAGGAGATGCTGGCTGAATGTTCACTCACTATGATCATAGTAAATAAAGCTTGTGACTGACCTGTGCATTATTACAGTGCCCTAGATGTATGACAGCAACTTCAGAAACACTATTTTTAAGGTTCTTCAGGAACCACTCTTAGGACTCTGTGGTACAGTTCAGCATGGTATGATCAGCTGTTAGAATCTGGTTTTAATTTCACTTCTTCCAGGAAGTGAATGAACCCACAAAGCTTTACCTGACACAGTATCTATCACTCGGTTTTCCTTTTAACGTTGTACAGTAGATAGAGAACAAAATGATACACACGATTGGCCACGGTAGTGTCACTCCACCAAAGCCCCTAAAAGCTACAGTTTCATGCTATTTTTCTTGGCACAGTAGTTAGATTTTGTATTTTGCAGGCCCTCACAGTTTTGCAGTATACTAGGCACATACAGCCTTTCCCTGCACTGGTTGCTCACTCCTGAAACTTTGGAGTCAGGTACTGCCCGTTATTCCTCCTAAGCAGCTGAAGTGAATGCTCAGTCATTTAGGAGTCCTGTTGACAGAGATTCAATAGCAAATCTTCTTAAATTATGTGTATTTATTCGACAGAAATTGCAAGCCAAACACAGCCAGCGAAACCAGTGAAAACAGAGTTTCCTGGAACTTACTACACTTACCTACCTGTAAGTATGGCACAGCTGTAGAATCTGCTGATAGAGAAGAGTGATTCTTGCTCAATTTAAAAAAACAGAACATGAGTAGGAACTGTTTGAAAGTGAAATAAGTTGCAGGTAAATGGACAGAAGGGATTTAACTGACTTAATTATGTCAAATTTAGTTAATTATTGTTCAGCTGGTGCAAACAAAGCTACTCTTCCAAGCTATACAACAAAATCTGTAGAACTTGAAGTAAATATTTATAATTCGTTACTCTCTCAAGAATTACCTTAACGTTAATATGACTCTCCATCAGAACCAAGCCTCAGTCTACTTTTTAGCTCTAATGGCACCCCTTTTCTATAATCAACTAGCACAAAAACCTCTTCAGTGGTTCTCCAGCAGCTCAAGTTGCAAATATATGACTTTGAGGGGAAAGCAGAAATTATACTGCAGTCCATATGCTCCAATATCACCTATCTTTCCATATTGTTAACCTAACTAGTGGCATCAGTTGATAGTTCTTTACTGCCCATACACATTTACTGAGAAAAAAAATCAATGTTGTCTGTCTTTTGTAGAAGCTGTGGCCTCTAGGCTATGACCTGAGCACTCCAAATGTTTCAATCTATACAAGGAGAGTTGGAGGGAAATGGTCAGCAGCCAGGCACGTCTCTACTCACAGCCGCATGAAGCCAGAGTTCATACTTTGAAAGCAGTGCAATTGCAGATGGATTTTTTATTTTTAAATGTAAATTAAATCCCTCAAGTAAAGGAATCCACGTCTGATCTTAAAACTATCAACCTTAAAACTGTAGAAATACCCCATACACAGCAACACTCTATACTATTTTTTTCTAGAGAACATTTGTTTTGATTCTTCTTACTGTCCTGTTAGCTGACTAAATCCTTTCCTTCCTCACTTACACCTTCATTTCCGTGGACATGCAACATACAGACATTGCAAACAGTTCAGTTACACTATCATTACATTTATATCCCGTCTCCTCATTGTTGCTGGCCTCTCATTTGTCACAAACAATGTGCAACTAAGTAAATGCAAGCTTGTAACATCCAGGCTGCATCACAAATTTCTGTTCATGCAAGAAGGAATAATTCTGTGCCCTGTGTCATCTGGCTTTGTGTTTTGCAAAGGCTGTAGTATCATGGGCTGATTAGAAAGGAAATGAAGAATGCAGCAAATGCAATTGGTTTTGCTACTGCTACTCCTACCAAAGAAGGTGCTTTTCATTTGTCTCCGTAATGAGAGAGCTTTTCCACTCACAGGTACATTAAGAAAGAATGTGTGCGTGGGGGGGGTCCCCACTGTGCAGTTACCCTGATGTTTTCAGGACTTTTCAGATGGCTTTTGCTGAATTAGATGCATAAAGGAAGAACTAATCCTGCTGAATCAGGAAATGAGACAATGGGGATACTCTGTATGATTCCCATTAACTTTATATTATAGTCTGCAAAGGCTACAGCTCTGAATATTTGATACTTTCTAAGTCCTACTGAAATCAATGGGAATTCGGTGTACAAGTTCAAACAAACTGCATGAGGAATGTGGAGGACCCTGGTGACCAGAAAAAGAACATTTTCTATATTAATCAGGTATTTAGAGTCTCTATCTCAGTGCTCTGAATCTCGTCTATAAAATAGGATTATTGAGGTTTCTCAATAAGACTGAGAAAAAATTTACAACCTTATTCTCTAATATGCCTTAAGTTTTGGTTGTTGTACCATTCAAATTTAGAGTCACAGGGAAAATGTTCTATTATAGAGCAACACAGTTCATTTTAACTGCAGTCCATATGCTCCAATATCACCTATCTTTCCATATTGTTAACCTAACTAGTGGCATCAGCTTGTTTTGTTGAATAAATAGATTAATTAATCTAAGAGAGGCATCCCCATTATCTTCCATTCTCTGCACATAAAAAGATCAATCATGATGTGCACTTATATTAAATTTTGTTGGTAAAATATGCTTGCTTGATATTGTAGGCATTTGCATTTCATATACTTCAGCTACCATCTGCTAATGGTAATTTTATCATTCAATAAATAACACTAAAGAGATCAACATTAATGAAGATTGGAAAATGTTTTAATATAGTGAATAATTTTTGGTTTATTTCTGTGAACTGCAACTGCAGCCAACAATAAAAAGGATAATCCGTTAAAGCTAGAGCACAATAATGAAAGCTGTTGTCAAGGTTCTGGCATAGTGGACGACCAAAGGGGATTGCAGGTTCCCAGAGCGTTAACTTTCTCTACCCTTTACTAAGGAGTAATGTATGAATCCTTATGCTATAGACAGATGGGACTACTCCAGAGAGACTGAGATTGCATGCTAACCTAGCAGAAGTTCCAAGAGGCATTCATAGCTTGGATAACCACAGTGTCTCCAGCAGGGCAGGAGGAACCTGGGTACGACCAAACTCTTTTACAGAGTGAAGGCTTTAGATCCCAACTCAAGAAAGAGTGCTTCTTAGGGAGAACATTGCAGGCCTGCTGGATAGTTAAGTCAGCTTGACTACCACTACCAGTTTAAATATAAACATTTGATTACAGGCTTCTGTTAGTAAATGTATGCTGAGGTAAGGTTTTATGTATTTTTTGCTACCTACGATTTTAATTTGACTTTTTTCTCAACCTATCAAAGCACAAAAAATCTTTTTTAAAGTTTGAAACATGCACTGGGTTTGATCCTCTTTTCTGAGGTATAGCCCAGATTTTTTCTTTATTCTCTTAGCAAGTTAGGAACTAGCTCAATCCCAAAATACACAGCTCAGTTGTCCCCCAGTAAATTCCAGAATGCCAAGGTCTGTATCTCCATGCTCACATCTTCTGCACTGAACATCATTTGTAATTCAAATCCTGGATCCAGGAAATGTAACAGAGACACGGAAGCTGTAGTGCTGTATCCGACCAGTAAGTTAAGTAAGAAGAATTAATGATAAAATGCTATGTCCTGTGGATCAGACCAGTTGTTCATTTGCCAAGTATTTTCCCCTTGGCTATGTCAACAGGAGATACTACTTAGAGAGGCATCACAAGCATAGCATTATCCACTGCTCATTTTTTTCATCCCTAGCATCCATGATCATCGGGGATGTTGGAGGGCACATCTTCTTTCTTTACTGTCTGTTTATGGACACATTGTCAATGAATTTGTCTAATCTCTGTTTGAATTTGCTGATATGGTCTGTATTCCTCAACAGTCTTCAGCAAAAAAAATTCAGTAGTATCATCAACTATTGCAGGTTGGTCGGATTTCTAGAGGTCACTTAGTTCAACTTCCTGTGCATTTTATGGTTAACTTCAATGTTAGACCAGGTTGCTCGGACCCTTGTCCACCTCAGCTTCGGAAATCTCTAAGGACGGAGATTCTACAACATCTCTGGGCAATGTGTTCCTGTATTTAACCATGCTCTTTGTGAAAAATATTTTCTTAATTGGAATTTCTCGTGCTTCCATTTCTTTGCCACATTTTGTCAACCTTTCTTATATTTTTTCTACTCACTATGTAGCAGCTACTTCTTTTACTTATTTTAAAATAATCTCCTAGTTTCAGAAATTTTCCCCTGTAGTAGAGGCATGTGGTAAGAAGTGCCACGAGTTTTTTTTTACACTGTAAGTGAAATTTCCACAAAAGCAAGAAGATTTTTCTCCCTTGTATCAAATGCAGTGAAGTGGTCTTTGCTTTTGTTGAGGTAGAAATGTGACTATATCTCAGTCTTTGGATTATCTATAATCCAAGATGAACTATGACAGGAAAATTAAATATGTAACCAGTGAATTATTCTTGACTGGATGTGACTGCAACATTGACTTATCAAAAAAAAAGACTGATTAATGCAAAATAATTTATTCAAAATCAAGTTTGCAGATTGAGCAATGTCTGAAAGCACAGGAATATGCAACCCTTTGCGTGAATGTCCTTCTTTTGTACAAATCTTGAACAGCCTGTGGTTGGAGCAAGTACAGAATACTTAGAAAAGATTTTGGATCTGGTTATTACGTGGTTCAGTACTTGATGGTCAGCTGTCTCGGACAAGGGTAGCTATTCCCATGACAGGTGAGTCTAGATCAGCATCCTACCTGTGCTTTATTTTCCTTGAAATGTTTATAATATGAATAAGCTTCTTTCTGAGAAGAAATTTTCTATTATTTTTTCTCACTCAGCCTCTAACTTTTTGTCTTTTAATAAAAGACCTGCTAAGTAATTGCTCATCAATGAAGTGAGTCTTTCCCATTGATTGATGCCATCCTACTATAAACTGATGAAAACAATTCCTTATCCATTCTGGAGTCTTCAGAGGTAAATAATTTCCCGTGTCAACTACTGCTCTAAATAATCCTTGGTTTATGAGCTTCTAAACCCCGTGGACTGAGGCACCATTTCCCCACTATAATTCTAAAATAAAACATAATAAAATATTTTGTCATTGTCTTGAGTAAATGATGACCTCTCAGGCATGTGTTTCTAACACACAGCAGAGAAAAGATTAAACACAAACAATAAATACAGACAATTGTAAGTAGAGTGCAACACTAATCCAAAATTCTGTTGAAGAGAAACTTGCTATTGTTCCCAGTGGCAAAGGACAAAGGAAAAAAGTATGTATGGGATGATGTTCTGCAGGAAGTGTGCTTAGATTTTGGTTCTCATATCAAACCAAGATGGAAGGAGCATAATTGCAGTAATGGTCAAGCGATTCTGCCTGGATGTGTGTAGCACAAGAAGCTGAAGACCTGTGTACACGAGGGGCTACCCAGGATTACTGTGCCTGTGGTGGGTGTTGAGGGAGAAGCAGCTCCAGAAGCTGCAAGTCTCCAGGAGCCATTGAGCCCCAGTACAACTGCCCACCGCAGCCTGTGCTGGCAGCAAAGTCCAAGTCCATGACAGATGGGGCTAGGCAGATGTGTGATGCCTGTGGTGACACTGACTTCTCAGGGCTCAGTGCTGTGCTGTTCCAGCTCCTGTCCCTATGATCCCTGCTGTAGCTGCAGTGTGTGGCTTCTCCTTGGTTTCAGGTGATGCTCAGTACCTGACTCCTAAAGCCAAAGTTTGGCTACTGGCCAGTTCAGAGGGTGCTGCTGGTGCTGTGGACCCCCAGCCTAGTGTTGCTGCCCCATCCCTTTGGATGTCTCAGTCTGGCTCTCAGCTCACATTCTGGCTGTTTTCCTTGTTTCCATTGCTTGCACTAATGTACGTGGGATGGACACAGGCATCTCCATCCAGTGTTTTACCTCCTGTGCTAACATCTGGGTGCACCCAGAGGGCTGCACTCAGATATCCTGCATTCCCTTTTAAATTGATGTCAGAGTCATTTCGGAGATAAAAAGATCTCTACTGGACAATGACTACCTCTTACTAATTCTTAGCTATTACCCAGTCCTTTAGTCCCAACAGAATTATTCTGGCAATGAATGGCCTCTGCAATTTTCACTAACCAAAAAGATTTAAAGTTTTTCTCAGTAGTCTGAAGACAAGATGGCTGTTGCCCTCAATGAGCTAATTTGCCTGAACCCAGCTGAAGGATGAAGCCAGATATTCAGGCTCAGGTGAAAAGGAACAGAGCCACCCCCGCTATTTCTTACAGTTCACTGTAATGAATTTAGTTCCCTTTGGAGACATGAAAGCAGATGACAGTAGCTATTATCCTGCTTTGTTCTGATTATTTCTGGTTTGCTCTAAAAGTAATTTACTATAGAATAACCAGTTAGAAGCTGTATTAGAAGCTGTGGCTCTGAAATTTTACACAAAGCAAGTATAGCTTGAGCATCCTTCCTACATTTTCCTGACAAAGAAGAGTCCCCTCCTATGCTGAAGAGAGTGGATTTGTCCCAGTGCTCCTTCAGTACCCAGTAGGTCTGCTAAAACAGCCAATGAGGTTGCCACTGGTAACAGTGTTTTATTTTGAATACAGAACCGTATTTTTTTCTAGGTCTAAATGTCTGGCAAGCCTACTAATTGTGCCCGTTCCAGCAAGAAGTTGAAGAGATGTAATTGTAACACTTTAAAACCAAATAGTCGTTCTTAAAAAAAACCCAAGCAAAACCAAAACAACAACTTGAAAAATTAGTTTCATGCTTAGCACTAGAATAGTCCTTACTTCTTTCAAATCCATTAGACTGTGATACTGTTAGACTGAGAAAATGTAATTTGTAGCTACACAGGCAGTTTCAAGGTAGGGTAGGTGTTGGACAATTTTTCACTTTACCATTATTTTACTAAAAATCAAAGGGGCTGTGCCAGTTAGGAATGAGTCAAGGATTTGCATCGTTGCTCTATTAAAATGCCAAGCCACAAATCAAATAGGAAAGTATTGGTGCTGCTTGAGCTAATCAAACGGCCATGTGAAGGCTGAAGTCACCCAAAATAATCCAACAGACTCCCTTAGCCCTGTGTAGCTGAACTCAGTCATCTCAAGCTGAATCCCAATGGTGTTGGAAGGCTAATCCATGCATAGGCTGTCCAAACCACTTACCAGGAAAAGAAATGACCTATTATATTGCACCTACTTCAGGAGTTTATTTGGGGGATGGAGAGTCAAGAGAGAACAACAATCAAAAGTAAATATGTAACCTGAAACAGCCTAAGGGACTATGTATTTTAAATTCTGAGGATAAAGTGCATACTGTTGGGCGGATCACTTTACTCTTTTGAATTAAACTCTGAGACATTTAACAGGCAGATACATTCCTTTCGTTCCCAAGGGAGTTAGTGAACATTTATTCCTTATGCCATCTTCATTGCAAACTGTTCAAACAATTGCAGCAGAACTCCATCATAGAGCCAGCTGAATCAAAATATAATAAAAAGCAATTTTTCTAGAGATCCACCCAGAGACCCAAGAGTTCTCCTGCTGGCAAAAGTAGTGGTGTGTGGCATTTGGACTCTGCCAAGCTCATGCCCTGTGAAAGATGACAGACAACAAACTCGGAGCTTGTGAACAATGGGGAGACAAGGCAAGAAAACAGCACTTGCTGCCTTCCTCGAAGCCAGAAATTACTGCCTTTACAATTTTTTGCTGTCTGCACTTTATGCTATTGGAGTTTTTTGTTCCTTAGTAATGTAAAGGCAGGTTTATCCTATATGGGGAAAAGTGGTAGGCTTAGGATTGCTGCCTTAGCCAGTGTAAATTAAATACTTGCTTCATCTTCTGAGAATAAAGGAAAGTGTGTAGTATGTAGTGATAGGGAAGCTTTTAGGAGGCAAACACAAAAAAAAAAAGCAGCTGCATTTATTATTTTTACAAAACACAAGAAAGCAACTCACCAGCTCAGGCTGAGTATTTTATGTGCACCTTAAGAAAGGGATTAAAGTATCATCACATTAGGTTTATTACAAAGTAATGACAGTACTGGTATGGAATTGACTGGTTATGGATATTCAGTAATTTATCTTGTGGGTTCAAGGTTTGCCTTTGACAAAACTCAGTTCTCATGACAAGGAACATTCCACCTGGGATTAATGAAAACCAGTTTATTTCTATTTTCCTGGGTTTACAAATGTCCAGCTATGTATTTGAGCACATTCATGCATTAAGGAACAAAAAATTTTTAAGAGGCTTAGGGTTTTATTTTTGTGTCATTGGAAGGTGGTGCCTGAAGAAATTCACAGAAAAGTCACAGATAAGGAGAAAAAACATCTCATGGGAAACATGCAGGTAAACTGGAATGTTACCCCACCTTCCTTTATAAAAAGCCTGTTAAAACATCATTTTGTGTAATTATCCCAAATACTACTCAACGGGACAGTCTTCGAACATCCTTGCCTTTGAAGGGTAGTTGGTCTTCCTTCTAGGAGGACTGACTTGGGACTATCTGGACACACTTGTTGTGTGTTGAACAGCTGGGTGATGGAGGACATTGCATATGCTTTACAGCTGCACAACACCAGCTCATGAAGCTGAAAGGAATTACACTGGCAGAGAACCGCAATGATGTAGGTTGCTGAAAATGTAGTGATCAGTTTTCCATCCTCAGAATTAAGGATTGTACCTGAACTGCAGAGTCACAGAATCACAGAAAATTTTGAATTGGAAGGGACCTTAAAGATCATCTAGTTCCAAGCTCCCTGCATGGGCAGTAACACCCTCCACTAGACCAGGTTGCTCAAAGCCCCATCATTCAGCCTGTCCCTGAACACTTCCAGGGACGGGGCATCCACCGCTTCTCTGGGCAACCTGTTCCAGTGCCTCACCACCCTCATAGTAAAGAATTTCTTTGCAATGTCTGTTCTAAACATATCTTTCAGCTTGAAGCCTTTCACCCTTGTCTTATCACTACATGCGCTTGTAAAAAGCCCCTCTCCAGCTCTCTTGCAGGCTCCCTTTAGGTACTGGAAGGCTGCTAAAAGGTCTCCCTGGAGTTTTCTCTTCCCCAGGCTGAACAACCCCAGCTCTCCCAGCCTGCCTTCATAGAAGAGGTGCTCCAGCCCTCTGATCATCTTTGCAGCCTTTTGCACCTGCTCCAGCAGGTCCATATCCTTATGCTGGGGGCTCCAGAGCTGGATGCATTACTCCAGGTGGGGTCTCAGGAGAGCAGAATAGAGGAGGAGAATCACCTCCCTCGCCCTGCTGGCCACATTACTTTTGATGCAGCCCAGGACACAGTTGACTTAAAGCACTGTTGACTCTGGGCTGCAGGTGCACATTGCCAGGTTGTGTTGAGCTTCTCATCCACCAGTCCTTTTCTTTTCTTGATATAAAAAAGTTGGTTAGTCTGAGCTGGTGAATTACTTTTATATATATATTCAAGAACTAGTAAATATATGTACTAGTATATATATCAGTATCAGAGGATGTCAGAATGTCTCAGCCCACTTCCTCGGCCCCATTCCCCTTTGTATAGTTCTCACAGGGAAGAAGCCCAGACACCCAGACCAGGGAATGCTGCTGGCTGCTGCAAGGGAAAATGGGCCAGGAGTCTGTGCCATGCACCCACTGTTTAGGTGAAATGCAGACATAATGATCCCTATGCTTCTTTTCTTCACTAAAAGCTTGAGCTGTCTCTATTTCTTGCTGAAATAACTCAAATGAGGCTCACCTTTCACAAAAAACATTGTTTATGGGAATAAAGAATCCAGTCTTGATGTTGTCAGTGAAACTAGTGCAGATTTAGTTCGATGTAAGTGGGACCAGAAATTGGGATATAATAATTTGAAAACATTTTGAGGGTGTCATTTTCCCCAGAACTCTTTTATCAGTGTCAGTTGGTGTGTTATTTATTCACCACACATTATACTGCAGTTTCCTGACCAGACTGTGACATTTTGAGCATCCTTTCAGCATTATTGTCAAAATTGTCTAAACTAAAAGCTAAAACTTTAAAATAATCAATTCTGCCAGTTTGTTTTAGTCCTATCTTTGTCCCTGGAATATTTCCAAAATCTATAACAGACTGAAATCAGTCCAAATCGCCTTCTCTAAATTTCAAAAGAAATGGAGAAGAAAAGAAAAAAAGCTTTTAGACGAAAGCTTAGCAAGTCAATTAAAAAGAAGTACACTCTAAAGAAGTAGTTCCATGGTCTAGGGGAAAAAAATCACTAGCAGAATCTTATGGAAGACATTGACTTTAAGGTCAGAATTGACACTAAGGACAACAAAAGAAAAAAAAAAGAAAAAAGAAAAAAAAAGTTGCTTCCTCCTAATGAAAAAGAAAGGAGAATTTTAGTATTTTCTGCTTTGAATTGCTTTTTAAAAAGCCCCAACCAAACAAAATACATCACTGTGTGCCCCACTGGCATGAAATTTTTTGCTTAATTGTATTGCCAAGTCAATTAAAAATTGTAGCCTTGTAATGGATGGGAAAGCAACATAATAAACCCTCAGAATGACTTTTCTGAAGCAAAACCTGCAAAGAGATAGACTTTATGCACAAGGGACCTTTATTTAGGCTTAAATCCATCCTAAATAAGAGATAATACTAAACATTATGCATTAACACAGTAAGCCCTAAATACAATAAATTCTTTTTCTGTGTCTCTGCTAGTAATTTAATCAAGATCAGGACAGCTCTGTGGCATTGAAGTCAACTGGAAGAGTACAGCACATATTCATAACGTAAAATTACCTTAGCCTTCCAAACCGGGTGGCCACATCCAAACTGCCTATTGGAAAAGATCCATAACCATCCTCTGACCCATGGATCTGCTTGCATTTTTGAAAACTATATAACTTCCTTGCTAAGGAAAACTTTTCTATCTCAGGATTTGAGACAGCCACCTTCTTCAGTGACTTTTTAGTATATATCAGGTTACATGATAAATGGGGGCTTATCTGAAGGAACAGAGTTTGATGAAAAGCCACCAATAGCTAGCTAATAAAAAAGCTCAGAAGGATCTCCAAGATAGGTGCTCTGTCTGGTTGGAACCCACAGCCTGCTCCTGAAAGCTGGTGCTGATTGTAGCTTCTCCTGAACCTTTCCTTTAAGGCATGTCTGGAGCTGCCTTTCTCCATCTGTATGGTAGTTTAACAGGTAAATTTTTCAGTGTGTAACCATGAAATAAGTGTTCCTTTCCTCAGGCTCTCCCTTAATCTGTGTCTGTCCTACTGATTCCTAACAGAGCTTCTTGGGGACTTTTATAACAGATTCCCTGATATTTGACCCTTAAATAACTGTCTGTAAACATTGTGTTCATTTTATTCCATTGGCTTCAACACAGTTAATTCCATTGGAATTTACTGTAGTATAAATGCTACAGAAGTAAAAAAAGATAACCTGTGCAGCCATTGAAAATTATTGCCCTGATAAACAAAAATCAGAACAGGACTTAAATATGATCTTAAGTTATGATTCACAGCCCTTAGACATGCTGCATGTTCTAAGCATGTGATGTTGAGAACAACGCTACTAACAGATATATAGAAATATTTCAAAGCCAGGAAAACTTAATTCGACACGCTAAAAAAATACATATATGTAAATGATTGACTTCTACAGAAGGAATAACATACATGAATGACATTTCTTGTTATGAATGATCTATAATTATTCCATAATTGCAGGCAGTATCATGAAGATATGCTGCTTCCTACTTAGTCACTTACAGCTTGTTTTCTTTGATATTCTCTTTGTGAAAATGGCCATATAGACCATGTAATGCATTTTGTCCTGTATATTTCTCACATTGGAGAAACATATTTCCTTAGATTCTAGTCTCACATTGTTTTCAGCACACACATTTTTACCTATTTACCCAAAATTTATACAAGTAAGTTTCTTCTGATCATATGCATAAATATTAATAGTAAACACATGCACAGTTTAGATTTGGCAAGTAAGCTGTAAAATATATTGGTATCTTTTAAATGTTATTTCTTCATTCTCCAGATCATAAAGACTTGGGAAGTGAGGGAAAATATCTGTGTTTGTTGCCGTTTGCCTCAGAATGAAATCTCCAGCTAATGTGGTGGGAGACATGCTCCCAAACACTGGAAGAGAATGTAACAGATGTAGTGGCATCTGCTTGCACTTTTGGAACCTTAACTAAAAATGTTCTGAGGAACAATTTCCCTCATCCATCCCAGAAAGCATCAACTTAGCTACCCATTGATAATGTTTTAAATGTCAGCATCCTTCTATCGCTGCTTATCAGAGACAGAAGAGGAATGACTGCAATATACCATCAAATTTCTCCAAACTGCAGGCTGGAAAAAACTTTAACTTACCAATGATATTCTGCTTTTGCAAGCTGAGGCTGAGCTGAGGACACATGAGGGTCAGAAGCAGGACGGGGTTCAGGAACCTCAACATTAATTTGGAGGGTCAGGTACATATTCACGAGATCATGTATACATTATCATTCACCTGATCATATGGCAGCACTGGGTCTGGAGAAATATTTTTTTTAATGAAAGGCTTTTTTTATATTATGAATAGCAAATGCTCTCAATTACCAACATAGTTACTTCTCACATAAGGACAAGTTCCCTCAAGCAGATCTGTGGAGGCAAATATTTTGCAACTATTGTTATGGACGGAAGAAAAAATACAGAAGTTGGGGTTTTATTGTTCTAGTTGGCTGGTTGGTTGTTTTTTGGTTTTTTGGGGGTTTTTTGGGGGAGGGTATTTTCTACTCACCTTCCTTTATTCCTCCTTCTTTCTCTCTCTCTCAGAAGAACTAGGAATCCAATTACTTTGCAACCTCAGGATTTGTATGAAACACAAATAAAAGCCCTTTGTTTTTATTCTACATATCTGTTAACAGGAAAAGGACTGCTAGAAGTGTACTTCAAAGACTCTCTTGCAATAGCTTCGTTCACAGCTTTTCCTTCCTACTCCAAGGACATTATGTAAATCAAGGAACTGTGTTAGACAGGAGAGTTGCAGTGGTTACCTAATGACGAGTACAGCTCTGTAGAGGTTCCCTTGTGACAGCTTCCAGACTAAATGCCTAACTTTCGGGAAACGTCGTGGGAACATCATATGTCACACCATATCATATCAGTGTGCATGCTAACAGATATTGATGCATTGAGATTGGGTGATGGAATTCTGCCACGGTGGCGTGGCATCGAATAAAGGGGCCACTGAACACACACGATAAAAGAAAAATAGGGCTGAGGAAAGTGTTTGCAGACACACTGATAGAGTTCTTCTCTCAGGATGCTCTGTATGTTTTTACCTACTCCTAAATGAAGTGTTTTGTATCATCCCTTGGTGCTACATCATGGATACAAGCATGTTTTTATGGCCTGTAGTCCTCACATTTGAACACATTCCAGGAGCAATCTAGCAAAACAGTCCAAATGTATCAGCATTTTCTCTGTCATGGTGCTATGATACTAAGTAGAAGGAAACCAGGGCAGTGATCATCCCCCTCAAAGGAAGTGTAGCAAGGCTGGGTTGGTCTCTTCTCCCAGATAACAAGTGATGTAACTAGAGCAAATGGTTTTAAGTGGCATTAGGGAAAGTTTGGATTGGATATTAGAAAAAATTTCTTCACTGGTGGTCAGGCATTGGAATGGGCTGCCCAGCCCAGGGAAGTGGTGGAGTCTTTATTCCTGGAAATCATAGAATCATATAATCATTGAGATTGGAAAAGACCTCCAAGATCACTGAGTCCAGCATTTGAACACACACCACCACGCCAACTAAACCATAGCACTGAGTGCCACATCCGGTCATTTCTTAAACACTTTTTGGGATGGTGACTCTACCACCTCCCTGGACAACCCATTCCAAGGTTCCTCTTTCTTGGAAGATTGTTGTCAGCTTGTTGTCTCTACTGCTTCAAGAGTCATCAAGAACCAATGCACAGTGAGTTCTTCCTGTATGCACACTAAACACTGAAACAGACTTCAAAAAGGCTAAAAACACACAATACCTTAAAAATATATTGGACTTGTCTTCAGATACAATGGAATTCAGTATTTTCTTCTAAAAATGCACCAAGAAACTTGACTCAGTGTGTTTCTCCTCTCTTGAAAAATGTCAGGTTTTGGCATAAGTCTTTATCAATCTTTGGAAACTCCTTGAACTCAGGACAGTGTAGAGAATCTGTCAGTTGTCCAAAATGTAGCAACTTTGTTGGGTGGATTCTCCCAACTGGCAAATTTATTATCTCTTCTCTTGAAGTGCCAAGTCTGAAAACATTTGTCTTCTTAGCTTTTTGTTAAAGAAATCTGTAGTTACTTCTTTCCCACACCTGTAACAGAAGGTAGGCAGATGCAGCTTCATGTGTCCATCTTATGGTTCAAAAACGCAGTTCACAACATTGTGAATGCTGCATACGAACATCTCAGTATGTTTAATCATTGCCATCTAAAAATCTGAACCAAGAGACACTTCATAAACAGTCTTAAATTCTGCTTTAATTCAGGACTCCATGAAGAATAAAGTAGCGGAGAACTAGGCCATCAGGTTATCTATGACAGAGTAACCTCAAGTTTTCATCTTGTCCATGGCAGAGCATTAAATGGTTGAGTTGAAAAAAGATATGATATCTAGTTCTATTATTTGCTCTTCATGTTAGAACTAAAGTCTTTGGTTTCTACTATATTTTGCTATTAAAGTCTAGGTCTCTTGGGAAACTCAAGATATATTTGGAACTGTTAAAACTTTTCACATTAAGTATACAGTAGCAGAAATAACTACTCAGTGCTCTCAAAATAGGTTTGGCTATTTAAGTAAACTGCAGTGAAACTAAGTAGTTGGGGAATCATTTTGAATGTAGCTTGTCCAGATCTTCAGCTGGTATAATTAGCTGAGGTGCTAAACCAGCTGTTTGTGTAGACAGTTAGGCTTAAGTAAACCACCATTTGAAGAAAAGAAAAAAAAAAGATGCTTGATAGAATCTTCTTAAAGCTTAGAATTTAAAAATTCATTCTCAGGCCCTGAACCAGCTTTCTCCTTCTGCCTCTCTCATTAGCTCAATGCATTTTTTTGACTTGCCTTCTTTCCTCAGGCAGGAAGTATCATGGAAAACCTAAAATACAGACATGACTGCCTACCAGGAGACTTTGGGATTTGTGATGCTGGGAAGAGGGAGAGACCACACTTGGGGTTGGAGATATGAAAGAATCAGGTGAGATTTAGAGTCTGGCTATATGTAAAGCACAACTAGTCACAACCTCTTAGCTAAAGCACACTGCTTCCTTCTCACTCCTGATCATTTTAGAGGGCAACACTTTTATTAGTCTTATGCCATTACATTTACTCTTTGTCTTTCTCTTAGCTGTCAGCCCAATGGACATCGACTGTTATTGTAATACCCTGCAAGTACTCAGCAGATCTGACTCACCATATTGCTCTTCTCTTTGGAGAACAAGGGTCCCCACAGTCTTCTCGCTGGTGAAGCACTGAGGCACTTCCCACACACCTGTCCGTCTGATCTTTGTCCACAATGGCCTTCTGATGGATGTGTCAAGGGACACATGGATCTGCACAGAAACCAAGGAAGGGACTGAAGAGATGAGGATGGTGCATTAAGTAGACCCTTGTCTTGATCCAGGTGGCCTGCTTTTGAGGTGTACAGTCAAATCTGGGAATAGGAAAGTGCTGTAGGGTCCAGTATGATAGATTGCGGCCCTGCCAGCTGTCAGACAGCCTTCCAAGATGTCTGTTATGTAACCCTGCTATTGAATATATCATGGGCTAAAACTGATTAAAAGGCAGATAAAACGCCATGGGCAATTTAATGGGAATAAAAATGTAACAGCGAGTTTCTCCTTTATTTCTTTTTAGCTTGCTCCTTAATCACTCCAGTGCCAAGAAACATGTTTCATCCTGCCCTTCAAATGCTTTGCTCTACCAGACACCACCTGCATGAATATGATATTCTTGAAGAAATCTGCTTACCGAGGGGGGTGAGGGGAGGAAACAGAAA
This sequence comes from Rhagologus leucostigma, assembly GCA_013397725.1. Taxonomy (NCBI): domain Eukaryota; kingdom Metazoa; phylum Chordata; class Aves; order Passeriformes; genus Rhagologus; species Rhagologus leucostigma. The sequence continues at coordinate 1,054,058 of VZTD01005554.1, forward strand.
TATTAACAGAGATGTGAGTGTTCAGCCAGCATATCAACACTGATGGCTCCAGGAAAAATGATGGCAGAAAGGTGTAGAGAAGAATTTGCTTCCTTTACCAAAGGCAGCGTTGCATGTAAAAGGACAAAATATGCACAAAATGCAGTATTTTCATCTGGATAAAATATGATAAATTCTTACAAACTACCAATAAAGCACAGACCCTAAAATGGGAAATTTATGTGGTTTCTAGAATGTAATATTGACCAAATTTTTTTTTGAGTGGTATTCCTGGAAAAAAAATCATAGGTGCATAAGAACTTCTAAATTATGACCTTTTCTGTCTAGATTTAAGAGAAGTAACAAGAAACCTTTGCTCATCTTTGTTTCTGTTCTTTGAAACTCAGGTTTGCTGTGCTGCAAAGAAATGTTATGGTACATTGCACCTGTGATATATCCACCCTAACAACTGATGAGGAGAGAAGGAACATCCATGACTTTGCAATAATGAGATTGCTGATCCACGACCTGCTAGCAATTTCTGTACAGAGGAAAGAAAGTCAAATAGATTTGCCAAGGACCTCATCTCCATGCTGATAACTGCACATCTCCTTAGACGCATCCATCCTCAGATCACTTTCTGATATTGAAACTTTTATTGTTATGGCTAAAGTAGTGGTGAGCAGTGTTGTCCTCTGAGCAGTGAACTGTCTATAGACTCCATAACTCCATTTATTTTGTCTGGTTTTATTCATTGGCAATTTTTTTATTGCCAAGACTCAGTCAGATAGGAAGGTCAAACTGATAGGTACCAATTCTAAGAGAAATTTTCCCCTGTTTACCTTTAATTGTTTTCTAATTGATACAAATAACTATGTGGATGCTGCTTTATATCAATTAGTCTCCAAAGATTAGAGTCAGTTTATATTGAAGCTAACCCACCACTGTCAAATTGAAATAGTGCTTATACAGTGCCTCATGACAATATAAATTAGATTTAAATTTGATTTAAAATAAATTGGTGCATTTTCCTTATGCAGACATATCTTTGTTTAATAACATTACACATGATACACCAGATATGCAAAAACTAGCACTGATGAGATGTTTGCACAGGTGGTCAGTGTTCACTGGTTTTTGCTTGCTTGAGAGATCAAGAGTTAATCAAGGAAACGGGAGGAAGAGTGAATCATGCAGGGACTAGAATGTCTTATCAGCTGTGACCTGCTCAGCTCCTGAGACACAGAAGAAACAAGGAAGAGATTTATAGGTTAAAGCAGTTCAAGATTCACTCTTCAGGATTTGCTGGAGAACAATGATACTCTTCACCATGCTCATCCATGCCCTGCAATGCTCCTCATCTGGGGACTTCCTACCAGCAGACTGTTTCCTACTCCTCATTTGGGGACTTCCTATCGGCAGACTGTTTTCCACCAGCATGGCACAAATTTCCCTCTACATACTGAAAACTAACCCTTACCTGTCTATGTCCATACCAATTTCTGTAAATTAAACTGTTACTAAAAACAAAAACATTTAACCCTAGCAATTTGCAAGCATAGTAATTACAGTTATTAAAACATCATTTATAGGTTGAGAAGACCTGTCTGCTACTTTTTACAAGTTTGCCTTCCACTCAACTTCAGTATTTAGCTTAGAAGTAGATAGGATAAAACAAAGTAAAGCAGACACGAGTAAGTTACAAGTACTGTGCTTGATACGGAGGTCTGTAGCTCTGGGAAATATACTGTGATGGATGGTTACTTTTTTAATCTGTATTTTTGAATGACATTTGAATGTCATAAATATCTGTCAGATTTTCACAAAAAATTTTTTTCTCTATCTTTCTTCAGACATTACCAGATACAGAGAATATCATTCAGTTGTCTCACTGAAAGCAAGAGTAATTTAAACTGGTCTGTCTTTGCAAACAATGAGGACTGAAAGACTCTAATATACCAGGCACCCTAGCAGTCACCAATAAATGGTATTTAAACTGAAAAAGCTAGTGTCAAACATCTGAGTTCTTCCGGAGGTGAATGCATACCATTTTCTCTGGGTCTGTTAAAACCTTCAGTACAAATAGGAAAAGTTAATTACTTTGCTCTCATTACATTATACCTACCATTACAGTTTTCTTTTAGTCCATCTTCCTACTCCTAACAACTGTTTAAAAAGTAAGATTCTAAAAGAAAATATTTGAATATTGATGCTTCTAGCCATTTATTTAAAGACAAGCATTAGAACTATTGAATTATGCCACTTACGATAAAAAACTGCATCTGCATTTAAGTGCTGTGCACTGAAGACAGACTTTTCCTGGCTATTGAACTGCCAGGCACAAATTGCACAGGGAACCAGTTTCAGGCAATTGCAGAAGAGGTTCGGTGGGTGGGTACATCTGTCCCAGGCACAATATGATACAGATGAATTATGCTTTCACACGTGACATAGAGATGAAGACACTGCACAGAGAAATGATAGGCATGTAAGAGAATATACTGGCCTACTACTACTTAAAATGAAGTCATTGCCATGTGTTACTATCAACATGAGGATTCAGGATCAGGCCAAGTTCCCCCAGCTCCCAGACTATTGTATAGCATTAAAACAAAGCCACTATTAGTCTTAGCACTTTCCAGCAGCAATTAAGGAAGAATATTCAGCAGTCTATCCTCTTGAAATTCAAAAGCATTTAATAGATAGCAATACTGCCAGTGCTTATGGCACAAATAAGCAAGGGAGCAAATCTGAACCTCACAGTTAATTTCCTATTTAGTTCTCTTTGTCTATTTGTTCTTTAATGATTTTGACATTCTGCATAAAGTGATTTCATTCCAAAGGTATCTGCATGATGAAACCTGTGTTTTCTTCTCAGGAAAGTGACTCCAAAACCTTATTTACTCTTACGCTTTCTAGCAGTTATGTAAGGTCTATCAACAGCATTAACAATAGGACAAGTCAATAGCATTGTCTGTGATTTGCTCCTTACATCTGTGTGTGTGTGATTACAAGTTTGCAGCTGTGGATGCTGCTAATAGGTATCCCCTGAAAATGCTCACTTTCACTGATAAAAAGAGGATGGGAGGAGAAAGTAGTATGATTAGGGGTAAGGGAGGTAGGTTGGGTGTGCTGAGTTGTATCAATGGTATAAGGGCTAACTCTTCTATGAGGAGTCGAATTAGTAAATATATTTTATATGTTTCTCTAAGTTAAGTTAGTTTGGAGGGCTTTTTTGGTTTTTTGGGGGGTTTTTTTGGGTTTTTTTGGGGGTTTTTTTGCAGTTTTGTTTGGTTTTTTTTTTTTTTTTTTTTGAGTATGTGGTCTGGAATGAGGTAGTCTTAAAGGCCTTTTCTGACCTTTGCTAATGCAGACACTCATCAGTTCTTAGGTGAACAATTTCCTTTAGTTTTTAAGGAGAAGGTATGTTGCTTTTTAAAGGCATTTTGGTTGGTTGTTTGCAGAGTTTCTTTTCTTTGTTATGGATTTCATTTTTCTGTTTTGGTGTGGTTTTAATTTTACTTTTTTTTCTGTTAAATTGATTGCTTATTGAGTTCTGCTAAAGAGAATTGAGGTGGCTATACCTACATGTGTGTATGGAGTTGAAGAATTTGGATAAGTAATGAGCTAGGTGATGGCAAGATTTCTAGCTGTATCTTTCTGCTTTTAGATTATGCAAGGAGATAGACGGAAGGTGATTCGCTCATTATTTCTGTGGTATGTAAGGTAATGCCACTTTTCTATAGCGGCAGCTAAGAGAAAAAAATAGGTGCTCTAGATCCTCCATTCATTCTGTCTGTTTTAAAAATATCTTGGGGAGGGGCGGGTGAAGAGTGAAGTGGATGATCTTATGGATTTGAGAATTCTAGGTTGCTTTTTGATAAGAAAAATAAAGGGAAACTTTTACCTGTAGAGAATTTCTTGTTCACTATTTGTATAATCATTTAGTGAGTTTTCACAGTAGATGTGATTTAGGATAAATATTTAAGAAACAGTAATACCTTCTATTGCAATGCTGGCTATGTATGTTGAAGATGGAAGTTACTCTTCTCTTTAGAAGATCCTTATTGCTGCTTTCTTTTATGTCCCTTCCTAAAAAAACCCCACTATCCAAGGCACAACATAAATTCTGTGTGAAAGAACAAGCTAATGTTAGTATAATTATGCAGGGAAAGGGTGAAATAAAGCTAGAATTCACCCAGTAACAGAAACAAGCAATTGCAGGAAGGTATAAAAAAAAAGATTGTGTTATAAAGTGTCTGTATGTTGCAACATAGTAAAAGGAACTGCAGCCTTTCCCACTGATACTTTGTTTATAGTCTTTTCTATTTTCCAATAGGCCTGGGCCTCAGCAGGATGATGTTCATGCATGTTTACCCTAGGAAGTGATGATCCAGAGTTTCCACCATACCATTAGCTTTTGTGTAGCATGGCTGCTATGCTGTTCCCTTAACAAGCAGGTTTGAAAGTATCTGCAGAACCTGCCTTTCTAGAAGCAGGACTAGTCTAGGAAATTGCCCTTGCATACGTTGATGCCATGACGATTTTTTGCCTTTTTTATATACCTCTTTTATATGCCCTTTTAAACAGCTTTTATGTATCCTTAGTGCTTTTAGCCTACATACTTGTAATTCTCCAAGTCTGATAACTAGCTTAGACCCAAAGTTCTGTTAAGCCAAGAGACCAAACATCTTGGAAGCCTCGCAGTTGGGGGTCAGAAAGCCCCAGACACCAAGGTCCTCTCCAGAACACCTTCTGTAAACCAAGATAAGCCCATCCAGGGGGAAGGTTCCTCAGGACGGGGGCTTCACTTGAGCCTCTCATTGAGAAATCTTTGATAGACATGTTAATTTGCAAGGTCTATAACCGTATATGTGAATCATCATGGGTGTGCATTCTGGGGTGCATTTTGGTGCATTCTACCTGGATGTGGTGCACCTGAGGATCCTTAAATAAATACCGAGGTAAAACCCTTTACCCTCTTCTAATCATGTTTGGCTCTTGATTTTAAAACCAGGAAAAGGCAACAACACAACCTGTGAAACTTGATATTTAAGCTTTACTGACCTTTAAATGTAATAGTGTCCTTACTGTCATACCAAGTTACTGTGAATTCAGTGAAGGAATTCTTATCCCTTTGACTAAAGGATAACTTTGTATGCTTGTTGGTGCTTGATCAATTTGGGTATGAGTTAGTATTCACGGAGCTTCTCTAAATGCGAGCTGCACTTGCCTAAATTTAGATGTTAGAAGAACGTGCATAGTCATTTTTGCCCTGAAAGCAACATAGCTTCTCTTGATTTAGCCCATTTAAACCAAAATAAGCTATTCCTATATGAGGTTGAGTACCCATTTGAAACTAATTGAAATTATGAACTTTTTTCTTCAGATGAGGTCCCTAATAAGAACTTTGACAATACATCACTGCTTTTATTGAATTCCCTATGTGACGCAATAAAAGTATCCCCGATATTGAGCCAGCTGATGTGCTACTGTACAGTTTGGATAGAAATGTTATCAGGCAACCACACAATGTTGAGTAGCTTCATAAACACAGTGAATTTCAGTGGTCAAAGAAGCATATAATACAGTGATTGCCTAATAAAAAATAGCGTCTGGAGTTTCTGGAGTCCAATCTAAGTCCGTTCAAGCAGTGACAGCATTAAGTAGGCTGAGATAAAAAGGAATTTAGTTGTAACTAAATAATATCATGCCTCTTAAAACTTATAATGTCATGCAGATATTTTGTTGCACTTTGCACCAAGAAACACAAATCAGCTGTATTGTAAGCTGTAGAAATCAATTTTGTATATTATTTCTAAGAGAGAAATTTCCAAATGTAATATGACAAAAGCTGTTTAAAAATGCTATGCACCTGGCTACATGACAATATAGTATCCTTTTGTTACAAGGTGAAGGGGGTGGGGTGGGGAGTCCAGGACTCTTTTCTTAGCATGCCATAGGTTTATCCTTAGGGTGTTGTGTGCATACACGTGGTTAACAAACTTATTTTACAGTTGTCTCTCTCTAATAACATAAAATGATTTTTTTATTATCTACAAGGACCCAGACTCTTGTGAGGTACCTCTAGGAGTGAAAACACCCTAATTCTGGGAACAAAAAACCTAACCTGTGTTTGGGCATGTATTGGTTTTGTTGTGTGACATAGATTATACAAATGCCTTGTTATCAAATAGAGAGGTACATGTGGCAATAACCAGGGGTTTTAGGTACTTTTAGAGACTCCAGCAAATCAACAAACCTTGGTCAAGACTTGGATGAGTGAAAGTCCCTAAATCTAGGCCTTTTGTGTCAGCTGAAGAAACAGTAACCTTTAATGTAACTTATGTGCACCCCCAAACCTGGCTTATCATGCCCCAGTAGTGTGAACCCCTGTATAAATGCAAATACAAGCAAGCTGGCTAAGCATGACTGTGATCATGTTTCTCCTTCTTGCGTTTTTACCTGAGCTGAGTTAAGGAGCGAAAACGGCTGACAGATCTCAAAGAGAAATGATTCAGATATTAAAGGCTTCTTGCGTGACATGCCTTGATTTTTTGGAAGAATTCCTATGTGTTACTGTGCAGCGTGCTTTGAACAGCTTTTAGAGCAGGGATACTGAGGTGTAACACTTGCCAATAGGGCAGAGTACTGTCAGGGAGGAGTACTCAAAAATACAAAACCAAAACAAACAAAACAGAAACAGATTTTGTTGTGGAAAAGAACAGACTCTTTCACTTGGGGAGGGGATAAGACGCGACGCCCCAGCCGGTCGAGCGTCTGCAGCCGCCTCGTCGAGGGTGAGGTTCGGGCCCCAGCGCGGCGCAGAGCGCTGCGCGGTTACGGACGAGGCTCCCCGCGGCCCCGGCCGGTGTGGGGGGGGAGCGGGGGGCTGAGGGGTTTCGCCGCGGCCTTGGCGCCGAGCAGGGCCCGGGCCCGCTGTGGCCCCGAGTGCAGGGACTCCCCATTCCCACTCCCGCCGCAGCCGCTGTGGGAGACGGGGCCTACACTCCGCGCATGCGCCAAGCCGCTCCGCTGGGGGGCGGGGATACAGCCCCGACGCCCGAGGCGGATCGTACCATGTGCGCCATGGGGGTGGGACGGAAAAGACCCTTCTCCAAGAATTCGTTTCTGAAGAATCCCAGCTGGCTTCTTCCCTGACTTGTGTGTGCAGCTAAATAAAGCTGTCACAGAGAGGCAGGCGGGAGCCCACGTCCGCTCGCGTGCGTCCTCGCCGCGTCCTTCTTTCCCTCTCCTCCCTCCGTCGGCGGCGAATTGGGTGCGTCCCGTTAGCTGCCCCTCCCGCTGCCGAGGGTCCGGCCCGCTCCCGCTGCTGGCGGTCCCGGCGTCGCGAGTTCCCGCTCTCCCGCCCCCTCCTTCCTACTCTCCGAGCCGGCTCCGCGCTCTCCTCGGCTTCCCACTCCCTGCCCACGGCCCCGGCGCGGCAGCCCTATGGCGTACAGTCAGGGCGGCGGCAAGAAGAAAGTCTGCTACTATTACGACGGTGAGCAGGGCCGGCGCGGGAGCGCGCGTGCAAGAGCGGGGGGGGCGCCCCTCTAATGGCCGCCCGGGGCGGGCTGTGTCCCCGGNGTGGAGCCGGGCGAGGTGCGGGTCAGGGAGCTGCCTGGCCTGCAGGACCCGGCGGTAAGTGCTGTGTCTATTGTTTCACCCCAACATACTCACTACCCACACCCCCCCGCCAAAAAAAGAAAAAAAAAAAGAAGAAAAAGAAAAGTTGAGACACTCCCCTTCATCCGCTGAGCAGGGAGGCGTTGGAGTCACTGCTGTGTCTGGCTCCTCCCCTGCAAAGAAAGTCCAGGCCATGTGTAGCTCCGGCACCTGGTGATTGTTGAGCTGAGGCCTTTCCCTGCCTCAGGCTTTCGTACCGAGGTCTGGGGTACCGAGGGACAGGGGAACTCTGCCCACTCCTCCCGCATTCCCCAAACCGAACACGGATCAGAGCGGAGGTCTGGCTCCCACGAGCCTCCCTTCCTGCAAAAGGCGGAAAGTTGAGTGCGTGGGTGTTTAATAATAGTGAAATTTGAGTTGCATGTAGGCCCTCTGAGTTTGCACACTCGTCTGGTGGGGACACAGGGGCTTGTGATCTGCGTTGTCAGTAATGGCGAAAAAAGTATGTGAAGCCTGTGCTTGGTTTGAGATATTTTCAGCAATTTGTTTGCGGTTTTCTCTGGCCACAGCAGCAAGAACTTTACGTTTTCTTCTTGAGCTTGAATTTGTTTTGCCCTTTTTGTACTGGGAAATAAGCTCGATGGACAGATTAGTTAAGAGATTTGATTAAATTGCCTCCTATTGTAACAATCTTGTGCGGTTGCATCTGGGGCTGGTCTTGGTAGTAGCCAGGAAATAGAGGTTGAGGATGTTCAGCCGTAGTGCTTTGGTGTTTTCACCATTTTGGACGTGAAGATGAGTGGCTAAACCCACTCAAGATATCAAAGGGTGTGTTGCTGTAGCAAACCTGCCATTCTTTGGCAATAGCAGATCTTGTGGGGCCTGTCTTGGCTTTTTTTTTAACCACACTAAGGGAGGCAGAGTGGTGGTTGCCGCCCCCTTCTCTTTGTTGCTAGCACTGGTTCTTTGTTCAGCCTAAAGGGGAAAGGAGGCCCCTGTTAGGGATACTTTTGGTGAGGCTAGGATCTTACTTTTCTTAGGGAAGAGGAATCACCATGTTGAAAGAAAGAGAGCAGTGATAGTTTAGAAGCTTTCTCACTGCAAATATTTGCTGGTTTTTTTAGATCAGTTTGCTTTATTGCTTTTTTTTTTTTTAATGAAGCCAGGTGTCTGTGGTTTACTAGATGTTGATATATTGTTTTTCTGTGATTACTGGATTTTGGTACTCGATGCTAGCATTAGATTCCCTTAACAGCAAGAAAGGTATACTTTTGAAGAGAGGGGAGAAACTGGAAGAGGAACAAGTTTGGAGGTGGCAGGATAATGGCGACTTAAAGCAGTTGTAGCTTGTATGTAGACTAGGATAAATGCAGTTAATAATGTAGAGAAAATAGTATCTGTGCCTTAAAATAAATGTCTTATATGTGGCAGAAACAATTTTGAAATATTTTTGGTGTCTCATTTATTTTTATTGCCAAATCCAACATTTATTTTACATGTCTTTTGGAAATAGAATTATTAGAAGAAATTTTAGAGTTAATACCTAAAATAAATACCCTGATGCTACTGTGTGGTTCATCTGGCAGTTCTAAATATTTTGTAACTGTTGAACCAGCAAAGCCTTTGAATCGCATCGAAGGGAGTGTTTGAAGCCTTAAATACCCAAAACAAAAAAATACTGAGGTAATGGTGTATCTCTAAAGGGATGTCATGTCTGAAGTAAACTACCCCTTTTTTAGGTCATAATTGGCTCTCCCCACATACTTTTACTCTGTTTCTTGAAAGTATAGACTAAAAAGTCTTGAAAAGTTCTAGAAGCATATACACTTATCTGTTGAGATGCAGTAAACTTCCTCATGCAACAAACTTCCTTATGCTTTTTGTGAAACTTGGTGTGATTGTCATTTAAGGCTGATTTTTTAAATCAGCCCATCACTTTCTCAAAGTGTATTGCTGTTAAGGTTTTTTTGAAAATCAATAGTTTTAATAGCGTTCGTACTGTACTTGGAACCACTAAACTTTGAGTAGACAAAGTTCGATTTCATTACGTTGAGTTTGCTTGTAATAGACAGTCAACCACATTCAGTTTGCAGAATCGTCATTGCTTGCAGTCATGCTCAGGTCAGGAATTTCGTTTAAATTTAAATTAAATTCTATGGGAAGTATATATACTATGGGAAGAACTAATTAAAATACAAGTTAAAATACTTTAGTGATCTTATTTGAAGTATTTTTCATAAATGCTTCTAGTCTTAATATATGTATGACCTTAGCTTAGCAAAGCGTGCTCCTCACACTGCTTAGAACCATGCTAGATGTGGAAGGATGTCATAGCTTTTATTTTAGTCTGTTACTATGTATCTTCAGGTTGTTGTCGTGGCTTTGCAACATTGTGGCTCAGGTAGTTTAGCTCTTCCAAGATGTTGTAGAGTGGCCCACAGCAATGAGAACAGGCCCCAGATGGTCTTTCCAGCTCTGCTCTCCTGTACAGCCAAGCACAGTTCTAGAGAATCGCGCAGCAACCGGCGTTGTTACAGTGAGTACGTGTATTTATTCCATGCCAGTGCACTAGCAGTATTGTTTAGATTGCTGCTTGTGCATAATTTAGTGTGGGTGTTCAAAAGGCTCTACCTTCATGAAAAATTTGGGAGATCTGCATCAGAGTGTGGTTGGTTCCACCCATAAAGACGAGACTAAACCTGTTTTAGTAGGGCAGTGTGTTACTATAGTTGGCCATTGTTTAAGTAGTACTTCTAGTTAAAGCCTAGATCTGCAGATAAAATGAACTTAAACTGAAGTATTTTCTGGAAGTTCATCAGTACTTTGTGCAGTGCCTTCCAAACATAATGATGGTGTCCAGCCTCTGCTCAGGGCTCAAAAGTCAGATCTTTGCTACTCTTCTGCTGTCTGCATAATTTTAAAACCAGAACAAAATGCCCAATCTTTCAGAAACTAGTGCAGTAATTTTAGGGCTGTTTGAATAGCTGCTTGTTGGACTTATCAGCCACTGATGATCTTTTCTTTTACATTCAACTTTACATGAGTTCACTCCTTAGTATCACTGAAGTCAATTCAATGTAACTACTGCAATTAAGATATGTTTTTTTCATGTGGTTTCTATTGTAGAAATTAGGTTTCTTCACATAGTGCAGTTCTGAAACACCTCATCATTTCATGGTAACTGTACTTAAAAGAAGCAGGGATGTGGTCCATGTACATAACAGTTTATCTGTCCAAGGTTATAAAGTAATGTAACTTACAAGTTATAAAGTATCAAAAAACGAGTGTAGATGTCATCTCTTGTCTCTTTGTTCAGTCACTTAAGATTGCTTTGTAATAGGTAAATTTAATGGTGTTATTTTTCTGTATGTCATAGTATGTCATAGAGAGACTAATACTTTTTTGGGGACATAGCTTTTGTTAGTTGTGGGGTTTTGAGCAGAATTAAAATTCCTTTAGGGCATGTAGCCTCTTGTATTTTTCTGTGTGTTAGAATACTATCTATAGGCCTTGCTAAAGTCTCATATAGAGAAGTGGGTGTCTAAAACTTATGCTCATCAAAGAAATTGTGGGTTTATTTTTATTTGCTAGTTCTCATCATTTTGGCATGTAATTTGCATAAATTAGGAAGTTTTTTTTATATATACACATATATATATATTTGAACCCAGAACATGACAGTGTATGTAACAATTGTCAGGTAGGTCTTTTGCATCACATCTGTATCACATCATGAACAGTGCGGGACAGTAAACTCCTACTAGCATTAAATGGGCACTTGGTTTGTCTCTTTAATTAAGGACTCAACTTTTCAGAGATTATATGTTGCTACTTCTTAATGGAAGCCATTTAGCTGGCATTTTTACTGGTATAAAACAGTAAATTTCAGTTTTTGAAGCCTCGCTGTGAAAGATTAATAGATTTGCAAACTTTCTACACGTACTACTTTGCATTTTTTTGCTCCTCTTCCTCATTCAGTTACATTCTCTTTTTTTGCTCTTTCCACGTGCTCCCACACTGGTAAGTGATGTAAATGTGCTCCTAACACTTCTGTGTGATTTTTACTTTTATATTAGTAAGAATTTACCTTTATATTAGTAAGTATAGAGTCAAGTACACATACTATCTGCAGTAATAGTCTTGTGAGCTTGTCCTCACTGTACCTATTTCTCATCTATAGACATATTTTAGTCAGAGTTAGTCTAGCAGAGGTTTGTGCTGAGGTTTTTAGCTCCATGAGTGAGTGAGGTGTCCCATCTTCACACATACTAACTCTTGGTACACCTTGCTTTTCTTCCCAAAGTGCTCCAGTAAGGCTGTGACATATAAAAAAGAGATACATAAATTTCAGGATCAGTGGATGAAGTGTTTGTACCAGGAAGTGCACCACCTTCTTCACTAGGTAAAGGAGGAGAGACTTTTGACAACTTTGCCTCCATCACAGTATGATGTCTCTGTGATGGGTCTCCTTTGTGGTGCTGGTTGAAAACCAAGGTGCTAATGAAGAAAGAGGATCTTTCCTCTTTTCTTTCCTCACCCCTGCCTACACAGGCATCACTAATCCCTTGACACTTAGTGGGCTTTTTGACTATATGCTTCAAGAATTTTTTTACAAGGCTAATGCCAAAACCTTTTTTTTGTGGGTGATGCTAAGACCTGAAAGATATAAATGGTATTCTATTGCCTGTAGCTAAAGTGTATTATATTGATATCTATTGTTAGTTGCTACTGCTGGCCTCTAATACAGAAGGATCAATATTCTTATGCCAGATACTCACCTATAGATCTTCTACTTGCCAGATAGACTCCCGTTAAATTTACCAATGTGCCAATTCTTTTAAAATTCTCTTCTCTGGTAAAAAAAAAAAAATTAAATGAAAGCTAAAAAATAAGCTTCATTTATTTATATAACTGTATGCTGCAGTGTGTGGTATATAGAATATACCTAAGTTAAAATTTGTTTAGTTGATAATTGCAGTGTATTGAAGGATATGTTACAAGTGTATTTCGGAAACTTGTTAATTTTTTTTTCTCTATTTCATAGGGGAAAAATAATAGACCTTACATTATATATAAGATAAAAAATAATTCTTAATTGTTTGCTTTCCCATACATCAGCATTCTGAATAAATTGTCAGTGATGACTATAGAAGCTGAAGTAGTTAAAATTGAAATGACTTGGTAAAAACATCCATTTTTTAAGACACAAATGCATTTGTAATGAAGTTTCTTCAATAATATCACAGTATTTATAGTCATTATTTTCTTAAAAATCTCAAAATTTAAAGCTCTTACTAGCTTGAAGATTTTTTAAAATCTGGGACTTAACAGTGACTTCAAAACGTAAAGTAGAGCTAGTAAATGGTTGGTTTTCATCTTCTAGGCATTAGTTTCAAAGATCTGTGACAGATTTTTTTCTTAAACATCAAATATATAAGGTATTCTTTTGTAAAGTGCTTGAAAATGTTTTTGCTGGAAGGAAGGAGTTTGTTTATACTCTTAATACCTTTTGCTCTTGACCTGCATGTGATCAAACCTGTGGGCTTGCAATAAGCAGCTGGAAAAAAGTGCTATTCTTCTACTTAAGTACCCAAGTTAGAAGGTCCAAACTCTTCAGAGTTCTTAACTTAATGCTAAAACTTGGTATTTCTATTGTTACGGGATGGCTAAGAGCTAGGTATTGAAGAGTAGTTTTTTAAAACATCTTCTTATGTTACATTAGGTTATATCTGTTTTCTTAAGTGTCCTTCCTCTCCTTGTCTCTTTGAAAACTGAAACCTTGAAGGATTTTAGAATGCTTTGAAACTTTTAATCTTACTGTAATACTTGTTTTTCTTGGTAGTTGGTGATGCTACTGCAAGCTGACATTTACCCTTCCTCCGTGAAGCTCATGTTGAAGAGGTGAAACTAAAGCTCTTTTGTAGTGGTGCTGCTTCTTACCTCTGACTGATAAAATTTACAAAATAGTATGACATTGTGAAAATAGTGTTTCTTTTGTTCCCAGTGGACAAGGCAGAGCATGTTGAAGGATGTGAAAGAAAAGTAAAAAGTTCAAGAAGGTAAAGTTCAGTAATCCTATTGGGAAATTGGGTCACAAAAAAAAGAGGTGCTATTATGAAGAATTGTTATAGAAATCTCCAGCTGAAAGCCATTGACAACTGAACATAACTTTTAGGCTTGTTTATGTTTCCAGAAACAGTTCTGTTTAAAATGGTTCGTGTGTTGGGGAATGTCAGTGCTCAAAGTGGGGTTGTGTGTGTTCTAACAATACATGAGCTGAGAAGAAAACTTACTACTAGCCCATGATAGCATCTATTCCTTTCTTGGAAATGAGTGTCAAATTTGTTATCTTAATTGTGTGCCTAGTTGGTCTCCAATTTAACAGAGGCTAATCTGGATTATGAGGTTCTTGTTAAACTACTGTGGTTCTCCAGCAGCAGGTGTCTGGGGAATGTTTGCGCATATGGTTGCCACAATGGATCTGGAGCTAACTTCTGGATGTAACAGTTAGGGTTAGTAGTTAAGGACAGGCTGAGGATGGTATAGTAGAGTCAGCTCATTAAAATGGTAGGTTTTACTACAGCCTCTGTTGTGATACTATGTGGCAATGTCATCCCCAGTGTCTCCTCTTAATTCCAGTTGTTTCCCATTTTATTGTTCAGTTCTGGCCCACTTCACTCTTGATTTGAAACCATGTCTTATAGTTATCTTTGCTCTCCCACTGCTGTCTGCTTATTGTAAAAGTGTTAGATTTGGCTTCTTTTTTTCTCTCTGTTTCTGACATGCAACAGTTTGTTTCTCTTGTGTTCTTTTTGAAGTAGACAGTACTCCTTTTGCGGGGTTTGTTTGTTTTCTGGAATCATACCTGTTTACTCATCTTCTGAGAATGATTCTTAAGTGGCAATGAAACTTGTTTTGTAATATGAATAGCTATTCTTTTGTGTATTACTGACAGGTGATATTGGAAACTATTACTATGGACAAGGGCATCCAATGAAACCTCACAGGATCCGAATGACTCACAACTTGCTGCTAAACTATGGCTTATACAGAAAAATGGAAATTTATGTAAGTATAGGCAATAGAATATCCACTGAAGCATTTTAAGTTATTTTTAAAGGGTTTCAAGTATTGTCACACAAATAAATGGAGAGAGGTGGAAGTGAAAATAGAGAATACTTAAATAGTGTATTCAGAGCTCTTTTACTTAGAAGTGAAGCAGTATTTAATGCAGATGTATATCACAACAGAGTAGCTCTTGCTTTATGTGAAACACCACTACTATCACTTTCCTTTCACTATTTTCCCTTCAAAGTAGGTGGGATTTCTTTCAAGTTGTCTGTTTTAGCACATTGTTAGCTGATTTTGCAAAGCACTCTGATTATTTCTTTAACTTGTTCTTGTTACCAGCGACCCCACAAAGCAACTGCTGAGGAAATGACCAAGTACCATAGTGATGAATACATCAAATTTCTCCGATCAATAAGGCCTGACAATATGTCTGAGTACAGCAAGCAAATGCAGAGATGTAAGTGCCAACGTCAGGCTAAGTCTATGTGTACATGCTTTGATGGTTAGCATTGTTTGAAGCTCAGGATTCACCAATACAGAGGTTAGAGAAATACTGTAACAAGAGTAGCGTGTGCCTGCCTTTAGCTACACTATTTTGGACTTTTCCATTAAAAGCAGTTGTCTTGACAAAAATGTTCTTAAAGCATGTCTAAGGATTTTTGCCTCTTTCACAGGGTGTATTCTAGATGTGAAATACTGCTGCTAATAATAAGGCTTTAGTGCACAGATTGTGAAGTGTTTGTGAAAGTCCCTTGAAATCTTTCTTAAAAAATGGCTTTTAGAATACTAGAGAAGTAAAAACCAATGTGTGAAAATGTGTTTAAGTCAAGAAAAGGACTTCTTCATTCCTTTTGGATGGAGATAGTAAAAACTGTACATCATTCACTGTTCACCCTTTCTATTATTAATTTATTTCTTTAATTATAGGAATAAGCTCAAAGTACTGTTAGGACTGCAGTTTGACAGCTATTATATCAATTTTAAAGGCAGTATTATAACCACTTTATGATGCCTTATTGTCAGCAAATTATTTTTCTAAGTAATTCTACATTTCTTAACATGACCTATATTAATCAGCATTTCTTCAAAAATCTAAAAATAATCGAACTTCTTCTTCAAACGAGGAGACAAGTCTTCCAATGGAAGCTAAAAAGAATTAAAAAAGAAAAGAAAAAAAAGATTAGTTTGGAGTTATCTTATGCTATTAGGACTCTACGTTGTTTTCAGTGT
Organism: Rhagologus leucostigma; assembly: GCA_013397725.1. Classification (NCBI taxonomy): domain Eukaryota; kingdom Metazoa; phylum Chordata; class Aves; order Passeriformes; genus Rhagologus; species Rhagologus leucostigma. Next base: position 1,069,967 of record VZTD01005554.1, read on the forward strand.
TTAAATTAGCCTGACAAATAAGATGGGGAGTACGTAGTTAAAATGCTGAATGAACTATGCATCTGTGTTATCGATGTGTATATAGATGCTCTTGGAATGGTGTTTTTAAAAAATAATTTGTTTCTTATACAGTTAATGTTGGTGAAGATTGTCCTGTATTTGATGGCCTGTTTGAGTTTTGTCAGCTGTCAACTGGAGGCTCTGTTGGTAAGTATAGGTTGTTTGCCAACTATTTCATAGCTTTGGTAGGTTTGTGTCAGCAATTTAAAATTTTGATGGTGCATTTAAAAATGAAGTAAATATAAGGGGTTTTTAATATATTTAAAAAAATAATCATATATCAGTTACAGACTAAAATATGAGATGGATCAAGCATCTCCGTATTGGTAAGAGATCTGTTCTAAATCAACTTATTTAAAAAATAAAATATGCTTTCATGTAACAGATTTAAAACCATCAGAAATTTCTGACTCCATTTCCTTTCATTCTTCTATGTGTCTTTTTACAGCTGGGGCAGTAAAATTGAACAGACAACAAACAGACATGGCTGTCAATTGGGCTGGGGGACTTCACCATGCCAAGAAATCGGAGGCGTCTGGTTTCTGTTATGTCAATGATATCGTGCTTGCCATCCTTGAGTTACTGAAGTAAGTTTGTGACAGGCACAAGTTAAAATTATAGAAAGTGTCAAATTTAAGTATTTAAAAGTTTGAAGATATGGATTGTAGTTACTATTTCAGTGAGTTTTCATAGCCCATGTTGAACTTCTACAATTTCAATTAAGAAAGCTCCAAGCTCTGCCTAGTTTGGCTTCAGCAAGACATTCAAACTAAAATACAGGCAAGCTGAAAAGATAACTAATAGGAGATAGATCCAAGCAACAATGCACCCTGTAAAACACCATATGCTGTGATTCTAGATGGTGGGGAAGGACTAGAGTAGCAGACTTCAGCAAATGGACAGGCTTACTTGCTTTCTGTAAGTATATCTGTAATGTCTCCCTTTGCTATGCATGGGGACAGAACGGTGGGCTAGATTGATCACTACCCTGACCCCTTAGTGCAGTCATTGTACTCATAATCCTACGCCCGTTTGGTTTCACTATATGCCTTCTTGTTTGCTATCATTTGAGTTGTTACTGAACCAAACAGGAATATTCAGGGAAGATCATGCACTGAGCTTCCTTGGATTATTACATGACCTAATGTGTCTGGTTTTAATAAATAATGAAATAACAGCTGTGCTGCTGTGACTGCAAAATAAAAAATGAGTAGTAATGAAAAAGTGATCATATAATTGACTTCAAACAGTAATACTTCACTAAAATTTCAAGTCCTGAGTGTTGCTTTTACTGCTTCAGAGGACTGTATCCCTACTAACAACACATTAATCTCATTTATTAGAAAAAATATTCTGGATATTTGACTCTTGTGAGGGGACAGCTGATTTTGCTGGTGAGGAATGAGGGAAGTAGCTGTAATCTGGAAGTCTAGAGATGGAAAATGTTTCTAAAGACACTGAGAATAGTCAATATTAACATATTAAGACATTCATTTTAATGTGCAGCATATGTTCAGGAGCTGTCTCTGCAGTCTACAAGATATGACTTTCTGTGGTCCAATCCTGAATTTTTTAGCTTAACGTGCATGTGAAGGAAGGAATCTTGCAAATAGTTATGGGTTGTGTAACTGAGAGAAACTGTCCCTGAAATTATGACTGCTTTCACTCAGTACTCCACAAAGCATGATGAAAATGCATCTTCTGATGACAGACTTTGTTCTTTACTGGAAAACATAAAATTTAAGGGATACTTACTGTTTCTAGTGCTCTAAGTCTTCAAATCACTGGTTTCTTTATCCATCTCAAACTGTCCTGAAATTTGCAGTATTTAAGAAAATAATAAACAGTAGTCTAATAAATTTATGCAAATATAAAGTGCAAAACATTTGAAACTAAGAATGTGCCTTTCTTTACAAGCTGGAGAGGTGAAAAATAAAAGTCAGTGGAAAATAAGTATTTATTTTTTGCGAGCTAATGGAACACAGACTGTGTTGGTGATTACTGAGAAGGCAGAAAGAAAGACCTTGGGGTGGATGAAAGGGAGTGAATTCAGCAGATGTGAATGACAAAGTGACGTGAGCAGAAGCACAAGGTATAGCTTCTACAGAGTGAGACAGTTTGGCGTACATACTAAATAAATTACTTATTTTGATGAAGATAAACTTATTAATGTTATTCAAACTGTACTGAGAATTCTAAGAGCATATGGTCACATCAACCAAAATCATCACAGTGATCGTAATCTTGGATTTTAGTGTCTGGTTGGGGTTTTTTTTTGTTAGTGGTTTTCTTGTTTGCTATCAGTATATTATGAATATAACAGATAATGATGGTTTCTTGTATGTTCTTCCTAGGTATCACCAAAGAGTGTTGTATATTGATATTGATATCCATCATGGTGATGGTGTTGAAGAAGCATTTTATACCACAGATCGTGTCATGACAGTATCATTCCATAAGTATGGTGAATATTTTCCAGGCACAGGAGACCTTAGGGTAAGGTTGAACATGAAATTTCATTAGGTGATAAATTCCCTCTTACTGTCTTCCTTGTAGATACTGTTTTTGCACTAGGCTACAATAACTGTGTCCAATAATGGTATACAACAGTAAGTTTTCAGAAAAAATGTTAGCCTAGAGTGATAGATTAATTGAGGAATCTTAGGAAAAAATAGTACAGGATAGTGGGGAACTAAATTATTCACTTCTGCATGAAATTAACACCTTCACTTCTGGATAAATAGGCTGAAATATTTGTTCAAATATAATTAGTTTAATTCATACAGATTTTGGAGATGTCTCTGGGAAGACAGTATGGTATATTTATAACTATCTGTACATTTCAATTCTGCACTTACAGTGAAACGTAGCTGTTTGCAGATCACCCTTTAACAGTCACAAAGCTTAAGTTACAATTTGAATTTACTATGTTCTATTTGCCTACTAATACAGTTTCTCATTTTGGAGTATTTCTTATGTCATGAAGTGTGTTTTGAGTTCTCATGATGCTCACTGCCTAAGAACTTTAGCATGCCCCATAGGCAATTATGTACTGAGCATTATAGCTGGCCTGAGGGAGGGAGCATTTGCCCGTGAAGAATTATCATTAAAGCTGTTGTAGAATCTCTGGCAAAGCTGAGAATGGAAACCAAGTTTCCTGGCCCTTCATACTAATTTTAAGTTAGTCATTCCTCATGTTAGACTCTTGTCTGTTAGAACAGGAAATTGTTCCACTTCACAGCTTGAAAGAGTATTGCAAGTATTAGGATTAATATATTCCTAGCTTCAAACTCCTAAATTAAACCTCTTTTATCAGAGACACTCCCAGGATATGTCATTCTTCTGGTGTCAGCAACTTTGCACGTTAGTCTGTGCATAGAGTTAGAAACCTTTTTAAAAAATTGTAAACATTTCTAACAAGTTGGCCTACAAAAATGCTGTGTTGGGAAAGAGTTCACTGTTTTTCTAATATGTTTAAATTGATTCATGAGATACAAATATTTGTGTTTCGACTAATACTCCTGAAAAGTGTATTTCCCAGTCTGTTGATGATACCCAGAGGGCACAGGAGTAAGTGAAAGTTGAGCAGTGAGGTGTGAAGCATTCATTTCAGTATGATTGTTGGAGCTGAATGTTATTATGGTGCTTAGATTCTGTTAAACTGTGTTCTAAATTGATTTAGGAAGAAACCAGATTAGTTTTTATCTGGGTGGTTTAACTTGACTGGCCACAAGGTGGTAGTGGTGCTTCAAACTAAAAGCAGCTCAGACCAGGATGTTTATCATGACAAGCAGTTGTTGCTGAATTTGGCTAGAATTTTTTTTTTTTTTTTTTTTTGGAAGGGTTAGATATCTTGGCTTTTTAGAGGCAGCACTTCCCGTTGACAGAGAAGTTTGTGGACTCTTCACCTCACCACACCCAGAACAAAGAACTAAAAGACAGCACAGTTGAAATAAATAGAAGAATATTTTATGGGTTTTGGGATTTATTTTTTTTATCAGTGTCGGTGACAAACAGTATCTCAGGCATGGCAACTTTTTTTCTGAGCTACTAGTTAGGATTTTGAAATGAGCATTGTCTGCATACAGGCTTTTACCAGGCTTTATTGCAATTATTGCATCCCCATAGAGATTTTTCCTATCTCCAGAGACTGCAAAGCTAATTGAACTAAAAGAAGATCTAATTCTCTGAAAAGTCAGTGTTCCTGCTGAAGGCCAGTATTGTGCTGCTTCCTTCTGCCTAACTTGGTCTGCCATTGATGGGTATTTTTCCCGTTGTAACAGCCAAATCTTCTCTTTGTTTTTGTCAGTGGGCTGTGTTACAGCTTGTTTCTGTAATTCTTTAGTTAGTTGATCTAGTTTGCTGATCAGGTTGCATTTATTTGATGCAGGAACAAATCATGTGTCAAATGATGGTGTTGTGATTGCAGCTCCATCAGTATAGCTGAATCTGAGGTTTTCTAGTTTAGCAGCATTCATCCATTTTCTACTGAATGTATTGTTCAGTCTAAACTTCCAGTGCCCTCAATAAGTTATTTGACCTTCTGCATATCTTAGATGATAGCACAAATTTTGTCGTTTATACACACAGATAGATCAGTTGAGACCATAGTTCTCCATAGCAGCTCGGGTTCTTTGAGGCAACTTGATCTGTTGGTGAATGGGAGGCTACCAGAATGCTGTATTGTTTCTTTAGGTTTTGTATCTAATGCAAGCATCAGTTACAAAAAAAGTTGCTTGAGTAGCTCAAGCAATTACTCTGTTTAGGTGGAAATTGTGTGAACGTTTGACTTTGCTGTGTTTTAGGATAAGATATATTTAATGATTTTTTTTTTAATCTGTAAAGCAAGGCAAGGAGAGGAATGGCCTCCTGAAGCAGTATAGGTTAGGTATCAACCTGCTGGAAAGCAGCTCTGTGAGAAGGACCTAGGGGTCCTGGTGGGCAAGTTAACCATGAGCCAGCTGTGCCCTTGTGGTCGAGAAGACCAATAGTATCCTGGAGTGCATTAGGAAGAGCATTGCCAGCAGGTTTAGGGAAGTGATCCTGCCCCTCTACTCAGTCAAATCTGGAGTGCTTTGTCCAGTTCTGGGCTCCCCAGTACAAGAGGGACATGGAGCTACGGAGGTGAATCCAGTGGAGGGCAACAAAGATGATGAGGGAACTGGAGCATCTCTCTTACAAGGAAAGCTTAATGGAGTTGGCCCTGTTTATCCTGGAGAAAAGACACTGAGAGTAGACCTCAGCAGTGCTTTATTTGTATATCTCAAAGGTGAGTGTCAAAAGAATGGGACCTGATGAATAACGGGCAATGGGTGCAAACTGAAATGCAAGAAGTTCCAGCTGAATATGAGAAAAAAACTATTTTGAGGGTGACAAGAGCACTCTAGTAGTCCAGCGAGGTTGTCAAGTCTCCTCTGGATATACTGAAAGCCCACCTGAATGTGATCCTGTGCAATCTGCTTTACCAGGGGGTTGGACTAGATGATCTCCAGAGGTCCCTTCTTCCAGTACTGCCCCTTCTGTGATTACCTCAGAAAATTCAGCATCTGAAAGCCCAGATGATTCACTCCGGTGAATCCTGGATAACTTGTACTTCAAATCAGCCAGCTGAGCTCAGCACAGGTCTTCAGTGTCACTCCTCTTGCAGTACTATGAAATGTTAATGATGTGCTGTGGGCAAAAAAACTCAACTGTTGACATTGTGTCTATGTTTCACTGGGCCATTTGTCACCCTCCCCGTCTCCGTCCATTCCCCCTCACACCCCTAGTAAAGGTTAGTTACTGGAAGTGACACATTACTGATGCATTCCCTGCTGAGGAGGCTTTGTTCAGGAAGAGGAAAAAGTCAGTGCCTTTCAATAGGTAGTGTTGAGAAGTTTAGTATTTGTGTTGCTGGGTTATGCTACATATGACTCGTAGTTTTTCTAGGATGTTGGACCAAGTGTGTCCTCTTTCTGCAGTGCTGCTTTTTGGTAGTAGTTTACAGCCATACCGTAATTCTCACTGTCTGCTCCACTGAACTGCTCTGCATTGCTTTCTATGTGTCCTGGTGATGAAATAAAGGGAAGAAATGGGAATGTGTGTCAAGCAGAGATCTTTAGGTTTTATGGTGATCCTTAAAATAGGAGTGGTTGCATTCAGGGTGTATTCACTTGATTTTTTTTTTTCTTTTGCAACAAACATTTTCTCTTAATACATAGGTTTTCTAGGAAAGCTGGTAAGATAGACTACTACAGTTCCTGTCTTGATGTCTGATGGAACTGAGAATAATTTGCAAATTTGTTGGGGTTTTTTTGTTCATTTAAAAAGTCTCAGTTTCTTCAAGGGCATCTGTAAGTTGGCCCTCTTGGATTTTTCTTCTCTCCCTTTTGCTGCAGCTACTTCCTCATCCTATGTTTAGGGCAATAATGTGGTTTTAAAAACCTTTCAAAGTCCAAATCTTCTATGCAACACTGAAAACATGCATGTCACCTTGCTCTTTTTGGTTTTCATAGATTTTTTTTTGCTTGGCTATTTTTACCAGACTAAACTGATTGGTTATGATTTGTCTTTTTGTCTTAAATCTTTGAATTAAAAAACTGAGTGTACTTACTGCTGTTTTAATCTTGGTGTACAACTCCTACACTCTAAATTGATTTTATAGGAGAATAGGAATCAAGTAAATTCTGCCTCTTATCCCTCACAGATATGTATAATGGTACAGAATAGCTCAGCAAACTTGTGTAGACTTTTTTCATGATACCATTCTATGTGCTTCTGTGTTTGTATTAAAGCATTTTTCATCTTTGTTTGTAGGACATTGGTGCTGGAAAAGGAAAATACTATGCTGTCAACTTTCCAATGAGGGATGGTATAGATGATGAATCTTATGGACAGATATTCAAACCAGTGAGTGTTTTGGTTTTTGTTTTTAAGCTCTCTGGAAACTACTAGTTTCATATTTTCATTATGTCAATTAATGACTTGCTGTTTTATCTTGATTATAGATTATATCCAAAGTAATGGAGATGTACCAGCCCAGTGCTGTGGTATTGCAGTGTGGAGCAGATTCACTGTCTGGGGACAGGCTGGGATGCTTTAATCTTACTGTTAAAGGTAAACAGAAAAGTGTCTGTTTGTTGTCTGTAACTTTTTACTTATTAGAAACCTCTACCCTTCATACTGTTTCTCAAGACACTTGCATGATGAGGACTGGAGTCACAAAGATTTTGTTCTTTACTATGATTAATCACCTCTTTCTTTGCTATACAGGGATGGCCAAAAGAAACCCAGAAGTTGCCTCTTTCTTTCTGTCCACCTAAAAAAGTTAAGAAGCTTGGTTTTCCATGTGTTTCCTAGCCAGTCGAGTGATTCTCTTTCTTCTATGTACAGGCTTTCTGTAGCTTTAAAGCAGCATCCTGGAATGACAGGACAACAGTCTTCTGCAACACTTATAATGATGGGCAAATAAAAGCTAGTTAGTAGTCCACTTAGCAGGACTATGGATGCTAAACATCAAACACCTTGTTTGGTGTAAAATAGGTATTATTGAAATGAGAGTACTCACTGCACTGTTAAATTTATAGTGGTGTTTGTTATACTGAGCCATATGTTAACACTCATTTTTATTAATTTTCATAGAATTAATTAATTTTAGTATTACTTAAGTTGCTACCTGAAATTGTGATTCCCTAAATTGGGATAAGATGTTAATTTAGCAAATAGCGTAAGTGTTACTGTTGCTATTATTACTATTTTTTATTATTTATTTAAATTATAAAATATTAAATGTATAGTGAACTTTTGCTAAGCCTTCAATCCAGCCTGTTTGAATCATTCGTTTTCTGGGTTTTCTTGGTTTTGTGTTTGTTTTTTTTTGATGCAACAATTTAGAGTTCTGTAGGCAACAAAATGCAGTATAGTATCTGTTGGGTCTGCAGTGTTTCAGGGTTCTTTTCTTGATTTGCACCAGGTGGCAAAGCTACTTCAGTTGCCCATACAGCTCAGATTTTTTTCCATCTTACATATCTTGGAAACCAAGAGAGCTGCTGCCTCCTACAGATGCCTTTCAGTATGCTGTATCTCCCTGGAGTGTGTACTGTCTTGGCACCAGTTCACTCTGTAAGCAAGACTTAGCAACCTCTAATACAGGTTCAAATTTAGAAGTAGAAAGGGCCAAGTACTGATTTTGTTTTCCCTTCTTCCCCCATTGCATTTGACTGAGAAATTGTCCCTAAATTTGTCACTGTGTATGACATCAGTTATGAAAAGACAGAACACTAAACATTCTAAGATCATTTCAGAACAACAACAATAGACCATCATGCAAAGTCTCTGAAGACTGGGATGGATGATGTTCATTGTGCTTTGTACATTTCTAATCTGTAGGTCTTGACTTCCTGTGAGGTTGTGCTTAGCTCTAGGGGGAGACAGTTCTGTTTGAATCAATTCAGTTCTTACTTGTTAAGTGTGACTGCATATGTTTGATTAAATAGTTCGTTATATATTCTCTTTAATAGATATTTTGCATATGTTGTCAACTCTCTTTTGTTTGACAGGTCATGCTAAATGTGTGGAAGTTGTAAAGACTTTTAACTTGCCACTGCTGATGTTAGGAGGAGGAGGCTACACAATTCGTAACGTTGCTCGATGCTGGACATATGAAACTGCTGTTGCCTTAGATTGTGAAATTCCTAATGGTAAATATTAATATTCAAATTAATATTTTATTAAGAAATAGTCATGGGAGGTTTTAAGTAAACAGCAGAAATTTTTATAGATAGCTGTAATGCATCAGTTTAGAATAATCTGTAGAAAATTATTACTAGGATTTAGCCAATAAATTTTCAGTATCTTATGCACTAAATAAATGTAAGTATTTAGGGCTTTTTTTATGCCTTAGCAAAAGCTTTAAATGACTGAATCACTTTTTGAAAATTCAAAATGTAGAACTTATGGAACCTTACTTGTAATTATTTCTAATATGAATATCATCATTATGATAGAACATATACTGCAGTTTGACTGTAGCGGTGTCGATCTGTAAGTTGTACAACACAGACATGGTGTACATAAGAAATTATTGACTGTGTCCACTTTACATAGCAAAACTACTGTTTCTTCATTTTATCTGACAAAAGTAGCTGTGAAAGTATATTGACTGCTACTCTTCCATTTCACTCAATTTTGGCTATACAAACTATCTTAAAGTTTAAAACCAGAAAAAACAATAGTAGACTGCTTTTGAATAGTTGAGTACTGAAGTAATTTCTCTGAGGAAGATCTCTAAAGATCCTGGACTCCTTTTACTTCTGGCCAAATATGCTCCTGGATATGTTTTTGGAATGCGATTTATATAAAATTGCTGTTTGAACTGATTTATTGCACATGAGTCACTGGCAGTTTGCATTTTGAACCACAACTTTGCTGATAACGTTTTGCTATTCATGTATCTCTTGGTGGATTCAGTGTTTCCATCTGACTTCAGCAGAATGCTGCTGTCATTGAGGGAAGACTATTTGGAATGTGCCTTTCAATATATATTTTCCATTTTGCATGTCGACATATATTCTTTGTCAGCCAAAGCTTTTGAAGACACAGTAGCAGTTCCTTATCTTGGGACTTTTATTTTCTATTAGCATGCCCCTTTCAATGGGTTACATATATACATATACATATATATATATATAAAGTTTTTAAAATTTTTTTGACATTCTTCTCAACTTTTTGGGTCCCTGTTATCTTTAGTCTGTTCTGAGAAATGCTGGTGTATTTCTAAATGCTGCAATAGCAACTTAATCTTCCTGTCTGCTTTCTGTCCACCTAACCAGATCACTTATCCTGTAATAATCTTAAATGATGAAAGACAAAGGGCACAATTAAAAATGGATTTCAGTGTCTTATTTCTTAAAGGTTCTTCGGATTTTTTTTACGTTTCTCTTAATTTGTCTGGAAAGATACAGTCATATTCAATGTAAAATACTGCTGTTGTCCTGGCTATGTATTCTTCATCAACTTCATTTTGGTGGTTTAGTGTTCTAGTTAGGGGACCATTTTCTGTGAAAATGCAAAAAGTGGGGTAAGGAGGGAAACAGAGACTGAACCAATGTCCAGCACTTACCAACGATATTGAACTATCTGTGGTTTTCAGCCTAGTAACAAGTATTAAAACTTGTCCTGAAGGAATGTTTTGGATGGATCACTTAAACCTTTTAAACTGGACTAGCTTTGAAAACAGCTACAAGAAATCATCAGTTGATCTTCTCTTTCCTGAAGAAGTATATTTGTAAATTATTTTTCAAATTCGTTATTGTGTTGTTCAGTGTGTAATTGCAATAGATCTTTCTCTTTGTATTTTGCCAGGAAATTTAAGTTCATTTATTGAATAATTTAGAGGAAAACCACTGAACAGTCCAGATAATGAATAAGTATTGCTTGCTTGAATGCTTAAGGTTTGACGATTCTCTTAGTAAAATCCTGTCAAATCTACTGTTATGTTTAAAATCTTTTTTGGGTAACAAAGTTGTCTTGGCTTTTGGTTTATAGAGTTGCCATACAATGACTACTTTGAGTATTTTGGACCAGACTTCAAGCTTCATATTAGTCCTTCAAATATGACTAATCAGAATACACCAGAATATATGGAGAAAATCAAGTAAGTAGTGATTACCTTATTTATCAAGTAGGTCATGTGGATCATGTTTCTCCAGAGGTTTAATTGTTAGGCAGTTTTGAAAACTCTATACCTTTCTTTGTTCACTAAAAATAAGTACTGGAATAGATTTGACATGTTTTTCATTTCTGTTAGAAGAGGGGCTTTTTGAGAGTCTCTTCCTCCAAAGGAATGCAAGCTTATGAAGTCCCATGACTATAACTGTGAAAATTTATGACCCAGCTTGGATTTTTACTTTTTCCAGCATCTGAGAAGATTACTGTTTTACTTGGATTCCCATTCTAATTTTGCAGAAAGTTTATCCTGCCAGGAAAGAAGCTGATGTGTCACGACAATTAGGATTTCTAATTCTCAGCTCTTGTGTCTAAACATGGACTGGGAATGTCATTCTTTGTAGCTGTCAGCTACAAAAATAAAAAATCATATATGAGCTTGAACATCCAAAACTGTGGAAAGACAGTGATACATGTGCAGGCAATTGAGTGGCTGTGATTTGACAAATCCACAAGGTTTGAGCAGTGCTCATTGACAAGCTGTGGTGGTTGTGTGTTTTTAGCCTGTGCCACTCTAGATACTTAGTCTATTCCTCCTTGCATCTTGACATTTTGATTGAAAACAAATATTTTACTTCAAGGGCAAAGTAATGCATACACAATCAATTCTCTGCTGAACTGATAGGAGGTATTTGGTTAGCTTGAAATACTCTTGGCTTACTGTGGTTTGTCCTTAAAATAATAAACTGCCACCCCTGCCCTAAGTTTTAACAGGCTGTTAACAGTACACAGGAATTCTTTTGGTTACTAAAAGTAGCTGGATAAAGATGTGAAATTGCATGTGTAAGTTTGCCACTACTGCTATAACCTTAAAACCTGTCAAATTGCAAAATTCACCAAAGCTGTTAAAATACTAATTTTTAAGTGATTGGTATATAGACTGTGATGGGTGTTCATAGCACAACTGTATCAATCACAATCAAATGAAAGGGGTTTAGTTTTTAATAATGTGCAATGGGAGAAAAAGCCCACTTATTTTTTGGTAATGTAATTGTACAAAATTTCTCAGTAGTAATGTAGTTCTCCAGCTGGTGATCTGCCAGGCTGCTTGCTGTATGTTATATGTTGTTGAGCTTTTGTTGTGCAAGTAGGCTTCAAAACTTGCTGCTGCGATCCCAGGCACAGATTGCTCTCTCTCAATAGAAACACAGAATCTCACATTCTTATACTGGCACAAGATCAATGACCTATCATTTTGGAGAATCCTCCTTCAGTTCATTGTGTGCTTTCACAGACACCTGGCTTTAGGGACCTCCCTGGCATGGCAAAACTACTTTGCCAGGTCATGTGATTTAAACAGAGGCAGAGACTCTTAAAGATTCCAAAAAAGCACCAGTTGCCCTTTAGCCCTTCAGATTGTGCAGAAGGATGCTAAGATAATTGTTGCAAATGCTGATATTTGATGCTTGCCAAGCCTGCCTTTCTACTTGCACTTAGGGATGATAGTTTTGAATCCCAAAAGAAGCCCAGTACCCTCTCCTTTTCCTGCACATGGTGCTTTGCAGTATATCATCCATCACATCGGGTTGCTTAGACAGGACAGAACTTGTCTCTGTTCTTGCTGAAATAGCAGATAAGGAAACTTATCCAGATGAATTACTTTTGTCATTGCTGCACACAGTTGGGAAGTCTTCGTGCTTTTAAGTGTCTGACTTTCTAAGAAACTAGAGAATAGTGTATTATCTATCTTGATAATCTATCTTATTATAAACAGAGCAGTATTGACACCAGTTTAGCATAAGTGGGCAATACTTGTGCTGACCCTGTGGGGAATTAAACATTGAAGTTGATTGAAATAAGTATTTGTTAAGTACAAAGAAAATGATGTTCAATTACACTGTGGATACTAATGGTCTCATAGGGATGGAAAACTTCCTGAACTTGGCATGCTATTTTTTTTTAATTGAAAAATGAAACTGACTCTAAAGCAAAGCCAGGTTAACTTTGAATGCAGAGTTCAGAACTGCATAAAAAAGTCCAAGGAAATGCTACTTCTGTGTAGTAATAACTTTTCTCGTCTGTTACTCGCAGGCAACGCTTATTTGAGAACTTGCGCATGTTACCTCACGCACCTGGTGTCCAGATGCAGGCCATTCCTGAAGATGCTGTTCATGAAGACAGTGGAGATGAGGATGGAGAAGATCCAGACAAACGCATTTCTAGTAAGAAATATATTTTCGTGGTAGAACATGACCACAGTTGTATGGGATTTAATTGTTCAGAACCTTAGTTGTAGTAGTGTGCAGTATTGGAAGACTGGCACTTTTGTTTCCTGAATAAAAAATTTTACCTCTGGTCTGCCACTTTTGGTGTTTTAAGGTGGCATCTCTGTGCACATTTGAACCTCTTAAAGGGTCTAATGAAGTGCTAGAAGAGCATGTGTTTTTGCATCTTATGGAACAGCCTGGCTGTTTTAAATCTGTAATAGATACTTCAGAAGACTTAATGAATTTTGACTAAAGGAACAGTACTTTACTTTTTTGTTGACTAACAAAAGACAGAAACTATGTTTCCCTTTGAGGTAAAGTGAGATACAGTGTTTAAGGGGGGGGGGAAAAGTCTTTTATTTGCTTTTTTGTTATGAGACAGAGATTTTGTATACTTGTGACACTACTCTTGACTTTGTCATTGTAACCCTTCCATGAACTTTGAGTTGTTCTTCAGCTATAGCCAAGTTTCCTGCTACCTTTAGTCTTTTTTGATGGTGATTAGAATAATTCTATAACCTCTTATCAGTGCACTATCCATTTTCCGAAGTGTTGAAAGCATTATTTTTTCTCCTGTGATTTAGTTTTCAGTATTTGATGTTTTATTTGATACAGGGTTAAAATATTCCCACTCTCCCCCTGTGTTTCTGCAAAGCTATTTTTTGGAAGTTACTGTGTGAGTCCCAGAGTATCTTAAAAGATAAGTTGTTTTAACTGTAATTTAGTTTATCAGCATTAAATGACTGTAGTATATTACTACTCATTCTTAATTTGATAGTTCTTTTTTTATTAGGCCTATTGTAGTTGGGCTTTTTGATTAATATCATAAATCTGAATTCTAGTTCGAGCATCTGATAAGCGCATAGCCTGTGATGAAGAATTTTCAGATTCTGAAGATGAAGGGGAAGGTGGACGACGAAATGTTGCAGATCATAAGAAAGGAGCGAAGAAAGCCAGGATAGAGGAAGACAAAAAAGAGACTGAGGACAAAAAAGCAGGTAGGACTGTGGTGTAATTTTGTCCTATATTTTAGAACTGCAAATGTCAGTCCAACCAGGAGACAGATGTTTTATCTGTTAACAGTTAATTAGTTGTTGAGATGATGTATTTTTTTCTATCATATTTAAATCATCTATTTTAAATTAATCAGTTTCAAGATACAGCTATTCAGACTAGTAAAATTGTTTCAGGCAAGGGTTATTGTTTCTTCCCCACAAGCTTGAAGTCTTGAAGCCAGGGATTTGTATGACTTTATGAAATAGAAATGAAAAAATATATGTTGGGCAAAACATTTGTTCCTGTTTGCTTTTGTGAGGTGAGCCAACTAGTTTTCTCTGAAACAGAAACCGGGTAGGGTTCTCGGGACAGTGTAATTCCAAGGACTCTTGATTTTTCTAAGAACTGGATACATCTCAAGCTCAGGGGAACTCCAAGTCTCATGACTGCATGCTGTCATTGTGGCCAGTCAAGAGAGACCTTGCCTTGAGGCATTCTGAATCACTTGGCATCATGCCCAGATTGCTCCTTTGGATGGATGCATGTAACATTGTACTTTAATATGTAACTAGTAACTTCTTCTAAAAGCCAGTTTCCTCTGGCTAGAAATATATACAAAAAATAAACTTGGTCATGCTCTTTGCTTCTTAAGTATTTTAAGGCTTTTTTGCATCTTTTAGTGTATTTAAAATCTTGTGATTTTTCAGATGTCAAGGAGGAGGATAAAGCCAAGGACAGCAGTGGTGAAAAGACAGACGCCAAAGGGTAAACACTAATTAATTAACAACGTCATCTTTTTGGGAGTGTTTGTTAAGTTAGTACTGTATAATACTTTTCAGTTCTGTGGAGATCACTTTCGGTTCCTCATAATACTAAATATTTTAGAATCATGACTAGTAATTCAGAATTGCATTTCTAAATCAGTTAATTAAAAAAATAAAACAACTTATCAGTTTGTTTTTGCCTTTGTACAGAGCAAAATCAGAACAGCTCAGCAACCCTTGAACAAAAGATAGCCTCTCATCAGTTGCAGAACATAATACTAGAGTCAAAGAATACCTAAAAGGAGAAAAGTTTTCATATGGAGAGAGACTGCTGATTTCATTTTGTACTATTTGGCATGGACTGTATTTATTTTCAAATGGCTTTGTTCTGTTTTTTGGCAAGTTGTATTGTGAGTTTTCTAATTATGAGGCAGAAATTCCTTTCTTCACCACGCTTTATGTAATAGTATTTAAAAATGGATGTGAGTTATTATGTTAAATGTCTAAACTGATCTATTAAAGTAATTTGCCTTTCCTGAGCTGATTTTACCTTTTTTGTAATTTTATCTTTATTAAAAAAAAAAAAAAATGTACTTGGTTGTCTTTTGTCCATCATTGAACTACAAAGAGAAAAACCTCTATATAAGTTAGGCAGACTTTAGGCAGTCTTTAGGCAGACTTGTACTTATCTATGAGTACCCATGTGTTTAAATGGACAGCTGCCAAACACGCAAGTTGAACTGTGTTGCTTTCATTGACTCCACACATTCCAACGGTTCCTGCATGAGATGCAAACAACGTGTATGGGTGTACAGGTGCGATTTGAACAGGCTCAATAAACGGGTGAAGGGATGCTGGAATAACGTGATCGTATGAACTCACATTTTAATGTGAATGTTTGAAATTCTGCAGTCACATGCCTTGTACTGTCCAAGAACCTTTCCAGCCATCAGAATCTACCTGAAAAAAATTATTCATTTGCTGTTCATGAAATCAGTATATGGTCATATTGCAAAGCTTGCAAGATAGCAAGTGAAAATTTGGATTTAAATTAAAACCCATTCCAGTTTTTTTACAACTCGGAGCAACATAAAACTTTCTCACTCTTACAGAGAAAGGATTTTACTGCCTGCCTCCTTCATTGATTCATTAGTTAGTTCTGGTGCCTGAATTAACAGAGGCCTCAGTGCCCCGTCCTCTTTTTCTTTCTCAATCTACAATTGTCTTACTGGTTCATACTTAATGAAATATATAAGCTTTGAAATCAAGATTTCAGAGCAGTAAACACAGAAGTTAGCATAACTGCACTGCTACTCAGTATTTTTTTCTTTTTTTCAAATACAAATTTTTCTTGCTACTTTTTTAACCTATTTTCTCTCTGTGTTTGGAGTATATGTTGATGTTGTGCCTGATGCACCCCAGGACAGGATTGCCCCTCCTGGCTGCCAGGCCAGTGCTGACTCATGTTCAACTTGCCATCGACCAGGAGCCCCAGGGCCCTTTCCACAGCACTGCTTTCCACCATCTCATTCCCCAGCCTATCCGTCCATCCAGAGTTGTCCCATCCCAGGTGCGTAATCCGGCACTTTCCTTTGTTGAACTTCATGCGGTTGGTGATTGCCCAGTCCTCCAATTTGTCAAGGTCTCTCTGCAAGGCCTCCCTGCCCTCACGGGAGTCAACAGATCCTCCCAGTTTTGTATCATCTGCGGCCTTGCTTAAAATCTCTTCCAGTCCTGCATCCAAGTAATTTATAAAGATGTTGAAGAGCACAGGGCCTAAGATCGAGCCATGTAGAACTCCATCAGTAACAGGTCACCAGTCTGATGTCACCACATTCCCTATAGCCTTTTGTTGCTCACCCATGGCATGAGGTGTTTATCCAGCTGTGTGCCTGACATTTTGTCCAGAAGGGTATTGTGAGAGACAGTATCGAAAGCTTTACTGAAATCCAAAAAGATTACATCAGCTGGCTTCCCTTGATCAACCAGATGGGTTACCTTGTTATAAAAAGGAATCAGGTTTGATAAACAGGACCTTCCTATTATAAAGCTGTGCTAGCTGTGACCAGTGACTGCATTGTCTTTCAGATGTTTTTCAATATTGTGTGAGGAGAAAAGTTTTGTTTTCTTAATGTTTTTTTAGTATACGCTTTGGGTTTGTATTTTTTTTAGTCTTTAATCTTTCTGAACATTTAATTTGGATGCTTGGGTAAACTTTACAAGAGTTAGATTCTTAAATATGTAGGGAGAGATATAAGGTTTTTTTTCAACACCCATGTACTTGTGTTATGTTCTTTCTTCCAGGAAAGTACCCATAAGACTCCCATTAGGGTTTGTCTGATTCTGTCTTGAAAAATCACATTTAAATTTTTACTGCAGTTTGGTGTAGCTGACAGGTGATTCCCTGCTATTTTCATGATAATATTTTAAAGTAGATTTGCCCGGTGATTTAAGTATTATGCTAACTTGTTCTTATATATGACTACAGAGAAGACTTAGAATTCAGTTCTACGAAGAGTAGTATGAACTCTTAATTGCCCACTTCCAATGTTTGCTACCTTTTTGTCTGAAGTTAAGAAAGGATAGCAATTCTCTGTCATTTAAAATGCTGTTAGTTTTAAATAATTTGTGGATTAATTGCTGGTTCTGTTGGAAATGAACACTAAGTATGAGAGTAGAACTAGTGGACTGAAATACAGTATTTAAGAGAACAAAATCGTGGGGGGTTTTACATGAATTAGACAGTTGCTGGCAGTGGACTATGACATGTTTCTGCTAGACTGAGAACCTCTTCAGTAATACCCATGCAATAAAGTGTTGCGTCTTTGTTTCATTTGAATGGAGATAGGTAAGGTGCAAATGCTGTAGGACCATGCTCTGGCCAAATGGTCAGTTTCCCTTCCTCTAGTCTTATGTTACTTCTCAGCTCACTTTTTCCGAAAAAAAAACCCAGAGAAGCAAACCAAAAAACCCAAAACACACACACAAAACAAACAAAACCAAACGCACTGCTCCCCCTCAAAAAAACCCCAAATGCAACCAACCAAAAAAATCCAACCCACTCCAAGAAGAAAAGTGTTTCACTTAATATTTTAAACATTCCCTCTGCAAACTTTGTGTGCTGTAAAAGGGTCCTGGTCTGTGCCTGACCTCTGTGAGGATTGGGGAAGAATGTTTGGGCAGGGGATTGGATGGTTGCTGTGAAAATTAACTTATTTAATCTTTTAGTGAATGATCTATGCCATCTTAGAGCATCTGAAACTTCAGAGATGCTTTTTGTGATCTTAACAGTCTTGAGGAGGAATTGCTGCATTTTTCTTTTCATGACTGAACTATGGATTCAGAGACAAGTCCTTTCTATTTAGCAAGTCTTCTTCAAAATGAACTTGGAATTGTGGCCAAAAAAGTTGAATTTATAATGTGGTTTGCTTTCATGTATTTGCAAGCCCCACAGAAAATACATTTCATGTGCTTGCAGCTTCCTGTTCTTTCAATGAGTTGCATTTTGGGAACATGAGTTTGTGTGTGGGGAGGAAAAAATCCAAAAGGGAATTCAGAATTTCATTTGCTCAGAGCATAGAATTGCTTACTTCTGTACATATAAATGCTAGTGCTTGAAGATGGCTGATGTGGCTACTCTTAGCCAGGTTTTCTGTGTGATTTAGAAATCTGTAAATAGAACCATATGAGAAAGGATTATTATTTATGGTTAATAGATGTTGCAAACATACAGCCTGTAAGATGATATCCAGAACACAGCAGCAGAAATAGTACCTATTATCAATATGTACTAATATCAATACCAACTATGAGATGTTTTTTGGTTTGTTTTGGTTTTTTTTTTCAAAAGAGTAATTTGTATTAATTGTCTGTTTGTGAGGTGAAGACATAGAACATGGAGACTAATGTGTGACCGTATTTGGTCATATTATAATTCACTCCAAATGTTTGAAAGTTGACTTCAACAAATAGAATTGTAAATGCAAATGTAAACATCTGTTCTTGGGTATGAAGCACTGGCATGAATGATGTGTTTGCAGAGGGGGGGGATTTGGTGAACTTCAGCTATCACCCGTGTTTCCTCAGCACCACCAAATATGTTCTTTGCTCCCCATCCCATGGCAAGAGAGTAGCTGCAGTCTCTTTCCCCTCTATAGCTGTGTCTTGTTTTAACAAGCTCTCTTTTAGTAATTTTTTAAGTGAGATAATTTTGCGCTTTTGAAAATGTTTCTTTAGCTAACTAAAAATGGATGCAGCCATTCGAAAATTTTGTCTTCTAAGTGACAGGTTTGCTATTTTTTGCTAGAAAAAAAATCCTTCAAAATCTTTATCTCTTTTTCTGCTTCACTTGTGTCATTTTGTTTAGTCATATCACCTTTGTAAGAGTACACACACAGGGAATTATATGAGCTTATTTTAAAAAAAGGTTATATACCACACTCAACAGTAAATTTAGTGAAGTGTTCAATTCTTTCCACCTTATCTTAGAGAATACCATATCTCTGAAATGGCCCTTCGTTTTAGACAGATGACCTGGCAAGCTATTTAAGCTGGATACCAGCAGGCAGAAATAAAGAATAACTTCCTAGGTTAGAAACTTGTGTTAATAACAGTGTAGACCTAATATTTTCCATGGTTATGTTGCCTGAAGTAGAAATAAACAAAAAAACTAACCAATCAACCAACCAAAAAAAAAAAAAACCAAACAAAAAGCCCCTCAAAAAAGGAAAGAAAAGAAAAAAGCTGTGGGCAAACTTTTAGTAAATCCATGTTGCATTTGCCAAACCATCTCCACATGGGTAATGCATATGCTGAATTGCTCTTTGTTTTTTAAGTCTATTTTAAAAACTTTCTTTATGTGATGCTCTTTTAGCAATATTTGATTCCATAAAATGCCCCAGAGACTTAGCTGGTGGAGGAAAAAAATCTATATCATTGCAGATTGTATTGTGCTGCTGTATTAAGCCTAGAACAAAATTGACTCAGTATTTTAAAAGCAGTCTTTTCTTTTTCAGGCTAGTGAGCAATTGAAGACAGACAAATCGACATTTGGGCTTGAAGTGGAGGGAAGATCAGAGTGAGAAGGGTTGTGAGTCAGAAAGCCATGCTGTTGTGTGGCCGACTGAGATCTCATTTGGTCGGGAAGGTTTTCAAACACAATAGCAACACACTTCTAAAGTTTCTACTTAGTACCTTTCTGTGGAGAGTGAAATTATAAGGCAGATTTCTGACAGCTCAGATTGGAAGAACAATACTTAAACACCATGGATTTTTAAACGGAACCTTTCTGTGCTGACAGTCTTCACATTAACCTTTTCATTATGTGAGTGAAAGGGCCATGCCTCTCTACTTACTGTGCAGGGTTTTTTTGTTGTTTCCCTTCCCTCCTTCCTCCCCTTCCCCCGCTATTTTTGGCAGTGTGTTTTCATTCCCTGTTCAGTGAGTGGTAACACTAAAGGAATCCATGAATAGCCAGTGCTTCTGTAACTGCAGATACACATGTTAGTAGTTCAAATTCAAAAAATAGTGCTATGCACCTGAACATCAAAAACCTAGACACTCTCCTTTTTTTCTTTTCTTTTTTCCCTAAAGAAAAAAGCAGAATGCTTCTAGAATTGCCCTGCAGAATTTTACATGCTTCTTCCACCTACAGACAAACATTAAAACCGGTAAAGATGGTACATTTTCCTCAAACCAGGTGTTGGTCTAAACCATTGGCAACGTGGGAATAATACATAAATGCTCAATTTCTCTATCTACAACAAGCAGGAGTCCGTGACAGCATGTGTATACAAAGCACAAACAAAACAGTCAGAGCTTGGTGTTTTGCAGAAGTAAGGACTTGTGCTTGACTTATGGGATGAAGAAGAAGGACCTCAGCAAGGCTGTGCTGCTCTGCAGCCCCCAGTGAAGGTCTCCTGTATGTGGTACCTTGAAAAGCAGTTGCTTAGCTTTCAGAAGCAGTCCAAGGAGGGTGATGCAGGTCTCTGTTCAGCCTAATTTAGACTTTCTCTTGTTTACTCTTCACAGGCAGGTGTTGCTCAGCCTGGACTGCATTGAGAGACATTTCTAAGGCTCACATAATCTCTGAAACTCATTTAGTTTGGAAACCATTCTACACGCCCCTGCCTAAAGCTATGTTTGTTGTATCAGAGGGAAATAGGCTTGAAGAAAGAAGAAATCCGACCCCTGGTATCTGTAAATCTGACAAAAGTGTTTTCTGTTCTGTTTACCTTACTAGTATTTCCTGTTCTCAGATGGATGGTGCCTTAAGTCTAAAAACATGAGGTAAATTCAAGTCACGAGTTATTTTGAGGTCCTGAACTGAAAGAGCCATTTGGGATTTGATGTTGAGAGGCAGATGAACAGCATTTCTGCAAATCAATACCTCCAAATGAAAGTTATGGAGAGCCTGACATCTTGTAGTTTCTAAATTGATGAACTGAAATTTTGGAGCATGAGTTAAGCCTTTGTGTGACAGCAACAATGATTACTTACTACATACATGCCTATCAAGGTTTCTCTACATGGTGACACGAAAAATTCCTTTAGAAATTTCCATTTTTAATATTAAGAATATTTCCAGTACTGTTACAAATCTGCTTCGGTAGGAGTTTGTTGTTTGTTTTCTTTCCTCAGATTGCTAAGTCGTCTCCTGAAGGCAGGCGAGGAGAATTTGCAGTGCAGGCCTTGGCATGTCCCCACCGGGTTCATTGTCGATGTGTGCTGGGCCTGCCTGGGCACGCCACAAAGGAGCAGCAAGGCATGATACCGTGGCTGGTTTGGCTCTTTGAAGCCCAGAGTGATACAAACCTTGATGAGTGGTTGGGGTAGCTCCTGCAGGGACAAGTGTTGAGACAGACCGCAAATAAAGGCGCGTCTCTTCTAACACGCTGGCTTGAAACGACCTTGCTCAGCTTTCGGCAACAGTCTTGCCGGGACAGAGTTCAGCTCAGGTTTAATTTAAAATTAGGTCTCAGGTAGGCTGAGCTCGTGTATAAGTGAAACAACGCTGGCTGAATGCATTCAGTGCTGGGTGAATGCATTCCAGCAGCAGGGCATTGAACTCTGGTGTTAAGACTGGAACACTTAATTCAGTTAAGGCTGAGTTATACCTGATAGAAAGGAAATTGAAAGGAAATCTTGCTGTTGCTGCTCTTATCAGGGGGTGCAACAATGGGACTTTTACTTTTAGTTCTGCAGACCACGCTTCACCAGGGTTGCCTCCTTCTCCCCCACAGCAATCTTGTCTGTTCTTGCTTAAAAACAAGCAAGTCTTGCCTGTGCAGGCCCAACCGTGGGATTTCCTGGCTACCAGGAGTACGGAACCCTGCGAGAAGGGCCTTTGGGTAAAGGTATTTGCAGAGTTTCAGATGTTGCATGTCAGCGAGGATGCACTCCTCTGTTCCCTTTCTTTTGGGGGATCACTTCTCTTTATGGGCCAGAGAGCAGCTTAGTTCTGTGTGTAGTCCATGTGCAGTTCAAACTTGTTTGACACAAGCAGTTTTTGTGCCCAACCAGAACATGGAGTCATTTCTGAGAAGCATGAAGCACTGCCTCTGAGGGGGTGGGAGCCAGCAAAAGAGGAATCAGGGGCTCCACCTCTTCCCTCCTCCTTGTGCAGGAAGTTTTATGGGAGGCTGTCACCCTGGTGGGGACATTGCCCTCCAGGACAAACAGAGGAGGTATGACCTCAGTCAGCTCTGCTCCTTTGCAATGAAATGCCGTAAACAAGGGCTGCCTGCATGTGATAGCTCTTTGTTAATCTAAACACAGCTAATATAAAAGATGTGGAAGGCCCTAGAGAAACTGTTCAGCAAAACAACAGAGCCAAAAGCCTCATTACCAAGCACTTAACTAACATGCTTCTGATTTCTTTGAAAAGAAGCTCAGAAAACATGCGGTGAAATCCTGCAGCCTTTTTCTTGCACTCCTGAATGGTCATTAAAATCACTGTTGCCCTGTTTAAGGAATTTGAAGTGTGTCTCTTAAGGCTAAAATGTGTTCAGAGTATCCCCATCTCACCCTGCTGGAAAAAGACCCCAGTCCCAGAGGCTGAGAGCACTGGATGAGCTTTCATCTCCATAGTGTCAGCTCAAGCACTGTTTTCTTTATTTCAGCTTTTTTTCTTGCCCTCACACTTCCTCAGCCTGTGCCAGTAACCCAGTCAAAGGTGACATAACAAGAGGCTTTGGGGAATTGTTCTGAGACTTGGAATGACCCAGCAAAGAGGTTCTGTGCACTCATTCTCTTACAGGCTGGCACCACTGTAGTGTGCATGGTAGGTGGGAAGAGGCAGAGGTTAACTAATGTGGTACCAGTACTGAAAGAAAGGCTTATCAGTTTTTTTTTTTGGTGTTCCTTCTCCTTGTTAAACACAGGGCTCACTTTCCAGGGTACAAATTACATCAGTTTAAAAGCAGTGTTACGGAAGTATTCCATACTGAAGGTGGCCAGTCTTTTCAATATTAATGTTTAAATAGGGAGTAAATAAGTCCTTCTCAATAAGACTACTGGAAAATACTACCTAATTTTTAAAAGGATTTTGTCCTTTCCAATTTAGTATTTCCATTTTAAAGCAGTCTTGAACATTTGATGTTTAACTCCCATTGAGTTCCTAGGCTGCTGCTCTAGCAAGGACATCTTGTCAAATCTGTGATAAAAACATGACTACTTTATCAGGGTAAAACCTTACCTACTTCATCAAAAAACAAAAAGTCTACCTGCGAAATAATTTCTCTTGTTTGGTCTTTTCACTGTTTCAGCTCTTTTTCCTTTTGCCTGTTCTCCAGACCCAGCTGGTAGATCAGGGAAATGCTGCTGCACGTTACCTGTGAAGAACTGAAGAGCTGCTACAAACTTCTGTTGTGGTCCTGCTACTATGTGTAGTCCTATGTATTGTTTCACTTCTGCCTGAAGTTTTGTTGCGGATGAAGGGCTTGTTTGTAAATTCTTTTGGAGTTTCTCAGCTTGGTGAGTTCTGTAAGGGGTGGAGTGTTCAGTGTGTGATTGCCAAAAATACTTGGACACATCCTTCAAATGTTTATTGTCTTAGGCTTCTTGCAGCTGCTTTTATGGGTTTTTTCTATCCCTACTTTTACTGCTCAGTTTTTCCTGATTCATCATAAAACCCAAATTTAACAATCATGAGGACTATGCAGAATTATTTACTTACCAATGTGTAGTCCCTTCTGAAATTGTTGCTTTATAGAACTTTCTGGGATGCGCTGGCACTTTGTGTACTTCTGAATGAGCTCTTAAGGGTTGACCTCTGTTTCTTCCTCTTATTGATAAAGTCCGAGGCAACAGTTAGCAAGTACCAATCCAGTGCAAATTGAAGACATTCTTTCACTGTTTTATTTTCCCTTCCATCCCAGCTCCTAAGTTTTCATACCACTACTGTGTGTCCTTTTCATGATCTGAAGCAGACAATAGATAAAGATCCAGTGAAAATAGCTGCAGACATGGCATGATAGGCATTGAAAGAGCATGCACAGCACAGGGTAAAAAATATTAGCAACTCATACATTCATGTTGCCCTTTTCCTTTAATACCAGGGTGCTTGTGCTACTCGAAAACAGCACATTGAAAAATAAATCAGTTCTTGTTAACTTCACCCTCACATACACACATAAAAAACCCCAAAAAACTCCACTTGTAGCCCACTGTCTCTGTCTTGAAATGGAAACACATTAGTAGGAATGCATTTTGGAGATTTTAAAAGGCCTGGTACAGGCAAACTGAACCCTTCTCTCCAAGACCCAAAGTCTTCTGGAAAACTCATATTGAAATAGCAGACCAAATAACCTGGAATAAAATGGAATAAAGTGGAATGGCAATCTATTTGTGTGGTTTGGACCCACCCTTTTGAATGCTCTAGTGAAATAATTCCCTATGAAAATCTACAAAAAAGCATTATAAAGATTTTCCTTTTTAAACTATATATATTTCTTTCAAGTAAACTTTTCCTTTCTGCTCAGCAGCCAAGAAACTGTGCTCTGCATGGGATAGCTGAGGGTTATATGGGTAAACTGGATCTAAATAGCATGGATTTTAGCACAACTGTACCTAAATTTTGATTGCCCAGAGGAATGCAGATTCTGAAGCGTTGTTCCTAACTTTTCTGTGATACAAGTGAGGCAATTCCACTGGCAGCCTACTGAACATAAAGCTTCTTAAAGGAGGCCTTAATGAAACTGATGTTTGTTTTTGAACAGTCTCTCAAGCTCCCCTTGGGAGACACAAAGAGATATTCCATTCCCTTCGATTTATTTACTTTGGACCTTCTGAAAGTAGGTACTCAAGTTCTGAATTTTAAAAAATCAAAAAACTAGATGTTGAGAAGGAATAGGACTGGAAACTTGGAATTCTTGAAGAGTCTTAGCCTCAATAAAAAAATTTAGAGCATGTCAGCATCTCATCCTAGAGTGAGGGTGATGCATTCCTGAGCTGTCTTTACAGCTAGGTGCAGCATAATCATACTGGATAATTTTTTCCTGAATTAAGTTCTGCTGAAGGACAGGACGTGTTTGATGCAGAACCACGTGGGCATGGCTGACCTGTACTTAGCTGAAAAAACACTGTGTCCATGCAGTGCTGTAGCTGCACATCTCTGTTGGCTCTCCATTGCACAGCTGGTAGGATCTTTCTGTTCATGTTTGAAAACAGAAAGATAAGTCTTAACAGGCTTAAACAGACAGTTTAAAAAATCTGTTTCTGAAAATCATTGTAGTAGCTCTGTTGATAAAGTCAATAATCCCCTTTTCTAATCCCAGGAATGGCCATGCTGAAGAAAACACCTTTTTGGAAAGAAAAAAAAAATTCTAAACTTTATGTAGGATCAAGAGAGAGGAACAATTCAATTAAATTATCTCCACCAATCTGATGCTCAGGTTGAATTCACCCTAAGGGCATATGTATTATTTTGACATACAGGACATTCTGCACGAACTGATCACACCATTTCTGAGTAACTATCCATAAGAAAAGGGAGAAATCATTCAAAATTAAGTGTCTGTGTAATACAGAAACTACAGAGAAACATCTTTTAAAAGGTCAGAGATGATGAGGAAATACCTCATTTGGGAAGTTGGGGTAAAAGTGCATTGAAAGAAAGTTACTGTGGAAAATTCTCAGCTGATATCTATAAACCCAGCCATACTGACATCAGGCCTCTTGAAACCTTGCTATTGCTATAGAGTGTTCAGAAAACAAAAAAATATATTGATACGTTTGCTCGCTAAATAGCCATTTACTACCCTCGAATACACAGGTCTTGGCTTTGATAGCAGAGTGTGTGCTGCTTTCCGCAGAAGACAGTGAAGCTGCATCGTGCAGAACTGTCAAGGGGCAGAGAATACTCTGCCACATGCATGTTTCAGAGGTGAGTTGGGTGTGCACTAATTCTGCTCCATCAGTCAGCAGATGCATTTTGTTCTAGGTGTCAGTTCTGGTCTCTGTGTATTAGCTCAAGACTTTTATAAAGACTTTTTCTTCCATGTGCAAATTTGTGTGGGTGTCTGAGACAGCTTGATCTTGAATTCAGTGTGATTGTTTGTGCTCACTGTTTCTTTGAAGGCTACAGTAGGCCAGGGTTTTAAAGGCCTGGATAAAAGCTTTAATTATCTTATCAATCCATCATCAATGATCTTGTTTAGCAGAATGTACAATAACCTGCATTTTTTTCTAGTGCGAAAGATTTTTCTTAACACAAGACTGCATTTGGATGCAAATGTCTTTTGAGATGCTCTCATGGGACTGTTTTTTCCAAGAAACACTCAGTGCCTGCAACAGCTTGTATGCACAGATAATATTTTCTTCTTGTACTGAAACAAGGCTGTAAGGGTGCAAATGTGTGTTGGTTGTGAAGAACACCTCAAGCCCATGTTTGGTCTGTTTTACACACAAGCTTGATCTAGGTAGGTACTGAAGAAATACTCCTCAGCCTAGAGAAAAAACATACTCTCTGCTTTAAGAAAGAATGATCCATGTGTGATTTTATGATAGTGCTTCACATGGAAATCACCGTATCTACGGACAACATAATTCTTTCCACTACTGGTGGGTTCTCTTCTCATTCCAGGGGTTTTGCAAATTACTCAAGGCTTTGAAAATGCCAAAGTCTTACTTCTAACTTTCTTCTCTACTTGGAAAATGTGTTTCTCCCTCTTCAAAACGAATTTACGTTAGCAAATCCCAAGGGCCTGGCACGATCCTGAAAAACACTCCTTTCCTTCTTTTTTTTTTTCTCCGTTGGCTGGGGGTTGTGATCTTCTAAACCTTTGGCATTCAGTGCTTTACCAGTCTACCTGAGGGGCTCTCTGTTGTTCTGTGCCAAAAGCCCACAGTATCCTTTTTTATAACCTGGTAACTTAGCACATGATGTCTATTACCTTCTACAGCCTTGCATGGGAAGTAAGGATTTGTCCATTTCTGTAAGACACAAGTTTTTCTGCAGCTTCAGAAATATATCTGTTCTGATAGTCATGCTGTGGCATTACTGAAGCAGCACATCCTTTATCAAGTTCACTCACTGAGCTTGGAATAAGAGATTCAGTGAAGAAGTTACACCATTCTCTACCAAATCAGCTGTATTAGCAGGAGGAAGTTTGCTTTTATGAAATAAAATGGTAGCCGTAAAATGGGAGCTTTACTTTTTAGGCCAACTGATCCTCTTCACAATTTTGTTTCTTTTTGTTGTTACAGTGTTTGTTCTTGAGAGGAAAAGTATTAGTGCTGTGAAACTGTTTAACATACAAATGCATGTGTTCTTTATGTGACCATTTCTTCATGATATTTATTTGCAGAACACACCACATGTTGCAAATGCAGCTTTCCAGTATCTCTGTTGATAATTCTCAGTTAAAGAACAGAGCCCAGAATTCTGTGTTTTAAAAAGTTTTCTGTTCTCTTTCATTTTTCTTCGTAAAATCAAAAATGCTTTGCAGTCTCTTCCTGCTTCAGAGCCAGTTCTTTCCAGGTTTTCTGCAATCTCAGCAAACCTTTACTTGCTTTTTCAAGTTGGCTGGTTAGACATGCAACAAGTTACAGCTTTCAGTCCTCTGTACATAGCAAAGCTGCTCCCCCCTTCTCATTGCTGATACCACGACATGCTTGACTTATCCACTCTCATAGTCCTCACTTAAGCTCTTAAACTTGTCAACTGTTTCCAGATTTTTAATTTTTTTTTTTTTTTTAATCCTGGATCCAGCTGTAAAGTAGGTCATTCAGAGTTAGAATAAGATTAAGTTTTTCAGATCTTATTCCCAAAATATGTCACTCAGTATCAACTGAAACCGTTTTGAGCATTTCCAAAAGCTAAAACTATGCAGAAAAATCAAATATTTAATTTGAAAAATCTTTTCTTTCCTTTTCTTAAAATCTTTCCAACAACATAACTACCTTTAAGTAAATGCTGAATCTAGAAGTAAACTCGAATTAGTGTTGAGTACTGCCTTTATCATTTCCTATCGTCAAGCAAAAATATGCTTTAGAGGTTTTAAAAAGACCAAAAAACAAAACCCAAAGACAACCTGCACCATCTAGTTCTGGTGCTGGAGACTGTACGCTTGTCTCCCATTTCCCTCCAGTTCTGGGATCACTCCTTATTCTGTTCTCTCAGTAAAGAATTGGACACATTTGTCATATGAGGACCTAGACAAAGGTGAATATAACGCAGTAATATATGCGGGATGTGGGTATATGGGTAGTGGCTGCAGGGGAATATCTATGCAGCTGCAACTCATTTCCAGGTTGCTGTCTTTATTAACCTCATACAAACACACCAGCCCTCGACCTGGCCTGCCTCTCGAGTGGAAGGCAGGCATATGCATAAATATGACATGATTTCTAGATGTGATGTAATCTCGTGATTTGAGAGCTAAAAATCTGTTCCAGTATAGGATCTTTCCTTGAAGTGGGGAAGGCATATTTTTATGGATAGGGACATACTTTCACAGTTACATTTGAAATTAATCACCTTGAAGAAATAGATATGAATATCAGTGGAAGGGCAAAACTCCCTTGAAATTAGCTCTCTGGGAGAATCCTGAATAGTGTTCCAAGAGCTGCTTAAAGTGTGTTCGTTTATCCTACTGATAATTTATTGCAAGGATTTAATATTTCTTAGTGCAATGGGACTTCAGGGTTTATAACGCGAAATAGATCATTCCGTTTTTCTAGCCAAAGAAAGGGGAAGAGGTCAAATGTAAATCTCATCCTCCTCTTAGAGGCTGGAAAACAGTAACTGCAAAAGAAGTATTTGGTTCATTATCATGTTTTTCATAGGCGTGTAATAGTAGAGTGGTGCTTCTGGAAACAGCCTACCCTTTTGGGATGGGAGGGTAAATGGTACTTACAGTAAGGGACACTTCAGCAATACAAGTATCCAAAACAGTACTGGCAGCCACCTGAACATCCATTCTTACTAAATGTACTAACGCAACATTGGTCTACCCAGAAATGAAAATACTTTAACTTCTTCCAGGAAGCAGCAAAAAAGATGGATTTGAGCAGATGCCAGGAGATGTGTAAATAATAACTATGATCACATTGACCTTCCTGCATAATTAAGGCCAAATGAAAAACATGCTTTAGCAATCTGTTCTGAGGATTTAACCCCTGAATGTGTAGGGTTGCAGCTCTGTCAATTCAGGCACCTATGATGAGTGAATATCCCGAAACCCAACATATTAAAAAAGATGAAAAGTTTGGCAGCGTGGTCTTTTCTAGCTCACTCCCATTATGCTTTGTCTCCTTCCCTCAGGACAGAGTCTGGCACAGTGACTCTGAACGCCTGACAGTGTGTTCTGTGGGAATGCAGCTAATTGCTTAAACATGAGTAGCCTCATGTTTGAGGCTGAGCAGCGAACACTTCTGAATCCACGTGCATTAAACTGCTGCATGTATTTCTGCAAGATGGGAAGCTGAGACGAGCATTTGCAAGAATTATCATTCTGCTTCTTTGTATATGAATAGTTGGTTTAAGTCTCAATTCCTAAATTTATTCCAGAAAAAAATCCTAGCTACCCCATTTCTGCTGAGGCAGAATTGCCCAGCATTCAGCACTGCTGAGTAGCTTAATGATAACCATAAACCTATACCTTAGAAAAGCCATTACCCTATCTGGCTTCCAGTTTCTAGGGATGCTCAGAGTAAAATTATTCCCAGAAAAAGGAGTGAGAAACAAGTGGCATCTTGCACGCATCATGCCAATATTTAGGTGTTTCAAACCTTTAAACTGGGCATGGTGGATGTTGATGTCAGCTCTCTCATTAGAGCTGGAATATATTTATTTTCTCCTTTTGATGCTAGTCTACTAAACACAGAGTACTAAGTAGGGCTTTTTTGGTATAAGGCTGAAATTCAAGTTGTCCTGGTGAGTTCAGAAGCCACCAGGCTCTCATTGAGCTCTTGAAGTTCCCCTATGCACGTGGCCACGTGGACTGTGACAGTCTCATATGCTAAACAGGAACTGTAATGGTGAGATATGTGCATTGAGAAGGCTGAACATTTAACATCTACATGTGTTGAATTCAAAAGTAGGCTTTCACACCTCATAAAGGCAGTGATCAAATTATGTCTAGAGATCTTTAAGCATAAACCAAGGGTATATGTAAAACACTGGATAGTTAGCTACTGATTTATTGGTATTAAATTTAATAAACTAAATCCACTTCTTATACAGACTAAAATCTAAAAGAACAGCTTTGAAGTTTGCCTATTATTTGACATTATAATGTGCTAGGGCACATAACTGCAAGGAAACAACCATTACCATTGACCAGCTTTCAAACTGACCCAAAGATGTAACAGAATTGATTCACTATTTTCTTTACAAAAGCATAAAATATAATAGATTATCACAGGTTCCCCTCTCAGGGACAAGAATGTCATCCTTAGTCTATACTAATAATATAGAATAATAGTGAGCTTGGAGAAAAGCTTGCAATTTCAGTAGGTCTTTACAGCATCCTAGGAGTGTACAATATTCATACTTTAAAGAGCTTGTCACAGTTCTCCTTTTACTTATGTAAACAGAAAAAAAATGTTTAAACTGTAGTCACAAACTCTGTTGTATGCAGATCCCGACAGAGGATTTGTTTTTACTGCTTCTTTGACTTTTTTCCCCCTACATAAAAGCTGTCTACACGTAGCTGACAGGAAGTGTTCCCTATCTCTGCAAAGACATGACAAGAGAATTTTAAAGATAGCAGTAACTATGAAGTTTTACTTACTTTGGCATTTCAAACTGTGTGCGCCTCTGATTTAGCTGAAAATGAAGAAGTCTGAGGCAGGCTAAAGTTTCCTCCATTAAAGAGTCCTCATTCTGTTTTTCACAGAGAGATAGATACAAGCTTCTGGATCAAAGCCCAGCTACTTTTGAGCCCCAGGAACTGTGTATTGAAGCTGACCAACCTCTGAAGTGCCAATGTTTTTTCCTTAATCCCAGGCATACCCACACAGCCAAAGCCTGCCCTATAAATTGAAGACACTCCTTCAAGAATCATCATTTGCACAAGAGGCTTGGAAGCCCATTTGCTATGAAAATCTGCAATTACATACATTGCACCCCATTTTTACATGTCTGCTTTTAATTTCATGAAGAAGGGAATATTACCTGTGACAATAATGTCTGCAGAAGGTCCTTGTGCTACCCTTTTCCACCAGGTGTCCCCCAGCATGCCCTGGTGGGCTGCAATCCCTTCTGCAAAGCAACATGCATTCACTGCACTGGTTTGTCCCCAGCAGAGTGCCAGGAGCTCAGAGAGAACTCAGGGTGACTAAATCAGTGTCAGCTTTCCAAAGTGCTCTCCTAACTAAAACAAAGCAAAACAAAACAAAAAAAGAAGTACGTTTTTCTTTCACCCCAAGGATTCTGCCTGGGTAAGGCTGGTCCCATGCACAGCTGAAGCCATCCCCTTGAACTGGTGGGACTCCATGTGTCAAAACCCCCTTGCACCCTGCCAGGTGCCTCCAGGTGCTCTCAGACACACATAGGCAGTCCAATTTTAGGCAGCTTTAGGGCTGTCAATCAGGCAGCCAGGGTGCATCAGAGCACACTGGGCTCAGTCCTGCTCCTGCTCTCTCCCTTAGCTACAGTGATGCCATAACCTGAGTGCAGGGACAGGGAAGTTAGTTTTTAAAGCATGCAACAGAGTTTTAGACTTTTACAGGAGTGTGCTGAAGTTGTTTGACTGCACTGGCAACTTCTGGTTCAGTTTAGCCAAGCAGCTTGGAGAACCAAACTATAAATGGGTTGAAAGCAAACAACTTGCCTCTTTATAACTTTTCTGTTCTCCCAATTTCCTCTAGTGCTGTAGCTACAGGAGAACAAAAGACCCACAAGCATTGCCACCAGACTTGTGAGCTCATAGTATTCTCATGATAGGACCCAAGTGTTCCCAAGACTGTCCCAGGACTATCACCGTATCCTGCATCAGAGCACACTCTGTATTTGCCCAAAGCTGCTGCTTGTGCATCACCACATACGTGCACAGCAGCCCCAGGAACTGCTCTGTGCGGTAGGCCAGTTTTGATATGACATAATCTGGTTCACCAGGTGGCATGGATACTGCAGTGAAGAAAATATACAGAAACACAGTCACTACATCCTTTTCCAAAGTGGTTCAGTTAGCAAAATCCTCTTGTCTGCCCAGAGGTATTAGAATCAATGACTGCTCCTATACTGTGTAATGACCAGGCCTCTAGCTAGCAAACATTAAACCTATGAAATACAATTTTGCTCAATTCAGTTTTGCTAACGGAGCATCTAGTGGCCTGGTGGACTTGTAAACCCCAGTTCTTTTAGTCTGAAGTAATACTGTTTCTTTGCAATGCATAAGCTGAATGCCCCATAGCGAGAGAGACCAAAATTATGAGCATGAAAACATGCTCAAGAGAATCACAAATTAACGTACATACAAACAAAAGAGTAATGATCATTCAACCACAAGAGCTTGGGTTTCAGGATAAAAACATCCACGTCAGTGCTGGAGAAGGCATGGAAACCCGAGCAGCTAAGATGCAGAGAGGAAGAAGAAACTAATTTAGCCAAACCTAGTTATGTGGGAAGGTAAGGCACTTCCCTCAGATGTTCATCCTCCTGAAAGAAAACAACCCTGAAACTTCCAGAGCTTTAAGTTTCTTCCACCAGGACAGAAAGTGGTAAGTGTTTCACTGCTGAGGTCAAATCACATTTCCAGGCAAGGGTGGAGAGACTGAAGGAAAACACCACATTGTTGCATTTGCCTTGTTTAATGGTCTAGAGGGACTTTGGAGTTTTTTGTTATTCCCATCACAGCAATAGTAAAACCAGTATTATGAATGAGAGTTTAGTCATCCATATACGTGCATGTGTGTGTGTACACATATGCTGCTCTCCTAACACAATCAAATTGAAACCGGTTATTTCAGGCAGGACTGCATTGTTATAATAAGCCTTTTAGATGGACAACTTTACAGTTTAGTTTTCTATAACCCCAGTAAAACATCAGAGAGAAAGTACAAAACAGATGAAAGAAAATTGAAATGGAATAAACCTGTTGATAGGGCTCTTTTCAGCAGCACCCAGCACTGATGAGAAAATCACCTACTGATTGACAGCTTAACAGATCTGAACCTCCTCAGTGGTGTCAGCACTGGCATTTTATCCAGGTATATAGCGATAATTATAGTACTGGAACTGGAATTCAGGGGATTCAATATAACTTGCAAATGTAAGAAAGTGTACTTGTACATGGTGTGAAGCTAATAAGTCTGTGCCACTAGGATTGATATTTGTGTCTGCCTGTTAGAATGAACAATGTGGTTTTAATGTTTGTGAAATTACAGTTTCTGTTCTCCGTCTAGGAGGTACTTGAAAGAAAACAACTTACTTTTTCAAGTAAGTTCATATTGTGCGTCAGTGTACCAGTGCTCTGCTTCCAACAGGCTGCGCTCAACACCAGTTACCTTGAGGTGCTTCAGCTTATTTCATAAAGCTGCTGCTCCTCTCTGTAGGTTTGCATGTGAGCAACCAGCCCTCCTAGGCAGCCCAAGAACAGGATGACCTACCCATCAAATTCCCAAACAGAAATCACAGCTGGAAGTAAAACCTTACAGCCCCCTATCCCAGAGAGCTGCCCATCTGTCTTGAGTGAGGGAGTAAGAAGGAATGCGTGTTTCTCAGAGAAACATATTTCCCCTGGGAGCTACACTAAGCACATCCTATATATCTCACATAAGGTGTTGAAGAGCCCTTATGTAGATCAAGGCTCTGAATGGCTTGCTGGAGGGTTAGGATTTTACTAGCTTGAGTGTAGGAAGGCATCACGCCCCATTCCAACCTTCCTGGTCTTCCCCAGTCATCCAGACATTCACTTTTTAATGTGTCTAAAGAAGCATGCTAAACTGGATTCAGAGGTGTATCTTCAGAGGGTAATGTATCAAGACAAAAAGCCAAAAGAAGAGAAGGGGAAGTCTTCTAAATCTCCCTTCCAACCCAAAGAACCTTCTTCAGGCCCACCAACAGCAGCCTTCACAAAAACACAAACCCAGAAACTAAACAATGATGACAATTATGTTTCATGCTTGAAAAAACAATTAGATAAGTGATATTTCTAAGAAAGTAAACTTCTTCTATAAATGCTTGCTACAGATCTAAACACTTTCTGAAATACAGCGGCTTGCAGCTGGAGAAAGAGAATGCCACAACATTTATGTGTAATCATTTAGGAATTACGTTAAACAGTTTAATGAGGAGAAAATGCAGTTTTCCTGAAGAAAAATTTCTAAAGAACTCACTCACAGATTTTGGAAACAGAACCCAGTGTACCAGATGTCTCTGATAACACTAAGTAATTTCAAAAGTTTCTTACTATTGCTACAACTTGTTCAGCTTCATGGGGTTTAGCAAAAATCAGTGCTTTTGCTCAGACAACCTTCACATAGTTTTTTTTATCTCCGTAATAAGCTTGATCACAAATCCACTGAAATAAAAAAATGCAAACCTCTCCTCATTTTCCAGTGGGACTGAGTTGGATGGAACATTTCATGCAACTGGAATAAATAGCCAAGAAAGAAGCAAAAGATTATTAAGGATTTCTTTGGAACAAACTGCAAGACACCATATAGGATGGATTCTTCTCCACTGAGGGGTCAGCATAGTTTAGAAATCCAGGGTGCATTTTTTTTTAACCTGCTGTAACAATAACTACTCCAAGTTCTTGTACTATGCCAAGTTCTTGTATCACTCTGATGTTATTACCCAGCCCAGTCCTTGGAGTGATGCTATCAGATTCTCTTTTAGCTCTGTTTCCCTTGCAAGGGACAGAGGAAGGAGGACAGAGATAGCAACAGAGAGTAAATACCATTAAATGATAATATTAGTAAATATATTTGTTTCCTGTCAATCTCAATACCAACTGGAGCAAGGTGATAAGAAGAACTACCACTCCTGACTCCTACCACGGCCCTTGCTTTCAGTTGTGGCAGATGGACGGAAAGAACAGATGCCTGCTTGGGAACCGCAGAGATGGAACCACTGACAGTTGCTTCTTCTTATGATGCACTTAATTGAAAACAGAGGTTTTCTTTTGCAATGCACATTGACCTACATTTCTCTTCTGACATAGGAGCTTCCTGCTCAGCCTTGAGGTTTGTCACACTTCACTTTTCCCAGCTTGGAAACTACAGCCAAAGACCCTGGTCAGCAGAGGTTTAAGGCAGACTGATATCAGATCCTGCAGATCCTGTTAGCGAATCCTGTAAGCAACCAGAGAAATCTTCCTTTGACCAAGCCTGCTTGCTGATAGAATGAGCACACCACATTCACTCTCTGTAGGAATTGACACACTGCTTTCTGAAAGAAACCAGGGAGCAGACAGACATTTGGGCAGATGATCTGTCCATATGCCTTTAAGATGGTTTAAGTTTAGCCTTTGAGTTGCTCAGTCACAACTGCCCTTTGGATGAGGAGGAAGGAAAAAACAAAAAGAAAACCTTGGGGGGAAAAGTTCCTTGAAAAAGAAAACTTATTCAAGAAAGAATTTTATTTCTCATTTAGAACAGAGCAGAATCTGATATGCAGAACATCAGCTATTAAAACAGTAAAAGTATAGTTTGGTCAAGACAAAAATAAAGATGGGTTACGTACATATTTCAAATACATAGTCATATTACATGGCATATCCTTTGAAAGGAAGATACAGTCAGGCTATGATGGATAGATTAGCTGCATGAAACTTTCTGTTACCAAAATGTAGCAATGAAATAGTTAACAGGTCTGGCTTTTACATTGTCATAAGGAGACTTCATTGCTAGCATCCCACTGAGATGAATGAAGGCAGCTTATGTCTAGTGTTATTGTTTCCATGTGTTTGGCTCCAGACTCGAGCCAGCATTCCTCTCAGTTTATACTTGAAAGGTTATCTTCACAACCAGAAGAGACAGAAACTTTCTGTAAATATATGTATGTGTAAAGAGGAGGGCAAATACAGGTTAACTCCACTTATTCAGTTCCAGCTTTCCTGAACTAATGTTTTGATAGTTATAGCAAAAATAATTTTGTTTACAGAAGCTTCTGATTATCTGAGTGGTAGAGATGTCCCTTATAGCACATTTGGTCTGTTTTAAATGCACAGGGTGATCTGATCAATACTAGCACAGTTTTATCTTGCGGTCGATAATTTTCAGTCTTTTAGGCTTGGCAATAAAGTACCAGCTAAAAAAGAACACAGCAAAGTATGCAACAAGGAATTGCAAATGGAAGAAACAAAGTCTGAGCACAATTTTGAAAGCGAAAGGCGAATAATCTGCATTTTGGTAAATGAAAATATACTGCTTGTAACAATAGTGCTCCAGAGGGAAAATGTCTGAAAAGACTGGAATTATTTCAGTTGACTTGAGTTTCATCATGTGAGTCTTGCTAAAGCCTGTTCGATTTTTTTCCCCCCACTTTCTCTACCAGTAGTCTAACACTGAAGGTTCAGCATGGAAGAGTACCTGTAATTGTGCATTACCTGTGCTTCCCCGGAGACAAGAAGGAATCAGAAACAGTTCGTGCAGATCAGTACTTTCACCCTACCTTGAAAATTATCCTTCTTCCTTGATTGACAGGATTTAGACAAAGCATAATTATTAAAATATTTCTCTTTGGGAACACTAAAAGTGTTTTCAGCAATATCTATTTTTGCGTTTTTGCTGAATTCAGAATTCTTCTGATACAGAGCCCCATATATATGCGCTAGCTATAACACTGTGCGGTTCTTATTTTCTGCAGTACTAGCCAATAGATCAGCATTTTTCTTCCTCAGAACATGAGATTTTCATTTAATTTTAAAACTGATCTATGAGGATATCATTCCACAGACTATTTTATTAGACATCTGGCAAGAAAGG
Organism: Rhagologus leucostigma; assembly: GCA_013397725.1. Classification (NCBI taxonomy): domain Eukaryota; kingdom Metazoa; phylum Chordata; class Aves; order Passeriformes; genus Rhagologus; species Rhagologus leucostigma. The sequence goes on from VZTD01005554.1 coordinate 1,107,075, forward strand.
AGGTAACATACTGACAAGGGTGATGTAGTGCCTAGCTTCTAGGCTTTCCCCCCTTCTCTTAAGGTAGTAAGAGCCTTTTACAGAGAGCCATCAGAGCCTTACACAGGTGACCTCAATTCCAGCCTTGACCTGAGCTCTCAGTTTCTTGCCAACAAGAGGCCTCTGAGAGTTTAGGACTGCCATGAGAAAATATGGGTTTAGGTGGAATTTCGGATGTCTGAGCATGGTCCTTGGGAGCTCAGAGAATCAGATCCACAAAAGCAAGTCTGAGACTGGGATGCAGACCTGTAAAACAACTGGAACTGGGAAACAGGATTATGTCTTAAACTTGGTCATCTTCAGCAGCAGCTCCAGAACAGGAATTTAGTACTTCTGTTCTGTGGGAGGTCCTTCTTTAGGCACCTTAGTCCAAAGCTGAAGGCAAGACATCATTATTTGTGTGCCCAACAGCAAAAGCATTGGCTCCCTGAGGGGCTCTATAGCCCCCAGTATTAATTACCCAGATAAATTAGGCTGGGGTAGACAATCTGAGAAATACAACTTGCTGTAGGCACCAAATGTTCCCAGAAGAAGTAATAAATCTCTTAAATATATAAAATAAGAAGCCCTGACTAATAATTATGTGGGATTTTTCTTGTAAAATTCTCTTTTTCATGGATTTCTAGTTTCCACCACCGAATTTGCTAAACAGCCAGAGACAAGGTAAATTTTTAAATGCACTAATGTTCTAATAAACTTTTGCCAAAGGAAGAGTTTGGCCACCTCACTACTGAAAGCAGCGAACCCATTCCTCTTTCAGCCTGAAGCGGCCAGAGTGCCGCAGTGATCTACACCACAATGCACAAATATGTTACACAAGAAGCTGTGCCTCTATTCATCTTAATCCCATGAGATTTTAGTGGTACTAACCAACACAGCCACTTAGGTTTATTAGTAATGGCAGCCCTCTGGTGCCAGTATGACCGGCTTTAGCAATAACTGTTCCTATCAAAGTTATTCCTATCCAAAACTTCACCAGTTTGTCATGACAGACAGTGACATCTGCTGAAGTTCGAAAGGTCTTACAGAAAGCCTCCAAGGTCCGAGCAGTGGATGCAGATGAGGTGCTGAAGAGAAAAGGAGCCAACACCTATGGGGACAGGGTGACCTGGAAAGGTCCCTCCTTTCAGTTGTTGTTATGGTGCCATATTGCTTGAGCAACCTTAATTGCCTCTTAGTGAAGGTTTATTTTGATGGGTGAAGCAGGAGTGAACATGATTGTTGACTTTTTTTAAGAGATACTGAAAAAACAGGCTACAGTCAAATTCCTATCATTAGTTAATGAGAACAGGACAGAAATAAAGAGGTTAAAGCAGCAACAGAGAAAAATTAGCCTACATGGAGAACTCATTTGCAGAGTTACACAGAGATGGATTTTGTCATAGTAACTTGTGCAAACATTTCAATCAAAAATATAGAAATTTACACTAGATACATTTGCAATGAAGATGGTTCCCAGGACAACACGACTGAGATGCAGGTTGGACTGAATTCTCTTTCATCTAGGTCTCTATCCATTTTTCCTTATGCACCCCATCCTCCTGTCTTTGAATGATTCAAGAAAAACTACAGAAAATTTTTGGACTATTTTATGACCCAGCTTTACTCTTCTGTTTCCGTGATCATCCCTTCTCAATCCTCTGGGACCACAAACTGTCTCTCTTGACTGCAGAAATTTAATAAGAACCAAATTTTGATCTTAGTTGCATCTATTCAGCCCCAGTCTAATAAACAGCATTATGTGAGTGAAGTGGTAATTAGATAACACAGCTGAGGTTAAGTGTGAAGGGAATAGTTCAGTTCCTCTCACGCTCTTAGGTCTCAGGTTCTCCTTGTGGCTACATATCAAAAAATATTATACTCCCAGCGGAATGGAGAGGGCAGTAATCTTCGCTGGGATGCAGGGTTGGAGCTCTTTTGGCTGCTGGGTGGGAATGCAGTGGCTTGGCAGCATGGAGCCAACACAGCAGCAGTTTCAGCCTCGTGACTTCCACGAATATGAGCAAATCTACCCCTTAAGCTCCCAAATTTGAGAGGATCTATTTCAGCAGAAAGAAACCCACAGCAGAAGTGCATGCACGGATGAAAATAATATCTGGGGAGGAGAAGAGATTATGAGCAGGTAATGTTGCCTGAATATGTGGGAGTCTCTATTACACTTTTCCTTGTATTCTTATATTAGTTTGATCCTGTGCAGGGCTTACCTGAGAGGTGAGGCACAGTCACCAAAACAAAAGGAATTAAGATGTTCCTCAGCACTGCCCCCTGAGAGACATCCACAGCAATGAAGTAAAGCATAACAAAAGGCACAAAATAGGTTGCTTTGTGTCAGTGGATCAAGGGAGGTGGACTGCTCATAGGGTTTTACAGAGACATAGGTTTTCCTTATGCACAGGACAACTGCAAAGGCCGGATCCATTCCCTCTTGAGGTGTTGGTTAGGCAGGAGAAACCAGAGAACCTCATTTCCATCATAGTGGGATTGCATAGCAAACACTGCGGAGGGCTCTTCTCCTCTTTGTTCGGCATTGTGTTAAAGCCATCAGTTTAACAGCTGCAGGGGACACACACGAAGGACAACCTCAAACCGTGGTTGCAGACAGACGCTCACCCCAGCCAACATGTTGCATTCATAAAGCTACCAGCAGGAAAGCAGCCCAGCAAACGCTCCACCACGGGGAAGGGGGACCACTTCCAGCTTCCAGGGAGGGAGCAGGCAATAGAGAGGTTTTGTCATACCTGTGTGCAACAGCAGGCTCTGCAGAAATGCCCAAAAAACAATTCCAGGTCCCCTTGAGGCTGGAAAATCTCTACAAGGCAGCTACATCTATGTTTTCTTCTTTAGCCATACAAATTTTAGGGTATCTTTCAAATCTTTCTCAGACACACCTCCATATGAGAAGGTTTGCCCAGGGACCACACACACTTTATCCCCACTATACTACAGACTCACCAGTTCTTGTATTACGGATGAACACTCACATGGTACATTATTTTTTAGGCTTTCTTATGAAGACTGCAAGCAGTTGTCATGAAAGTCTAGTCTTCTTCCTTCTGGAAAGGCAGATTTAATTAGTGGCTGCTTCCTTTTAGTTTAAATGACAAAGACAGGATCCTGGTAGCAGCTGTGAATAAATACTTAAAGACTGAATTACTCTCCCCTCCTCTGGCCAAATGACTACCTAAAAACAGCTGCAATAGAAGTAGTCCTGTGATAACACGCTGCCTGGAGGAGTTTTCAGGTCAAGCAAAATTGTCCAAACTAATAAAAAGAAAACAACTAACAAGCTGGGAAATCAGAAAATAGATATATATGGTCATTTTTCTTCTTTTGATTGGGCTCCTGACTATGAATCTGCAGTGGAACTACAATATATCCAGAAAAAAAAAAAAAAAAAAAAAAAAGGAAAGTTTGTTTAGGTACAATTTAAGTTGTCTAGTTTACTATTTGAGATTTATGAATATTTCTATACAATTTTCCTGGACAAATCACAGCTATGAAGAATGGTGTTCCTGACATGCAGGATTCGGGCAAACAGCACGTATGGGGTGTCTCTGTGGACTCTGTGTATTGCTGTTTGGAGAAAGCACATGTGGTTTTGTGTGCAAACTTCTGGCTAAAAGTACAGCGGTGCCTACCTGACAGGGTCTAAGTGACTGGGTTACTGCAGTTCTCCTTTCTGGCTGTGGGCACTCAGGGCGGATGGTGATGCTATTGGCATATTTTGTATTTCATGTGCTTTGAGGAAGGAACAGGAGGGAGCCAAGCAATTGGAAGGACCTGTCCCTTCTCAGTGTCCATTCTCTCCATGCGAGTTCTGAGGAGAAGGGGGAGATAAATCTTCAGGGACCAAAGAGGAGTTTGACTCCATGGGATGGTGGAGCAGGACCAAGAGCAATTCTTACTTTGTACACTATGCATATGGTGAGGCAGGAAGAACTCCCTTACAGGCATCTTTTTGTTAGGAAAATCAAGATAATAAAGCTCCTGCCTGGTCATTAAGAAAAGGTCAAGCTCAAAGTCTGTTATGTCATTAATTTAAAAGGTAGGCTGAACACTAAAAGAAAAGAGCTTTGGGAGGCCCTCAAACCGCACATATAAGCTAATAATGAGACGCTAGTTTCAGCCAGAATGTTTCCAGTTGTTACATTTCAGCCCCCATTTTTTAAGACCCTTTTGCCCTTACAAGGAAAACAGCCTGAGAGAGGATTGTGTGACTGCCTGATGATTTTTCTACACTGTTTTGGAAGGAAAAGTTAAATCTGCAATTCTATTATTTGTATGAAGAAAAACTATACGCACTGTTGACAACTGTCAGATTGCCTTCTCTTAAAACCACTGGAGATTTTTTTCTTCCTGTAGGCTGAACTCAAAGAGACGCACTAATCTGACTTGTACAAAATGGAGCAGTTAAGGAAGAAAGGTAAAACGGATGTTTTTGGGCTCTTCCTTGGTTTGTGCCAGCAGCGGCAAGATCTGAGTGAAGCTGGCTTGTTTGAAGTGGCTGGCTGCAGCTCCCGCCTGCCTTTGCCACACTGGTTCTGTGAGGGTGTGGTGAGGAAGGAGAAAGAGGAATCCTCCCTGGCCCGAGGATGGATCTGCAGAAGGCCAAGACAGCGTGATGCTGGGCAGTGACAGAAATCTATAATGCATGGTAACATCTGGCCCATGTCATCTTTTTCTGGTTCAGCTGACGCTTTTTTTAATGTGAAAATACTAAAAACAGATCCAAAGCCTCCATAACTAAAGCTGTAGCAGTTGTTTCTTTTTTTTATTATTATTATTTGAGAAAACCTTTATAGCTCCCTTTAGATTTTGCAGCTCATGGATTATAAATCTGGTCTTCAAAGTGGATGAATGCAGCTTTCTGGTGCTGGCTGTCACATCTCCTGTGGGAAGGTAGACAGCCTGACTGCTTCAAGCTGTATAATTGCAACAGCTGAAGAAAGGATTCGCTTCTCTTTCTTTTCTAGGTCACACAATATGAAGAGACAGACAAGCTGTCTTTATACTGCCCCTCAAAAACATATTTCCATGCTATCCTTTCTAGCTATTCCCATTTCAGTTGAATGAACAGAGCAGGGGTAGGAGCAGCTCAGAACTTGCCTTGTTTGCTTTCTTTCACACTGAGTACTTCACGTTGCCTCCAGAGCTCTTGTAGGTGTTACATGTGTCTACAATCACTTTCTACAGGCCACTTGGAAGACTGGGTTAAGTGGGAAGATTGTGACTCCTCGGTATCTAGGGAGGAAGGATGGGGGTGGTAAGAGGGGTGTTTTGAGGGCAGAGTGCCATAGCTTTGCTACAAGGAGGGATCATCCTGCCAGAGATTCCCAGCACGTCCCCTTAGCAGCTGGCAAGTGGTGGGAATGCCTGTAGTGCTGCAGGCACCGGTGGGAGAGGCTGCAGCTTCCTGAATGCTGGCGGTGTGTGCCCGTATGTTGAAGCAGATGAACCAGTAGCCCTAAGGAGCAAAGGAGCTCATGGGTGTGGAGGTCAAAAGAAGGGTGCTAGAGGACCACTGTGGGATATAAAGTTCTTGTCTTCCTGGGCTTCTTGGTTTTGCCTCCTTTCATCTTCAGGAGCAGAATGCCCTGTCTGTGTTTTTATAGCCTGTAATAACAGATGCTTTTAAATGAGTGCACGGACACATAGCCTGTTGTCTGGGTTTGTGCCTCAGAACTGCATGGTGGGAAGGGCTATTGGCACTTGCCTTTGTTTACTCTGCTTCTAAGGATGTGTGGTCCTTAGAACAATGGGGGCCTTGCTGTCTTTCAGGTGTTTTTATGGGCCAGGCCAGAACATAGCCTGTGTTATGTTTACTTTTCTCAGAGTAACCCAACTATGCCACGGACTGAGAAGGACCTCCACGTGCATTTAATCTGAATGGACTCCAAGGGTATCCAAATGGCCCCAATAAACAAGGGTGGCCTATCTGAAAATATTTCCTGGTTGTGAACATTGCAATGTAGGCTGAGACTAGTTAGAAAGCCTGGCTTGTGCATACATATTTTCTCTTCTTTTAGTGTCCCAGTGGGGAAGACAGTCCCTGAAAGGCTATGAAGCATGGACTAGCTTTCAGACCTTACTCCTTGCCAGCAGCCTCTCTGTGTGAGGCCAATAAAATTTGTTTGCACTTGACAACAATAGAGTATTTTTGCCTTTCACAGTGTGTCTCCTCAGGACTAACTGCTGTTTGGGAAGGCCCTTAGGTCTATCCCTCCCTTTTATCCCATGCAGGATGAAGACACCACCCTTTCATGCCCTGCCTCTAGAACATGTTTACTTGCTCTAAACACTGAGGTGGGCTTACAGACTGGGTGGATTGGAATTGCTTCCAAGTACCGACCTAGGAGGGGTCAAAGGGGAGATAAAAGCTGGGGATGTGGAACTTGTCTCTGAAGTCAAATAATTCATGGGTGAAGGGTGTTCTTTGAGGAGGCACTGAGATGTGGTAGGAGTGGGAGGCAGCTAGCTGTTCTTCCTGTGGGGCTAGGAACAGATCATCCGATATAATCCCCTCATGCTCACCCCTTTTCCCACCCAGCCTCTGTCATCCATGCCAAGGGGCCGAAGTAAGAAAGTTGATCACTTAGAGGAGAGGAAGGGCAGCATAGGGGAACTTCCAAGGGGATGTGAAGGCCAACTCAGAGTACAGTTACATTCGTGTTCCAAGTCTCCTGATAAATGATGCTTGGGAAACGTTTGGAGTGGTGGAGTAGGAATATGATGTGTTCCCCTGCAGCACGAGTATTTATCTTCTACTCCCCTACCTGCTAGAGGTTTTTTAAGAATGGGCAAGAATGGTGAGTGTTTTCAGTTTGGCCAGTGTCATTCTTTGAAGCACACTAGTTTCAAAGACACGTGGGACATAAGCATATGACTGGCATGCATCACAGCATGGAGTTGGACCATGGTGATCAAAGAGGCATTTGAGCACGCCACGCAGCCCTGCTGAATCAGAAAGCAGTGCTCTATTCTGCAGGGCTAGAGCTCACTTTGACACTGGGACACGCAGAGGCCTTTTGCTTTTTGAAGTGGTCAGCCCCAGGTTGGCCACCTCGCATCTGGAGGGCACTGAGGTCCCAGGAGCAGTGCTAACCCTGAGTGCCCAGGAGGCTGGGTCTACCCTGTTCTTTAGTACAGCAAAAGCTTTTTCACCAGCCCAGTGACCCTACTGAGAGGGGTCAGGCACTAAGCATTGCAAAAGTTTTTTCTCTCTAGCTCTGTGGATGGCAGGGAAACTTTTGGATCCTTCTTCTTTCCCTCCAGCCTTATGAGATAAATGCAGATTCTAGAAAATCAGGATAGTGGATCAGGGGTTGTGCATGGGACTGCTAGCCTACTGCAAATACAAAGAGGCAGAGCCTTTCTAAAGAATGATGTAATGAGCTGTGGGCAGATGTTTTTCCTAGGGCAACCCAAATACTCTGCAGGGGGGTCTTGCGTGGCAGTCTAAGATGCCCAATGAATTTGTGAAAAAAGCTCATTCATGGAGATGTGACACCCTTGCTGGCACAGCAATCCATGAAGCAGCTGGGCAGACCCCACCGCGAGGGGGAAACAAGCCCTGCAATAGCCAGGGGTTGCTCACTTGATGAGTTGCTGACTGTGGCTCTTCTTTTGCTTACAACATCTTTGAAACCGCTCACCAACTCTTTTTGTTGTGCTGAGCACGTCTGCTACAAAGCCCTTACGGAACAAAATAGTGGTCCTCAGAAAGGTAATTATTATAGGTGTTATGATCCAGAAAAAAATTTCTATTAACTCAGATCTACATTGCTTAAATTACTTTGAAAGAAAATGACAACGTCTCTATTTCAAAAACGGTCAGAGAGTGTTATATTTAATACAGTTGTCTAAAATACTACACAGTATACTTTACTGCTGTGCAATAAAAAATAAATGATGTGAATAGTTATATCTTCTTCAAGCTTAGCAGCTGGATCTTTTTTTTTAAATCCTAGGAGCTTGATTTGCCCAGTTCTTGTAAGGGACAATTAAATTTAATGATCTACACTTCAAAAAATGACCTGTGATTCTGAGAATTCTAATTTATTGGTTTCCCTGCTTGAAATATGTCTGAAGTGCTTTATTGTTTAAAATAATTGTGTTTGGTGGTTCTTGAAAGTCGAAATGGAAACATCTCAAGGAGACAGAGCCAGCTTTTCCCATGTAAAAGGCTGACATACCACACTAGGATAATGCTATTCTACCAGGCATTTGCCTTTTGGTTTGAACATGTATAACTAATTGCAAAAGGTGCTTCCTTGAAGTTTTAAACAGAAGAACACAAATTTTGGAGAAGAAATTATAATTTTAGTTAAAAGGGAACTAAAATCTGTTTCTAATGATGCTTCCTAATTTGTACAATAACACGACACGACATTTCCAATGCAGCTGTTTCACTTCCATTCTAGACGATTTGTATGGTCAGTTTGGTAAAAAATAGAAGCTTTAGTGAGGTTTTCTGGATCATTTATAATCTGATGGGGTTTTTTTCAGATTCAAAATTGCTGACAACATAGAAAATCTGGAGGGGTAAAGAGGAAAAATCAGCAGAAATTATCTTATGACTTGTGGGTTTTTTGTACAGACATATTCCATAGCAGTTCATATACTTATCTAATTTTGTAAAGGAATATTTGTTTGAAAGGGATACAGAAAGGTTTGGCTGCCTGTTACTGATAAATCAACTTTTCTGAATGCTCACCGACTCCTTTGGAGCTTGGAAATGTGTTTTATTAGCTGAACAAGTTAATGAAAAGCAACTACTCTGTCCATTAATTATACCATTAGTTGCATTGAAGTCAGCATTTACCACACCACAGTGCTGTAGATGAGAAGTAGCTCTCGCTCCTGTCATGTGCAGGAGGTCCACGTACTGGCACTGAAGTCACTTAGATGGGTCCCATAAAGCAAACATGCAGAATTTGGGTTTGACAGTGGGCAAAAGTGAAGCCTTGCTGTTTATTTCAGGCCATCACAGCAAAAGCTGAATAAAGCACAGCAAGATAAAATCAATTAGTACACAAAATATTTTTATGCTAGGGATTTAGTGTAATGTTCTCTGCATAAAAATTGTGATTCATTCCATTCTTTAATGCGTTTAAACCATGGGTGTTCCTTAAGAAGGGACATCCTTATACATGTTATTTTGTGCAACTTGGTAAGTATAGGCAGCATTCGCTCTTGGCAGCTGTAGATCAAATTACAAGCAAGCCACAGAGAATGGTTCTGCAGAGGGAACCCTGACTCCCCTGCTGGGCTCCTGTGAAAGACTTGGCCAAAATCCAGCTGACTTTGCTCCCCAACTGCAAGGAGCCAGACTGCATTACACTGCTGGCAGCACTCAGCATCCCCAAGGAGGTTTTTCTGAGCAGAGTCTAAGAGCAGCCACTACCCAGGGCTGCACAGTCTGGTCTGCAGCTGGGAGAACCTTGTGCTGTAACTCATTGCTGGGGTGGTGGCCAGGAGAAGACCCATCCAGGGCAGCTGGAGCCTCACCTCCTCCAGCCACCAATGCAGCTCCTGCAGTGCATGTAGATGTTGGTGTGGCTGTGGGTGCCTTCACATCCTTGCCTGTCTGCTCGTGATTGTCCCCATGGGCTGGGGGAACATCTGACACAGATGCTGCCTACAATGTTGTTCTCGTGGTTACACAACATCAGAGGCACTGGCCTGCTCAGGGTGCAGGGCCCTGGGCACTTGCATCCCCCCTCAACCCTTCCTGGGAGCATTGAGACTGATGCAAGGGTACATCCCCATCTCACATTCCTCAATAGAGAGGAGAAATTTGCTTCATGCAGGTAAAGCTCTGCTCTCATCATGGACTGTATAACTCACATGGTAAACCTGACAACCCAGTGATATAGCATACAGGGCAAATTTATAAATAAAACCTTTATTGTGTACAAATGATGAGGAGACTAGTATTACATAAGGCCAAGACTTTAATGGACTTTTATGGAGCAGTGGCAGGGGGAATGCCTTTACCAATTTCTGTTCTGACAGTTTCCATATGCAATCACCACCCTTCACCAAAATGTTTGCAGCCATGCTTAATACTGGTTTTCAAAGTTGCGGCGGATGCTCATTTGTGCCGTATGCCAATAGGCATCTCCTGCAAGACAAATAGGGTTTTATGTAAATCTGTGGGAGACTGGACTGTTAATGGTTAATGACTCAAACAATAGACCACCAAGGAGGTAGGTACCTGGGCATTCCCACCTGAACCTGAGCAAATAGAAACCTGGTGGACCCCGCGCTTTGTGGGCTCCTTTCACTGGATCTAGACTGAAATCATCACTTTGATAAAGCTGGGACCCCCACAGCAGAGAAGACCAGAAGAAGAGGACCAAATGGATGCTGTCAGGATCCATGGAATGGTGATATTTTTTTCTACTTAATCTGTGTTTCTGTCACTCTCTTCCTTTTCCCCCCTAGACCCCTTTTTCTATGTCTTTTTCTCTCTCCCTCTCTACGTCTCATTTACTTTTAAATAAAAATCCATACTATTGAATTCAGCATATGGTCTTGTTTGCACCTTAATTTGGGCAGAGAAATCTCTCTAGTAATTTTAATAACTAGGTCTTAACAATATAGTAGAAGTGGTATTTCTTGAAAGGCCTGGTGGAACATCTCAAATTCAAGTAGCAAGCCTGGTGAGACCCCTCTTTAAAAGATCCATGGGTAACCAGGGAGGATTTTTGTGGGTTTGTTTGGTTTTGGTGTTTTATTCTTTCTTAACAAAGTACCCAAGATGGCTATTATTAAAAATCCCTCCTCATGACTGTTTAGGTAAAGTTCAGTGCCAACTTTCATTTTTGCTTCAACTTAGCACCTCTCATTAATTTCTCACATTCTTCTGGGACTTGGGATTTCCGTATTTGGTTTTACTCTTGGAGTATATCAGCCAAGTTTGAATAAAATTCTTTCAGCTAAATGAATGTGAAAAAAATATCTTCCATATGTTGTTATCGAAATCTTCTGTAGCTGTTTAAGTCAAAAATGGCAAGCCAGAAATCTTTATGTTAGCTTGCAATATAGCCTCTTCAAGAAAACACTCTTAGGTTGAAGAAAATTGGTTAAGTAGTTTTAAATCAACTTGTCATTTTTTCTGCATACTCTGTAGACCTCTTTCATTTTCCCCTCTCCCTTTTTCTTAATTTAGTTTTGAAGTCCTTGTTTAAAATGAGTTTGCCAGGGATTCATTTACTAAGAATATCTTTAATGACATCTCAGTTATGGATACATTTGTCAAGAACTCCAGCTGTTAAGACCAATGGAGTTGAAAAAGACAAAATACATGTCATTGCTTCAGTGTAGCTGTGTATTGTCAGCTTTCTTTCCCAGTTCTTACCAGTTTAAGCATCAGACCTGATGATCTTACTTAGGTCAGTACAATGACAATTTTGCATGTGTACAGCCAGACTGTTTCTTGCCCTTTTTTTAATCCTAAAAAGAGAAATAACATAAAAAACCTAGGCTAGAAAGACTAGTTGACAAATACCCACTTAAAAATCAGACATTCACAGAGGCTGAGGTTGCTACAACGGTACTAAGACTTCACACCCTCTTTATGTTCTTGTAAAGCTTACAACACACTTTGACAAAAGCCTGTGTTTAGAAAAAGATTAAACCTTTAAACTCAACTACTTAAATCTAGGAAAAAGTAAGACTAAAGGTAGCTCATTCTCTGGTCCACTAAATATCTAATAACTTGGAGCCCACTGGGATGGCCTCAGTGAGAGAGGTACTAAACTCTCCCTTTCCTACTCCTTCCCTCCCGCAAGAATGAATACACTGGAGAGCAGGAGAAGGACTTTTCTGTGAGATGGGTATTCAAATCTCTTCAGCCAGGCATGGAAGCTTGCCAGCAGTTCCCAAGAGCATGCTAGCTCTCAGCTATTGTAAAAATAAGTACATAAAAACATATGTCAAAAATCCCTCACATCCTTCCTTTCCCCCCTTTGCTGTGTTTGCCCCTGGCTAAACAGGGCAGCTAGGAGCAGGGCACTGGAAATGTCTTTCCCGGGTAGTTAACTTTCTACTGACATCATAAAGGGGCCCTAGACATCAAATCCATGTGGGAAGTCAAGGAGTCCTGTTATTCCCCCTATTATAGGGAGAACTACGGTGCAGAGAGATTAAACCCCAAATTTCTAAATGGTTCGCTGCTGTATTCCTCATTCTTGTGTAAAAAACTTAAATATCAAAGGACCGACTGTTGCCATTTGTTTTGGTTAGAGTGGTAAATATTCATACAATCTGAAAAAAAACCCTCACAGAACACTTCTAAAACATTGGACTAATCATTTGCCCGAGGTTGTATGGCAAACCAGTGTTAGTGACAGAGATAAAGCATATTTTCCTGGGACTCCAGAGATTTGAGCACACAAGAGTCCTGTCTTTTCTCCATTCCTACTTTTTTACCTGAATTACAGGGATGTAAGAGACGTCAACCTCATTCTGCTTTGTTCTGAGGAACACAGTGTTACTCTTTTCTTTGCCTATCTACTTCATAGATAACCATGTCTCGGATTGTTACAGGCTCAGGAGGGGTAGGTACTGCTGAAACCTGTATGCTGGCTGTGGCAGGTACATTTACAAAGAGGCCTCCATGTTTAGGATTAAATTCTTAAAGTTTCCGTGTAAACTGTGTTTGTTAAAAGAACTCGAATCAAGTTTTCATGTGTAACTTTTTTTCTGACAGTTTCTCAACCTTAGCTTTGTACTTCATATTTCCTTGTTTTAAGAAGAAACTGGGCTCATAACAGACATCCTTAAGTCAATGCCTGCATGTTATTTTAGTGGATAAATGAGAAATTTTGATACTTTAAAAAGGAAAAAAGGGGAAAAACAAATTTGTTCTGAAATTCTGAGACTGACAGTAGTCTGAGATCAGGGAATCTGAGTCTCCACCTTGCTCAGACCATAGTGATTACTGATCATGGAGTGACAGAAATTTACCACTCTCCCTGCTGGCACTTCAGTGATTAATGAAAATATATGCATAGGAGAAGGTGCCTGAATCTCCCTTGAAATAAGCCCAGTTACGCTCAGAGGAGAGTGTTAAAATGTATACACTAGGAGAAAACATAAAATGAAGTAGTGTGTGTCCTGGCTAGACACAATACAGAAAATAGAGTAGTGATGAGACATCTGACAAAATGTAGCCTGAAACCCACAGTCTTTTCAAATCTGGTTAGTACAGTGGGGTAAGCAAGTTGGTTGCAGACTGTCTTTATATGTATAGTGTTTTACATATACACACTATATTACATACTGTGTATACAGAAAAGTGGTTATAGGCTATGAAAATGTGGATCTGATTCTAGCACCTGAAGCTCAGACCGAAAAGGAGAACTCAGTGAAGACTGATGAGCATTTCTCTTTGTTTAAAAATGTTATTTTCTTTTTAGTCTGTGCTATTGGGCAGCATGTTATGGACGTTTGCCATTGTGTACAGTAACACTCTACAACACTGTTTAGGTATATAACACATTTGCAGCAGGTCCACCATAGATTATAATATATATCTATACTTGCAGATATGTGAACTAAATTTAGCACATTGCCTTTGTACCTTTGGTCACCACAAAAAAAATCATGTGGTTTAATGGCAGATGCTAAAGGATAGGGACACTACTACTGGAAAACCAGTTCCTCCTTAAGAAACCAGCATGGAAATACTTCAGTGGTGTTTCGCTTTCAGTTTGTTTTCTATATAGGCTATAGATTTTAAGGAAGGCAGTAGACAGGATTTACATAGAAAAGAGTTCGTGTGCTACAAACAAGGAGAAGTTTGGAGGGCTAGGAGTTTAGTTTGCTTTTTCATCACATGAAAGTTTATAATAAAGAGAAATCAGTCGTTCTCTGTGTCAACTGGAGGCAGCACCAAAAATAATTAGTATAGTTTGTAAGAAAGAGGATCTTTCTCAGGTTTTAGGAAAGGATTTCTGACTACAAGTCTAATTCAATGGTCTAACAGGTTACACAGTAGGAAAGCTGTGGAAAACCCTGTGGAGGTTTGAGGTTAGAACAGATAATCTGAAAGGTACAATCTGTCTCTATCCTGTCTTTACGCCAGTGGTGGTCAAAATGTTTAGCTCAAGCTCCCTTCCCTACCTATATATCTTTGCTTCATAATCTTAATTCGATGTAGTGATTTACAAAAGGTCTTGAGACATCAGGGAAAACTCTGTCTTGTGCTTCAGCAAAAGTTGTACAGGAAAGGGAGGGTACAATAACAGTTGTCCAGAATTTATCTCATGAGATACATATGTATAAACATCCAACTAAATAAAAACACACATGCACTAACAGGACCACATATTAATGCAGTTATCAGTAAGGTCTCTAAGCAGAAACAGATTTTGGAAATAAATAAATTGTTTTTAATATTTAATAATATTATATTTCATTACATGTTAACTATTCAGTCTAAGAGGTAGACTGTATTGAGTTGGGTATTATACACTCACAGGAAAAATTAGAACTGTTCTTAAAGGGTATCCTTCTTAAAAGACGCTCAAAACAACCCTGTTGGGCCTTTGCCATTGCACTCAAAAAGGACTAATGCTTGACTGATATTGCCTGTGAACCACCTTGACCCTAAACTCCTTTCCTGTTGCCTGTATAGTCCCCATTTTCTGTTTCTGAATTAAATTTCTTTTTCTGAAGCACAGTCCTTGCCTGAACTTCTGCTTGATTTTTGGACTGTCTCTCTCATGTGTATTATGGGTTCTCTTTTATGTGCACTTCCAGTCCTCCCAGTATACCAGCACCACTGACTGTTATACATGGAGGTTATTTTTTAGCTGACTTTTCTCAACACCTATTTTCCTAGTTCTTATTTCCCTGGCTGTGTTTATGAGAATGTTGCGCAGGAGAGCATCAAAAATATTACTAAAGTCAAGATCTGTTACAGCTCCAAACTCCCACTGAGCTCCTAGACTGGATATACAGTCAGAAGAGAAAATAACATGGAATTGACATGGTTTGTCCTTGTGAAGCTGACCTTGACTATTTCTAACCATTTCATCCACCTAAAGATACATTTTCTCTTGCGTATTTTCAGTTATCTTTGTTAGCTGCTTCATCTGTAATTTCCCTAGTCCTTGTTTCGTGTTGTGGTTCCACTCAACATCCACATCTCTTTGTCCTTCTGCCAGTCTCTTTTTGTTTTTACAGTCTTCAACCTTTTTTTTCCTCATTCTATTATCTTTTTCTTCCCCAAATCTTTTGTGAAACCGTACCTAAAACAGGTATTGGATTTATCCTTCTCTTGTTTTCCAGATTATCCTACTTCTTTTTGTTGTCAAAAGCTCTAACTAATGACTCAGAAATTGTTCAGCTAATTTCTTAAAGCTGTGCAAAATGCTTTAACTACTGTTTTTTAATAGTATAGTCATTCTATAGTTATTCTCTTAACTGTTTTTCCACCCCTGGTATGTTGTAGAGAGAGTTTTCCAAGTTTAACACTCTTGGTAGCAACAAATGCTTGATGTCCCAGTGGTTATGCTGGCTAAAACAATTTTAGGGAAATTCCCTCCCATAGCTCTCCCATGTGGCTAGAAATACAGAGACTATAAATATAACCAAACCACAAGCATTTTTACCACTTTAGCTGATTTATGCAACATGATGGTGAAAATGTCATCAGGCAATCCCCGCACTACCATTCCTGTCTGGGTTAGAGGAAAACTGGCGAAGTTTTTAAACTTGTGATTTTCACATAAGTGCCTCTGATCAATTTGGCATAATGGGTTAGAAATCACAGTGAACACAATCAATTTTACAAACCAGTGAGGCCACTTTTTTCAATGCCATGTGAAAATAAATATGAAATAATAAACATGTTTTTCTTCTATTTAATGCACAATATACACATTCATTTCATCTTATAAGGCTGCTGGTTCATGAGGACTCACAGCATTCCAGATAATGGATCTGAACCAATTTTCCAGTAGTTCCATTTTAAGTCAACTGGAATACACACATTTTCTTCTGATACCTGTAGTTTTGAAATACAATTTGGATGGAGAACTTCTTATTAAAACTCTGGAGAAATGCAAATTATAACTGCAAAATTCAGATTAAGGCAGTTTCTTAATGGAAAAGAAAATCTATGAAGAATCATTTCTGTATTTTAATATACCAGTACTTGATAAAGCTGAGGATAGCTTTTGATAAAGAATTAATAGTCCCCGAAAGAAAAGTCATCTCTCTAAATGCAAATATTCTCCCTAAACTAGGCACCTTCCCTCCTTTCCAAAAAACCACACTTTTGCCATGTTGGAAATTGCTGCCAGTGCTGAAAACAGCCACTCGAAGGAGTGAAAAGTACTTTAGTTTCAGTACATGAAAATGGCCTCAAAGTGTCACTAGAGAGCTATCGATAATCTGTTTCAAGCTATATTTCAAGATGTTGGGGCTGCTTGATCTTTTCACTCAAGAGCCACTTCTAACTTAATCGTTGCTATTGCTTGCATTGCCCATCAATATGTGTGGCCATGAAAACGCCCTGGCCGCTTGCACAGGGATGGCAAGGCTTTCAGTATCACAGTTCCACTTTTATGAAGGCAAAGAGTATGAAGTGAGAAAAGAAACTTGCAAATAACAGATCTTTATGGGGGTGGGAAAAAAAAGGAAGTTGGTAATTTATTCCCTCTCCCTTCATAATCTTGACCAAGACAAATAGAAATGTGATTCTAACAATGGTAGGAAGTGAAGCAGCCTAACCTTTCTGCATTTAGCCTGGAAGCATTTTCAGAGTAGAGACTGTCTCTCATAGATGTTTACACACAGTGCCTGGCACAAACAAGATTCATATTTAATCTTGGCCTTTTGAGCCCGTATCACAATATAAATATTTCCTAGTAGTAGTAGTCTTACAGAAATGAACCTTTGTTTATATTGCTGTTCAGAAGCTGTCCCCGGCCATGCCCCTCCTGTGGGATTCGTTGCCAGCTGTCCACGTCACTGTCATCTGCAACTAGATTGCCTTTAATATGGCAGATTCCATACATGTAAGGAATCCTGCAGTACTGAAAATTTTTAAATGTCCAGTTTCACTTGCAAATGGTGCATTTCTTACACATATGTTGCTTCACTCAGGTGCTGCTGGGAACATCTGATGTTCAGCACTCTTTTACGGTCTCACTGCAAACTCCTGTGGCTTTCCTGAAAAGTTACACTACAAGTGTCCTCATTCTATCTTTGTCACAAAAGATGAAGAGTGTATTATTTCTCCTAAAATCCTCAGGAATTACTTAGCACTTCCGTCCTCTGCATCTCTGTGACAAAGCCACACAGAATGTTTCTTCAACAATTGCTTTTGTAGTTAAACCTGGCACACCTGCCATGAAGCATTTAGAAGTAGGGAAACTTCAGAAGTACTATTTTGTTTCTACTTCTATATATCCACAGATTACTCAACTAATGACTATCATAACATGTATGCAATAACAACAACAAGATGCAAGTCAAGGCCCTAAAACCAGATTAGATTAGATTAGATTAGATTAGATTAGATTAGATTAGATTAGATTTGCACTGAGATTTAAATAGAGAACAGTTGGCTTTGAATCTCTCCGTTTATTAAAGTTGATTGTCCTATTATAACATCACTTGAAAGGTATTTTCCCCTTCTTTCATCTCTTTGGCCCAATTTATAATAACAGCAGAAGCTTCATGATCTTGAAATTACAATTTTCTATGCAAGCAACACAAAGGCAAAAAAATCACCAGGTTAACACAGCATTCAGTGGATAGCAATGATGACCAAAAAGTATCATTTTTACATTGAAAACAGCAAACTTTTCTGATTACTTATCCAGAGGAGCTTGTAATATATTTCTGCATCATCACTTCAAAGTATAAACTTGTTAAGCATTAGACAGACTCTGTGTGATGGAGGCAGAAGAAAAGCCAAGACTGATGAACTTCCAGGGTATAAACTCTCCCATATATAACAACAAGGCTAAGTTTCCAGCGGCATTTCATTTTTGTCATTTGTAACAGCAACACGTGAAAGTGCTCCTGTCCATTTTGTCAGTATGGTCCTGTGGGTCTTCAGCCTCTTAATTCAGGCAAACACAGTACTTTCTTGTACCTTTATTGCACACCACTTCATGTGGATTCCAGGAGGATCCTGCATAGAAGAATCAAATGCATTTCTCTTACCATTAGCAACATTTATGGGGGAATTTTATAAGTGCATTGCACAGCCTAACAAATTTTGGGAAGCACTCATTTTGGCCTCATTCTAGTGTCACCAAGATCCATATAAGGGAAGTTATCTAATTTAGCATACATATGACATTCTTTCTCCATGCAAACATTAACTTGTAAAGTTGTTAAACAGCAGAATGGAATATTAGAACAATTTTCAAATACACCTATATAAAAACATACAGGAGAAAGAATTCAAAGAAATTTTGGAATTATTCACGCTTCACTTATTTGAATTATCTTCCTGGATATTTATTAGAAAGCAAAAACATATGTAGGATATGCAAAAATAGTACTGGGGAAAAAATAAAAAAGATCGTGTTCCTTCCCGTATTCTGAGTATCAGTCCATGATTTCTGTCATTTTGTTTAATTACCAAGGTGGGAAATACTTGCTGCCCAGTCTCCTCAGAGGTGCTATATCTGGTAAATTTGCTTTAACAGACCCCTAAACTGCAATGTGGGACTTGTGAGTGGCCTAATGGTTCATTCCTGAAAAATGTTACGTTCACCAATCCATTTGGGACTTTCATTGGTGGTGTTTGAAGGGAACATAGATCTGCAGTCCAGTGGAAACAGTGTCTCTCATAAGTAAATGATATTTTTTAAAGACAGAAAGGGGGTACTTTAAACCTATGACAGCTTTGCTCCAGGGGGCTAGAAAAAGCAGTTTCTTCCTTTAGTTCCTAAAGCTTGGGGATTGGTTTCTTTTTTTCTCTTGGTCTCCTTTTGTAAAGGCCCTGCCTATGCAGGTCTTAACTGGTTCAAAATGGTTCTTTTCCAGTGAGAATGAATGGGTTTTGCTTCCTTTGAACAGCAGGTGACCCTTATAAGCATGGTTTTTGTGTCATCAAATTAATTTAAAATACTCAGGTGGTTCTACATACCTAACTTCAGAGAAATAACTACTCTAGTATAGGCTAGCAAGGAATTTCTTGCAGCTATTAGAGCTACTCAGCAAGAACAACTTACCTAACCAACAGATCCATAAGTATTTTCTCTTTCTCGTTTCTTTAGAAACTAAGGTGTGGACTTCAGGAGAAAGAGTGTAGCTTGGACTGTATTTAAAAATAAATCTCTAGTCACTGTGGTTTATTCAAAGAGCAACTATCCAGTACTTTATTACCAACAGTATCACCTGTGGTGTTAGAAAAGACCTCAGAAGGTGGCATTGCTTGGCTCAAAATATTCCCTCTCCAGCACTCTTCTAGTGCAGGTTATCACACACAGGGCCACAGGAACTAACCTAAGAATCCTAACTCCTGGAATATTTGCCTACTTGGTGATAAAAATACATACACCACCAGCAATAACTCCCTGTACTTGCAGTTCTAAAACTAGAATTGTGTTAGGTGCCAAAAAAGAAAAAAAAAAAGACCCTTCCCCCTACCTTTAATTGAATAATATCCTTGCTATTTTATCTAAATTCATCATATCTTTGAGAACTAACATTCCATATATCTTGTTTGTGTCTTTCTAACCGCAAATATTAATGTCTTGTTTCACCTAGTATCTTGATAGTCCTGTTTTGGATAAACATACCTTTCTGGCAGCAAAGACTGAGGGCAAAGATGTGTAAATAATACTTGTAACCTTCCTCAAGACTTCAAAACATTCTAAAAACATTAACTTAAGCTTTATGTCACCTCCATCAGATAACATTATTTGATATCCTAAAAAAGGGGCATTCTGAATCCGAGTCTCTTGCTTTTGTATAAAAAGTGTACTCAACAATACAGCCCAAATTTACATATTTCTAACTCTGTACTTCATTCACAGGGTACTACTTTGGTCACTCTTCTGTTTAGGCATAATTGCCACTTTGATCCCATTGCTAACCCTCCTCTGATCTTCCCAATAGGGAATGTTTCCACTTCAGAACAAGCTCAACAGTTGTCTCAGTAAACGCATCGTGAAACACGCTGCTACATCTTCCCTTTCTCAATCCCCAAACAAGCAACAGGCCTTAAAAGCTCAGCACCACACTGGCTCTCCCTGGGGCAAGTCAATACGCAGGCTTTCAGTGACCTTGCACTTCTTGGTAGCACCACCCCTTACGCTCCCTTATTCCAGTGACAGGATGCTGCCTGGCCTGCTTGCCTCTGCCCTGCCGGACTCATCACAATGCCAATAGTTCCCACTCACTGACAGTTATCTGAGGATCTTGGATTTGTAAGGAGAACAAACTAACCCCGCTGTCTACACCACGTTATAAACAATACACCATTATCACTTGCCCCTTACTTCAGGAAAAAACTACCTGCTTTATTCTATCTCAGTGACCTGAGCATGGTAAAAAAAAAAAAAAAAAAGTTGTCCTAAGCTAGAATCAGGATGCTTTCAACTAAGCTACATCATTATGGAAAACACATTTCACCTCAGTCTCTCAAAACAAACAAACACTGAAACCAGTCCAATATCACCAGTGATCACCTTTTACTACTCTTTCACTATACAAATACCATGAAGACCGAATTCACAGGACTAATTTTGCAGGAAACCATTAACCAGCACTACAGGTTCAGACTATAATGTGTATTATTCTAGATTTTTAAAAAAGGCAATATTAAAGGACTCGTAACTTAGAAAAACACAATCAAAACAGATGAAAACCTTCGACCTTTATCTAACCATCTGGAAGTGAAGTTCAAGAGTTAGCCATTTCAAACAGTACTGTAGAACAAAGAACATTCTTAAAACAGACAACATCATAACATAGGAGTGGCATACCCACATATGCAACACTTGCATCTAATACAACCAACAGGAGTTTTTAGATATGTGAGAAGCTGATACAAGGAGACTTGATTTGTACCCAGGGATTGTAGACACAAGCAGGAAAGTGACAGCACTCCAGCAGAAGCTAAAGCCTCAGCTCTGCTTTCCCTCACTCACCTTTCCCTTTTCTTGCCTTGCTTCCCTACCTAAAGGCAAAGTCTCTACAGTTTCACATAAATAAGTATCAGGATCAGATACAAAACTCAAGTACTTGAGGTCAGACATTGTGATTTGGAGAGTCTGAAATGAAGTGTAGATATTACCAAGATAGGCATGATATCTGAAAGCGCTTTTGTACAACCAGGTTAATATTCTTGAACGAGGAAAACTGTTGCCTCAGTTTAAGTAAATCAACAAAAGAAGTAAATCTCTAGAGCCCCTAGTCAGGCAAAATTAGATTCCAGTGTAAATTTTACCTAAAGATATGACATTGTTTCAGCACAACAGAAGTTACCTTGTTCATAGCAATAATAACATTCTGCTTAAAAGAACCACGATACAGGAAAATTGGTTTCAAATCACCCATTTTAAATTCACATATGCTCCAAGAGAATTAGTTGAACTTAGAATACTTATCATAATTAGCATTTTCATTGAGGCAACCAATGCAATAAAAAAAAAAGTATAAAGCTTTCTCAGTAAGGAGATGAACCACCTGACCAGTCACTAACACCTAGTTCCTTCATTTTTCTTGTACATAGAAAAGGATATTCCACAATTCCACAGAAATGACTGCTCAGTCCCTTGGGGACCTGGGGAAGAAAGATGATGTTTCTGCACAATTCTCTGGCAGGAGGTAGCAGTTCAAAATTCCTTCATTTCCATGATTTCAAGCCCTTTCTGACTTTTGTCTTCTTAAACCACACAGTGGAAAACTGGCATCATCAAATCTCACCCGACTGCTGGGACCAGAAGAGCAGACCACGTAACTGGTGTTCTTAAGATGATGCACTTTTGAAACTCTATTAGTGTTAGGAGTTGGAAATATATTTCAAGTCAAGCCAAGCCACAGAATGACAAAGCCCCAAGCCAGAAGTCTGTCTGCCAGCGGTAGGAGCAATTCTGCACTCACAGGTACAGGAAGTGCTTCAGAAACCACCAGCTGAGTGACGAAAAAACCCATGAAAGCTTGAGAGGTTAAGAAAAATCTGGAAAAGAACTTTAGTAGCAATTATTTTTTTCATATGTACATATGCAGTTTGACAAAAAAAAAAGAAAAAAAAAGAAGAAATTCAGACTTCTCTTTAAGAATCCTTAGATTTAAATATATATATATATATATTTATTAAAAAGAGACATTGACTCTATGGCCAAGACATTATGCGTCTCAGAACAGGTTTTTACAGCCATGTTATAAAAACCCCTTAGCAAAGCAGTTATGCACTAGACTTCAAACACATGTACTCCAAGAATGACACTGGTGTGGAGGATCTTGTTTTACATCCATTTATTTTTGTCCCTCAGCAATTATAGCATAGTTTCAATACATTTCTAAAGTTATAGAGAAATACCAGGGCAACTAGAGTACATACAAGCCAAAGTTAAAATGGTAGACAACTGAATTAAAAAAAAAAAAAAAATCAAAAAAACCCAAACAAAACAAAAAGAAGTATGCATTCAGCAGGAAATCTACTATACTTCATTCAGTTTAGGCTTTGTTCTTTAGGGAACAAGGTGCTAACGTGCCATTTTCTCATAAAATGAATCATAATTGCTTCCAAAGAGTTTCTGCTGAAAATGGTGGAAGCAAATAAGTGTAACATTAAACTTTCTCCTATAAACTTAGAAGCAACACTTTCTTGAATCAATTTCCACCCTCCAAACACCACTGTTGCTTTTCTTACATGAACTCACTGTTTTATTAAGGCATAATATGCCCTGAGCAATATGCTGGAAATTAGCCAAAAAGCCTAACAATTAGAGGCAAGCACCAAGTAATTTTTTTTTTATTGACAAATTTTGAAATCTGTTTTGAAACTCACCTGTACTTGGGAGTAGCACTTGAGGAAAAAAAGAGAATATTGCTTTTAATTACTTTAAGTAGAATGGCAGTATTAGTTTCCCCTTTCTCCTTCCAGGCTAAAGTTTTCAAGCTAATCTTCCAGGTACCAAAGTAGGACCAGCACACCAAGACCTAAGTGGGACAGCTGTTCAAGAGCTTAATTTTTAAGCAATTCAGCATAACAACTTCAGTGCCCCACCCTAAGCAATTCAAGTTAAATCTTATTTTCCTCAAGAGGCAAGACCCTCATACACTGGATACCTCTGGTCTTAAAAGCAAGATGGAATCTGGACAGGAGAATCATACACTGTACATGCTCAGACTGCCTTCCAGTCTTCTTTATAAAGCCACAAAAGCCTACAAATTACCTAGGGCTCTGCACAGTTTCTCTGTAAAAGCACAGTATTACAGAGTCCAAGATCCAGGAAGGTAGTTTTCAAAGCTAGTGCTAACAGCACACACGACTTTCTCTGTACAAATTTAGGCAATACTGGCTAGTCCCTTTAAGCTACCAGAGTATCCATAAAAGAAAGACAACCAAATTATACATTTTATTCACATTTATTTTTCGCTTTTAGTGTGCTCACAGAAAATTAGAACACCTTAAGCAGGAGTTTAATAGCAATTTTTGTAAGCAAAGTTACATTCCATCTCTAAGTCAAATTGGTCAAAGCTTCTCCAGTATTTACAAAAACATGATAGACAAGATGCTACACAAAAAAAAACATTGCATCTGAAGAGTTTTCCTTTATTTTCAAAGACAACTGGAAAAGAAAGCATTGTCTGCTGTAATCAAAAACATACCACAGTATAAACAGTAACCATTCCACTTATCACAGCTTGGTTGAGTTTAAAATTTGTGTTTAAAAGGTCCAAGATGACTGCAGTTTTACAAAAATGGGCAGGGTGGAAAGAGTTGCAAACTTCATGTGCTTCTGGATATCAAGATTTGTTTTTTTATACAATAGTCACAGTTAAAAACACCCTGCTGGTAATACATAATTACACTTTATTAAGGTCATAAACCAGCAATAAACAATAAAGCCTATACAACTTGTATTTCTACTTAATCACTGACTGATACAGCTAACATGAGATAAGTGAAAAGTTCCTATGGTTTAAATGAATTCCTAAGACTATGATCTCTTTATCTGGGTATTGATTTTTATTTTTTATTTTTTTTTCCTTTTTCCTTTCCTTCTTAATCAAGACTTGTAGTGTTGTAAACCTTATAGAACATCTGCCTCACAAAATACATCGTAATAACTTTCTTTTAAAAAAAAGACTAACCCCTTACATCATTTCTGGCGGGGCGCGCTCCCGGCAAGGGCTGCGCGCCCCGGGTTCCCCACTGCGGCCCCTGTCACTTCATTTGATATCCCTTATTGACCCACCCATCTCCTTCATATATGGGCATGTCCATAGACCGATCGGCAAAAGTTTTATAATATGAAGAGAGTTGCAAAGTATGAAATTAAAAAATAAACCAACAAAAAAAAAAACCAACAAAAAAAAAACCGAACCAACCAAAACAAAACATTAATACTGATGAAAAAAAAACCCCGAAAAAACCAAAATATAGAGGATGGGAGAAGAGGGCGGAGGGGAGCCCCCCTCCGCCCGTTGGAATGGCGGCAACACACAACGATTTGAGATGGGAGCTGCGGGGGGAGAGAAAAAAAAGAAACGAGACATCTTTTAAATCAATCCCTGGTTGTAGACAAGTTCTCCGAGACCAGTACCTGGCACCACTCCAACAAACAAACAGGGGGGAAGAAAAGTCCGTCGGCGAGGGGCGGCGGCGGCGCTTACTACTCCGCCGACTCGGCGGCGGGTCCCTCCGGACTGCTCTCGGCGGGGGGCTCCTGCCGCGCCGGCTCCTCCGCGGGGGCCGCCTC